>WOXC01006589.1:0-368903 GCA_011680675.1 Gymnobelideus leadbeateri | reverse complement strand
GGAAAAATAAAATACAGAAAGAAAACTATAGGCCAATAGTATTAATTAGTATTAACTCACACAATTTAAACAAAATATTATCAGACTATGGTGATTTATCCATGAAATCATTCATTATGACCAAATAGGATCTATATCATGAGTTCAAGACTGCTTCAACATTAGGAAAACAATTAATATAATTTATAATATTAAAAATCAAAATATTCACAATGATATGATCATCAAAATAAATGCAAAAAAGGCTTTTGTCTAAGAACAGCACTCATGCTGCAAAAAAAATCCCAACTCTACAAAGTATAAGCATAGGGGTGGAGTCAAGATGGCAGAGTAGAAACAGGAGTTCTGTGCAGCTCCAGCTCCCACCACTTCCAATCCATGTAAAAGGAGACTCTGAACAAACTTTGGAGCTACAGAACCCACAAAATGACACAGAGAAGCTAACTTCCTGCTGAAGACAGCCCGGCAGGGAGTGGCCAGCATAGTGCTCTGGGAGCCAACCCTGGCACTGCTGGAGCCAGAGGTTTTAGCCCCAGGGTGGGCCTAAACAGCAGCCAGCTGGAGGGACTCCAGAACACCAACAGCTGTGGCATTTCCAGAATTATCAACACATAGATGCTAAGGACAAAGTGAGATGTCAGTGCAGTATGGACTTTGGGACCAGTAGTTGGGAGTGTGTGGCTTTTGACCCCAGGGTGAGAAGCCACTGAGACACCTTATTGCAGCTGCAGTTCCTGACCTTTAGACTATGGAGGAGACCTGGCAATCATTCTGGGAGTAAACACTCTTGCTTTAACTTTCTTGGATCTGGATTGTGGTCTGGAGTAGAGGTCCTGGGGTGTGTGACCAGCTTGCCAGAGCATGTGGAGAATTCAGAGAGGGCACCCAACTAATACCTCCAGCAGCTGAGAAAACTCCAGTGTTTGGGATGGAAGCTCCCCTGTCTGGTGGCAGAGTCCTACTGTGGCAAATAAATGCCAAGGGGTCAAGTGACTGAGTGGCAACAAGAGTAGGCAAAGGAAGCAAAATAAACAGAGCACCCCAACTTTACACTCCTATTTTGGTGACAAAAAGGATCAAAGCATGGAACAGGAGGAAGACAATGAAGTCAGAAATCCTGCACCAAAAGCTTCCAAGAAAAATACAAGCTGGCTACAGGCCATAGAGGAACTTAAGAAGCAAATAAGAGAAGTGGAGGAAAAATTGGGAAGAGAAACGAAAAAAATGAAAGAAAATTATGAAATGACAGTCAACAACCTGACTGAGTAAAACAACACCTTAAAAAATAGACTAACTCAAATGACAAAAGAAGCTCAAAAAGGCAATGAGGAGAAGAATGCCTTAAAAAACTGAATTTGCCAGATGGAAAAAGAATCTCAAAAGCTCACTGAAGAGAATCATTCCTTCAGAATTAGACTGGAGCAAATGGAAGCTAGTGACTTTATGAGAAATCAAGATGCTGTCAAACAGATCCAAACAAATGAAAGAATAGAAGGCAATGTGAAATATCTCATAGGAAAAACCACTGACCTGGAAAATAGATCCAGGAAAGACAATCTAAAAATTATTGGACTACCTGAAAACCACAATCAAAGAAAGAACCTAGAAATCATCCTTCAAGAAATTTTCAAGGAAAATTGCCCTGATGTTTTAGAACCAGAGGGCAAAATAGAAGTTGAAAGAATCCACAAATCACCTCCTGAAAAAGATCCCAAAAAGAAAACTCCCAGGAATATTATAGCCGGGTTCCAGAATCCCCAGATCAAGGAGAAAATACTACAAGCAGCCAGGAAGAAACAATTTCAATATTGTGGAAACACAATCAGTATAGCACAGGACCTGGCAGCTTCTACACTGAAGGACCAAAGGGCATGGAATATGATATTCCAGAGGGCAAAAGAGCTGGGACTAAAACCAAGAATCACCTACCCAACAAAACTGAGTATCATGTTTCAGGGAAAAATATGGTCATTCAGTGGAATACAGGACTCTCAATGATTCTCAATGAAAACAAGAGTTGAATAGAAACAATTTATTCAAATAAATCATAACAACCACAACAACTAAAATCACAAAAAACAACAAAACAAACAACAACTGAAGAAAATACTGAAGATAAATGAACACTACTAATCAGAATGCCCATTATGTGATTACAAAGATACCAATTCAATGAGGCACTGACACCCAATGAAATCAAGAGTTGAGAGAGGAAGAGGTGGACATAAACTATCAACAAAAGAAAAAAATGCTTTACAAAATAACAAACTAACCAAAAGGCAAACTCACCCCACCGATGATATCAAGCATAATTATATCAATACTAAACTAACTTCTAACAAAACATGACAAATACAGCAATATAAAAAGTAGCTATACACCAAGAAATAAAGACAGTTACCTTACACATATATCTATAAGGTAATAATCTGCATAGCTACACATACAACCTATATTGAATTGCTTATCTTCCCAGTAAGGGTGGATGACAAGGGAGGAAAGGAATGAATCTGGAATTCGAAGTTTTAAAAACAAATGTTTAAAAATACATAAATGCTATTTATGTATTTTACATAAATACATATATTTGTGTATTTATGTAAAATATATACATATTTTAAATATATTTTACATATAATTGGGAAATAAGATATACAGGTATTGGGACATAGAGATGCACCATGCCCTACTGGAAAAGTTGAAGGGGGTATGGGAGAAGATATGGGAGAGAGCAGATGGTATGAGGGGATATCCTGTGGGACTGCTATTCTGGGGTGGTGGGTAGGGGAAAAATAAAAAAATAATAAAAATAAAAAAACAAAGTGTAAGCATAGAAGGACCTTTTAAACAATATTATAATCATCTATCTAAAACCAAAAGTAAGCATTGCATTCAAAGAGGATACACTAGAATATTTTCTAATAAATATGGAAGTGAAGCAAGGCTAACTAGTATTTGATATAGTTCTGGAAATATTAGCAACATTATTAAGACAAACAAAAGAAATTAAAGAAATAAAGTTTTAGAATAAGAGTACATATAGTTATCCATATTTGCTGCTGATGTGGTTTCCTTGGAAAATCCTACAGTATCAGAAAATATATCAATTGAGATAATTAATAGCTTTAATAGCTTTAGTTGAAGACTGTAAAATAAATCCCCCCAAATCAATAGCATTTCTATATAATAATAACAAAACAAGAAGCAATAATAGAAAGTGAAATTCCACTCCAAATAACTACAAAACGCATAAAATATCTGGGGAGCAATTTTGCAAAGCATGCCCATGATTTGTATAGATTCAATTACAAAGTGTTCCTTAAAGAAAAGTGTTCCTTAAATAGCTGGAGGAATATTCAGTGTTCATGACTAGACTGTGCCAATATGATAAAAATGACAATACTACCAAGATTAATTTGCACTTTTAATTCTATACTGATCAAATTACCAAAGGGATATTTTATAGAATTTGATAAAATAATAATAAAATCCATTTGGAAAAACAAAGATCTAGAATATCAAGGGAAATTATGAAAAGATTGAGGAGGAATAGCACTTCCAAACCTCAAAGTATAATTTAAAGCAGCAGTCATCAAAGCCATCTGCTATTAGCTAAAGAGAGAGAGAGAGAGAGAGAGAGAGAGAGAGAGAGAGAGAGAGAGAGAGAGAGAGATCAATGGAACAGACTAGACTAGGGAGCTACAGAAAAAACAGAACTCAATAATTCAGTGTTTGATAAAATGAAAAACATAAATCAAGGAAAAATCTCCTTATTTAATTATAAACTTCTGGGAAAAAAAATGAAAAGCAGTCTTGCAGAAATTAGACTGAGATTCACAGCTTACACCATATTTCACATGTTCTAAATGTATATATGACACCAATATTAAAGTTCTTATTATTAAAATTATTATTATATATTAAAGCTAATATTTTTAAAAATTAGAAAAGAAATAGATCATATACTTTTTATATGTATAGGTATAACCAAATGACAGATAGAAGCAATTGTAAAAGATAAAATATATATATATATATATATAGATATATATATATATGTAATTTTTTTTTTTGCCTTTTGGAGGGCAATTGGGGTTAAGTAACTTGCCCAAGGTCACACAGCTAGGTTTTTGTTTGTGTGTGCGTTAAGTGTCTGAGGCCGGATCTGAACTCAGGTCCTTCTGACTCCAGGGCCGACACTCTACTCACTGCGCCACCTAGCCACCCCTAAAAAATATTTTTGATTACTTAAAACTGAAAATCTTCTTAAAAGAAAAAATTAATTCATCTGGGATAAGAAGGGAAATAATCTAATGGAAACAAATCTTTGTAACAAATTGCTTTGATAAGTGTTTGGTATGCAAGATACATAAACAATTAATGAATTATCTACATGTATATGTATATGACTAAAAGCCACCATTCCCCAATAAATAAATATTCAAAGAATAGGAACAAACAGTTCTTGAAAGAATTCACAATAACATGAAAGAATACTCCATATCACTAATAATAAGAGAGGTATAAGTGAAAACAACTCTATGGTTTCATCTTACACCCTGCAAATTGCCAAAAATAACAAAAAATTGCAACAGTTAATGTCAGAGGGGCTGTGGAAGAATAGACACACTAATATATTATTGGTGGTGCTGTAAAATGGTACGACATTTTGGAAAGAAATTTGAAATTATGCAAATAAAGCAACTAAAATATCCACATCCTTTGAATCAGAGATTCCATTACTGGGCTTATGTACCAATGAAGCCATTAATGAGAATAAAGGCCCCAGATACTCCAAAATATTTATGGTAGCATCTTTTTTTTATTGCTAAGAACTGGAAACAGAGTCCCACCAAATGAGAAATGGCTAAATAAGTTGTGGTACAAGAGTGTAATGGAATTGCTGTATTATAAGAAATAAAGTTTGAGCTTAGTATAGAGAAGCCTGGAAATATCTATGTGAACTGATGCAGAGTGAAGTAAAAAGGGACAAGAAAATAACATACACAGTAACTACAACAATGTAAATGGGAAAGAACAATTACCAAAAAGTCCAAAGTAAATGTGACAAAATATAAAGAACAACTACACTTAAATGAAGAGATTCCCCTTCCGGTAGGAGGTCCAGGTGTCACACATTGCACATGTTTTGGACTTTCTCAATGTATTGAATGGTTGTGCTGATTTTTCTTCTACTCTAAAAATTACTATGTCATAGGGGTTGACTCTATTGAAAGGGGAGGGCAAAATATACTTTAGATAACTATGATGATACAAGAAAGAGAAAATATCAATAAAAACTTAAACTTAATTCTAACTTTAAATGTAAATGGACTAAATAGACTTGTTATGAATAAAATCTTTAAAAGGATGTTGTAATCATGGTATCATATAAAGCAAAAATGAAAATTCACAATAGAAATAGACATAAATAAGACAACATCATGCTCAAAGGAACCATAGAAAATGAACCAATAATAATAATGAACATATGCTAAAAATTGCATAGTATCAAAATTCATGACAGAATGATTAACTAAACTATAAAAAGACATATAGTAATACATTAAGAGTAAAAAACATTAATGTTCCTCTTTTAACGCTGCACATTTATAACAGAAAATAAAACAGAAGATACAGACCTTATTGCTAAGAATTGGAAACGGATTCCCATCAAATGAGGAATGGCTCAATAAGTTGTGGTACAAGAGTGTAATGGAGTATTGCTGTGTGCAAAGCCATACACAAGAAGCTTTCCAGAGGACTGCTGTTATGAACAGCTTTCAAGGTTCTGATTACATAGTATAGTGAGCTCTCTATTTATTTAATAACATATTGGAGCAAAACATTTATAGAAAATCAAAATGCAGCATTCGTAATGTTACAATTTATCACAGAAAATCAAAATATAGTATTTACCATGTCACAGCTCAACAACTTATCCCTAAAATGGCCATATAGTTTTCACCAAAGTGGTTACATAGTTTTAAACAAAGTACATTCATTTAGTCAATCACAAAATCCTTAATTCAATCACAAAGTACAAAAGTCAAAGTTCTCCACCCCTAGATCACAGTAAATCATAATCTTCTCAGTCAATACACAGTATCCAAGTAAAGTCTTCTTTCAGCTTCACTTGAGGCTGGCTCTCAGCTTCCATGGTTCCCTTTCCATTGTCCCAGCTCGAAATGTTACCTGGGTTCAAAGGCAGGCAGATCTCAGTTCCTTGTCCAGCTACTTGTTCAGTTCTTTGTCCAGTTCTTGTTCCATATTGAAATTCACGGTGTCTAGTCTACCTTAAGTCCTTAACAGTTCCTGTTTCTGGGAAGACAAAGCCTGACAGAGCCATGGTAATATTCATGCACATTGCCAGCACTATTATCAATTCACTATCTGCCTGTGAAATCAACACAGACCCACAAACAAGGTCCAAGAGGTCAGCACAAATCATCAACATGGAAATCAACACACACCCACAAACAGGGTCTAAGAGGTCAGCACAAATCATAGGTAAAGTCCTAGGACTTCCAAAACCCTCCTCCAGGACTTATGGAAACATACAACCAGAAAATCCTCTTTCAGGGCTTCTAGTAAGGTCCCAGAGCTTCTGTACAAAGTACCACAAACAAACATCAACACAGAAAGAGCAGACAAACAGAGTGCTGGGATATCACAAGTTTTCTCCTTCTTGACTCTGCCACCACAAAAGTCCTCTTCTCAGTTCTACTGTCTCTAGCTAAGACCTCTCCTTATATATGGTCATTAGCTCTTCCCCTTCCTGTTGCAGGAGTTCATGAGTTCTAGGGTTCACAAGTTGTGGCATTCACATGTTCTGTTTCTTTTTTTTTTTTTTGCTTTTTGGAGGGCAATTGGGGTTAAGTAACTTGCCCAAAGTCACACGGCTAGGTTTTTTTGTTTGTGTGTGCATTAAGTGTCTGAGGCCAGATCCGAACTCATGTCCTTCTGACTCCAGGGCCAGCACTCTACTCATTGCTCCACCTAGCCACCCCTTATGGTGCTTTTTTATGGGACTACTAAAGAATACATACATGCATATATATGAATTTCTCAACACTAAAAAACCAGAACAAGAAAACACTCTATATCAAACTCCTTTTATGAGACAAATATGTCCTAATACCTACATCACAAAAGAATAAATCAAAGAGAGTCAGACCAATATCCTTAATGATTATTGATTCAAAGAATTTGAATAAAATTCCCAAAATAATTTACTCTTATCAAGTTGGATTTTACAAAGGATGTATAGATGGTTCAGCATTAGAAAAACAATTAATGATCATATTAAAAATAAAAACACCACAAATACTTCAAATTAATAGATGCTTAAAAGTCTTTAACAAAATACAACACATACTTTAAAAACAAAAACATTTAAAAATTTTTTTAAAAATTCCAACACACTACATAGGCACTGGGGGACATTTTGTAATAGCATAAAATGTATCCAGCTAGAAACAAAACTTAGCATTATATACAATAGGAAACACTAGGAATTTTTCACAATTAATATAGGAGTAAAGCAAGAATGCCTCCTTGCTATATTGTTGTTTGATATAGTTCTAGAAATGCTAGCAAAAACAAAAAACCAAACCCCAACAACCACCCCCCAACACAACAAACAAAACCAACCCAAACCCCAACCCAACACAACAAAACCCCAACCACAACCCCCAAAACCACAAACACAACCACAAACACAACAAAAAAAAAAACAATGATAAGAGAAATTAAAGGCATAAAGATATCCCATAAAGACAAAACTATCCTTTACTAATGACGATGGTTTAAACAGAAAATCCTAGGGAATCAGCAAAAAAGCAAAATGAGACAATAACTTCAGTAAAATTATAGGCTATAAAAATAACCCTCCCCCTTAAAATCAATAGCATTTCTATGTGACAAAAATTCTCAATTTGAAATCCATGGACTCCAAAGAAGCGTGTGGATAGATTTTAGGGCATCTATGAACTTGGATAGGAAAAAGTACATCTTTATTTCCATATAATTGGTTTCCTTTGAATATTATGTGTTTTATTTTATGTGTTTAAAAACATCATTCTGAAAAGGGGTCCATAAATGTTACCAGAATGCTAAAGAGCTCCATGACACAAAAAAATGTTAAGCACACCTGATATATAGTAATTAGTAAATCCAGAAGACAGTAATAGAAAGGGAAATCTTATTCAGAGTTGCTACAAAACATATAAAAGACCTGGGAATCAATCTACCAAAGTTCAATCAACACACACACATATGTATGTATGGCATACACACAAACATTTATATATTACAAAATGCCTGTGTTGTTATGTTTGTCCTTTGTTCTCGAAGAGGACAATGACATCAGGGAGATGATGACATGACTTGCAGTTGACTTTGATTTGAGTGAGGAAGGGCTATGCAAGGGCACCAGCCTCACTTTCTCCTCCAGAGCCATCTGGGTCCAGTGGCCAGATATTCATCAGGATGACTGGAGATGACCCAGGATGCAATGGGAGACCATGGCCCTTCTAAGCTAAGGTCTTTTCAGGTACTTTGAGTGAAGTAAAGCCCATTCAGTGAATAGGCCTTTTTAAGAAGTGAGTCAAGGGATGACTCCTTCAATCAAAACAAAACAAAACAAAACAACCAAACCCCGGAGGGGAAGACCCTCAGGGTTGCTGGCCAGAAGAGAAACAGTTACTATTTATATTCACTCTGAGTCAGGAGGGCAGGGGCCTATTGTTGTCCAATCCATGAACTCCAGAGTGAATTGGACTTAAAGCTTGGTCTTTGAGAAAGAAATCTAGCCAGTAAACCCCAAGTCAAAGGAGTAGATTTTAGCCATCAAAATGTACCTTCCTTTGGGCAAAGCACACACAAAGAAGAGAGGAGAAGAGAAAGGAAAGGAGCAGAGGGGAGGGGAGGAGAGGAGTATCTGGTCACTGGACCCAGATGGCTCTGGAGAAGAAAGTGAGGCTGGTGACCTTGCATAACCCTACCTCACTCAAATCAAAGTCAGCTACAAGTCATGTCATCATCTCCCTGATGTCATGGTCCTCTTCAAGAAGGAAGGATTACAAAATGCTACTTAAAGAAGTAAAGAACAACTTGAATAAATGGTAGACTATTAAGTGCTCACGTCTGAGCTGTGCTAATACGATAAAATGTCAGAGCTACCAATGATTATATATTTATATGCTATCCCTATCAGACTAACAAAGGGACAGTTTATAGAGTAAGAGAAAATTCATTTGGAGGAACAAAAATTCTAGCATAACAAGGGAAACAATGACAAATGGTAGGAATTCTATCATATCAAGGGAAATAATGATAAATGTAGGAATACAGAATAAATAACACTTGCAGACTTCAAACCATGTATGCATATACACACATACATTCAATAATTGTCAAAACTACTTGATACTGGTTAAAAAATAGAAAAAAACTGTACAAGGAAGAATCAGGAATCTAGGCAGTGAGATGGACAGAATACTAGACAAGACCTGAGTTCAAATTCTGCCTCAGATGCTTATCATTAGTGTGACTCTGGATAAGTCACTTAACCTTCCTTATCCTCTATTTCCTTACTGGTAAAATGAGGATAATAATACTATCTATCTCACAGAATTTTGTGAGGATCAAATAAGATAATATGTAAAAACACTTTGCAAATCTTAAAGTATTATAGAAATGCTAGTTATTAGAAATCATCAACAAATAACTCAATAACCCACCATTTAATAAACCCTCAAGCATAAATTACCTAGGTTAGAGTTTCCTATTTGACAAGAATTTCTGAGAAAACTAAAAAGCAATGTGGCAGAAATTAGGCTTAGAACAGTATCTTAAATCATATGTCACAATAAATTCAAAATTGATATGTTGTCTGGATATTAAACATCATAACATTAAAATAGGAGAGAGGTCTACTACTAACATACTTCTCATAACTATGGGTAGAAGGAAAATTAATTTTTGTTCCTTTAGTTTCACTGTTTTCTCTTCTGAGCATTTATTATCTATCCCTCTACTGCCTCCTCTAAATGAACAATTTTTAAAAATGAAAAAACAAATATGCATAGTCTTGCAAACCAATTCCCACTTTGTCCATGTCCAAAAATGTCATTCTACATTTTAAGACCACCAACTCTCTGACAGGAGGTACATGGTATGATTAATCTTCAATTATATATATATATATAATATTATATTATATATACAATCTTCAGTGAGTTATATATATATACATACATACATACATACATATATATAATCTTCAGTGAGTTCTTCACCAAACAAGAGACAAAGGCAATTGCAAAACATAAAATAGAACATTTTAATAACATAAAGCCAAAAAGCTTTTCCATAAAAAAACCCATAAAAAACCAAAGCAAAATCGGAAAAGGGCACTGGATGGGGGGAGTCTTCATATCAAATATCTCTGATAAGGTTCTGATGCCCAAGATATACAGAAAGCCAATAAAAATATACATGACCAAATGTCATTCCCCAAAAGATAAGTTGTCAAAGGATATGAGTAAAATTCTCAAAAGAAAAAATGCAAACTATTATAGAAAACAAATGTATATGTGTGTGTATATGTATGTATGTATACATACATATAGACCAAGGATTTCATTATAATAAGGAATTCTCAGATGAGAAAACTCCTTCTAATGCAGGTTGGCACTTTTCTGCAATGAATAGTATTAAGGGTACTAAAAGGTTAAGTGACTTACCCAGCATCACACAGTCAGTAAGTGTCAGAGTAGGATTTACACCTGGCTCCAAGATTATCCTAGGACTTCCTGGTTGCACAACCATCACCATTTTTCTACTATGGTATGGCTGCTTCCAATGTATATGTGTGAATACACCAAAACACATACCCACATAATGTATGTTTATATATATATATATATATATATATATATATATATATATATATACACACACACACATAGTGCATGTATATGCATATATGTATACATACAGGGTGTCCCAAAAGCTTGAAACTGTCCCTTTAAAAATAAAAAAATACACTAAAACTTTTTGGGACATTCATATGCATATGACACATATATTATTTTTTTTTTGCTAAATTCTAGATGAAAACAAATTAATCTGAAACATAAACAGGTGTCTTCCCCTAAATAGAAGAACTTGCCAGAGCCAGATCTTGGACAGTAATTCTTGATTATTGATAACCAAAGTGAAAGAGAAAATAACCTATGTTTTATTTTCCTGAAAGTTGGGCAGTAAGATTTGTGAAACAAGAACATAGATAACATATTTCCTCAGAAGCAGCAGCACAACATAGTTTAAGGTGCTGTGCCTTGAGCTTCTCTGGACAAGTTGTGATTAGCTGAGAAATCTTCCTATAATCAGCTCAAATGACATTTGAATTCATTTAAATAGCACTATCAAAACATATTTTCTTTCTTTTAAATCCTGTAATTATTGTTACAAAAGTTCATAGCCGCTTTGCAAAGATCAAGGAGTTAGAATCTTTATTTATAAGGTGTAGTCTAAGGTTTAATTATATACATGGATCCGTGATACATCTTCGAGTATATGATTATTTTTGGGAGCAGGCCAGGGGGAGGGAAGAAAAACCATATTAAGCAATACAGATGTCTTCCTTCAGTTTTTGATATAGTTCTTAAAAAAAAAATAACTTCTCAGGTTATTGGATCTGATTTTATTATGTCCGTATCTTATTCTTGACAGCAATTGTCTCTTCTACAATTTCTACCTGTGCAGTAGGAAAGGGAAATTTTCAAATGCATAAAACTGTCGGTTTGGGAAATGACAGGTTTAGTAGCAAGACTACTGAATTTGGATTTGAAGGACTTGTGTTTGAATGATGGCTTTGCAATTTACTCCTTAACCCTTTTGGGTCACATCATTAAATAAAGGGGGGGGGGGGTAAGATAGGATTAGAATATCACTAAGGCTCCTTGCAGATCTTGTTTCTATAATTCTAAAGTTGGCTACTCTACACAGGTCAGAGTATAACTACATATCTAAGGTCACTTTAAAGGGTACATTTTGAAGTTTACATATTGTACAAAGAAATGTATAGGGGCGGCTAGGTGGCTCAGTGAGTAAAGCGTCGGCCCTGGAGTCAGAAGGACCTGAGTTCAGATCCAGCCTCAGACACTTAACGCACACACAAACAAAAACCTAGCCGTGTGACCTTGGGCAAGTTACTTAACCCCAACTGCACTCCAAAAAACAAACAAAAAAAATGTATATTTACCTATATAACAGCCTAGCAATATGTGGATGGTTTTGGTATGTTTAATGTACTCTAGTCCTTAGCTCCCTGCTCCTTTTTTTTTAAAACTCTTTCCCTTGGTTAACTGATACTATCTCACAGCTTCTGCTATCCCCTTTCTGCTAATAACTCTCAAATCTATATCTTTGGCCCAGATTATTTTTTACCAGCTCCAGAGCTAAATTTCCAAATGTCTTACATCTCCACTTGAATATCCTAGCATCACTTACAAATACTAAAGTACAAGAGCTATTGAGATGCTATATATGTCAGTCATAACAGCATTATTGAGCATTACAATTCCAGAAAAACTGGAATATTAGATCAAGAACAGAGTCCTTATGGAGTCATAATGGAATAAGAAGAGTTTTAGGAGAGTAATACAAACTCTGAAATGTGGGGGGCTGTTATTTTGAAAAAAAAAACATTCATAGTGGAAAGGTTTTTAGGTACTCAATACTTTTTTTTCTAAATTTGAAAATCAATTTAGGGTACCAATTAGACAATTTCAGGTCCAGTAAGAAAATGAAACTCACACATAGAATCAGAATTTTAGAACTGGAGACAACCGTAAGGCTGTCCTATATTTATGTCAATTTTTTTTTTTATTTTTACAGGTGAAGAAAGAAGAGACCCAAGGAGTTAAAATAGCTTTCCCAAAATCATACACAAAATTAGCAACAAATTTTAAAAATAGAACTTGAGTTTCCTCTTAGAACAATAATCTTCCTACTCAATTATATGGATATATCTGCTATATATATGTATCATATGTACATATAATACATATATGCACATATGTATAGACACATATGTTTTTATATTGAATATCCAAATTTATTGGATATTCCATCATTTGGAATATTTCTGAATGTGAAGTGTGAGAACCAAATGAGATAATATATGTAAAGTGCTTTATAAAACTGTTTCTTTCCCTTTTTTGAAAATTGGAACAACTGTCCAGTTTTCTACAGTCTTTCAAAAATCACTGATGAATGACTTAGGTGACTAAATGCAAAGTGAACAGAACTAGTAGAACATTGTATACAGTAATAGCAATATTGTAAGGTTGAAAATTTGGAAAAAAATCGAAAAATTAGCTATTCAGATAAAGACAGTGATCCAAGAAAATTCCAAAAGACCTATGATGAAAAATACTGTCTATCTTCAGAGGGACACCTAATGAAACAGAGTACAGACTGAAGCATATTTTTTCCACTTTGTTTCTTGGCCCTTGTTTTGTTTTGTAATATAGCTAATATGTAAAAGCATTTTGCATGATTTCACATATATAATTGATATCATATTTCTTGCCTTCTCAGTGGGGTAGGGACAGGAGGAAGGGAGAGAATTTGGAACTCAAGATTTTAAAAAAACGAATTAAAAAAATATGTGAGGAGCTATAATGTGGATGAGGTATTAAACTTTTTCTTCTTAACCTCAGAGGGTGAAACTAGGTGTAATGGAGAAACTACAAAGAGGAAAGTTTAAGGTTCATTTCAAGAATAATTTCCTAACAACTAGGGCTATCCCAAAATGCAAGGGCCTGTTGCAAAGTGGTGGGTTCCCTCTAACTTAAGGTCTTAAGCAAAAGGCTGGAAGACCACTTTTGTCAAGTACTATAGTGGAAATCCTTTTTCAAGCATGAGTTTGTATAGATGGCTTTTGAGGTCTCTTCCAGCTTTGAAATTCTATAATTCTAATTACTATGTTCCTTCCTCACAACAGTAATGTGAAGTAGATAGGTACTTATTAATATTCCCATTTTACACCTGAAGAAGTTGAGACAAAGAAAAATGAAAAGACTTATTCAAAGCAAAAAAATCCTAATAAATTAGAGGAGATGGGACTCAAAATTCAGTCTTACTGCTATCTGTCCAGGCCTCTAAAATGAAACATATATAACTTTTCTGGGGTATTAAGCCAAATTCATCTCTAATAACCTATTTTTACTGGGGATCCTTAAGTATGTATGGAACGTTTTAAAGATGTATTATAAAATAATCCTCAGAAAATTGTTGTACTTCCACTAGACCGTAGGCATCTTTTCTTAGTTATTTAGATAACCCAAAGAATTTGAGTTAAACTATTCTAAAGCTACAGGTCTTAACTATATTGAAAATTGACTGCATCTTTTTATCATTAAGCTATGAACATCACATATGACTTTCACATTCCTACTGAAGTCATGTTTCTTATTACTCAAAAGCTTTTCAGTCTGTGCAATTAGTGGTTCATAGCACACTTGGGAACATTTATTCGTTTTCATTGTTGTTGGGCGTTTTTTGGAGGTTATAAGAGTTAAAGTTTCTAAGCTGGAGTCAGTGAACTTTACAAAAGGTATAAATATATAAATACAGTGGTTCCTGGATAAGTGAAACATTTTCCTTATAACCATGTAATTAATATTATTAATTAAAATGTTACCAGCTCCCTTGTTGTGCTTATAGAATGGGAATTATGGTTTTTATGTGTGTGTGGTTTACATTCAATATCTGAGGGTGAAGGGGTAGTCTAAGGTACTGCTTATTATGGAGCAGACAATTAGATTCATGACAAATCTAATATTAAAGCAATTGACTTTTTTTTCTTATTGATCTAACATAAAAATACTAAACCAAGAGAAGCATCTTCTCACATCTATGCATGATTCCAGAAGACCATTTAGATTAGGTTATTAGCTGCCTCAAAGGAATACTTAAAATAATATTCCTTGGTGTATGGCAGTCTACTTTATGATCAATAAATTGCTGGTAAATTTTCAGGATTTTAGTTAACTTCAAATATATTTAATTGATCTGTATCCTACAATGTTTTCCATTTGAGTTTAGATTCTTTGGCAAAACACCAGTTAAAAAAGCAGCATTTTTCTTTCTGTTATAACTTACAGTAATACTTGTTACTAATATATGACAACTGATTAATTTGCATTTGATATCTACAAACCTATAAGTTGTTCAATTATGTCATTTTAGCCATTTAAAAAGATGAATTGGAATTAAAATATCTTCACAACATTAAACCCTATTACTACCAAAATAAAGTGTAATACATTCCAGTAATGGAATTAACAATTAAATATTTCCTAGACTATAGCTGATAAATCAGAAGGTTTCCTTCAGATGTGGTACATAAATCTGTTTAACAGTCTGCAGTCTTACTAGCTAACTATTGCAGAAGTTCTGTATTTGTTCCCAGACTGACTAAAAAGGGTATGATGGTCACTGTAAGTGAAAAGAGAGAGACAGAGAGACAGAGACAGAGAGAGACACACACAGAGACAGAAACAGAGAGAGAAAAAGAGAGGGAGAGAGAGACACAGAGAGACAGAGACTATTAAATAGTTAGAAAAAGAGAACAATGGCAGCTAGGTGGCGCAGCGAAAGAGCACCAGCACTGGAGTCAGGAGGACCTGAGTTCAAATCTGTCCTCAGACACTTAACACAAAAAACTAGCCATGTGACCTTGGACAAGTCACTTAACCCCAATTGCCCTCCAAAAAGAAAAGAGAGAGAGAGAGAGAGAGAGAGAGAGAGAGAGAGAGAGAGAGAGAAGAAAAGAAGAAAAAAGAAAAAGAAAAAAAGAAAAAGAAAAAGAGAACTGCTCCTCCAAAAAGAAAAAAATTAAAAATTTTAAAAAATTGAAAAAGAGAACACACACACATGCAGAAAAGATTATTGATATGGTATGTTATTTCTTCTGCTTCTCTACTCCTTCCTTACCTATTTCTGTTACCACCAGCATACACACACACATATACACACACATACACACACACACACACACACATGCATACTCACATAGAATTGTAGAAATTCAGAGTTTTAAGAAACATCAGCAGTCATCTAGTCTAGTTGTTGCTGCTGAGCCATTCATTTGTGTTTTCTTGGCAAAGATACTACTAAAGTGGTTTGCTATTTCCTTCTCAAGCTTGTTTTACAGATGAGAAAACTGAGGCAAACAGGGTGACCTGCCTAGAGTCACACAGCTAATAAGTGTCTGAGGTCAAATTTGAACTCAGATCTTTCTTACTGCCCCCATCTAGTCCAACAAGAATTCCACTTACAACATACACAACAAGTAATAATTCAACCTTTGCCTGAAGACTTCTAACGAGGGGAAACCCAGCAACTCCCAATACAGCCCATTGTACCTTGGAATACCTCTACCAGGAATTTTTCCCTATATGAAATCTAAATCTAGCTCTGTACAACTTTCACTCATTGCTCCTAGCTATTCCTAGAGACATAGAAAATCAATTCAATCCCTCTTTCACAAATTCCATAGTACTTATGTCCCCCAACTCTTCCTTTCATTGCCATGTCCTTTTACTCAGCCTCATATGGCATGAACTCTAGGTCATTCACCATCATGGATTATGCACTCTTGTGCATAATCAATGCATAATCAATGCATAATCAATACATAATCAATAATACTCTTGATATTATTCAACTTATGAATACCTTTCCTCAACTGTAGCACCCAGAACTAAATGCAAAACTCTAAATTCAGTGTGACCAGAGTATTGCATCACTACCACTTTCTTTGTTCTTGATGCATTTCTTAATGTAGCCTAATATATTAGCTTTCTTGGTTGCCCTGTCATATTGTTAAGTCATATTGAGCTGGCAGTCCACAAAAATGCTTAGATCAGACATCCTATAAATGAAAGTCATGCTTTACTCATCCCCATACTTGTTTATGATGGTGATCTTTTGAACCTAAGTGTAAAACATTACATTTATCCTTTAAAATTTCATCGTATTAGATTTGCTCAATATTCTAATTTTTTGAGATCTTTTTAGATATAGATTCTTTCATCCAGTGTATTAAATGTCCCTTTTAACTTTGTGAGATCTGTAAATGTGATAAACATATTATCTATTCCATTATCCAACTCACTGTTCAAAAGGTGAAATGATAAAGGGCCAAGCACTAATTCCTGGGACACTACTTTCAAGTTGATATCAAACCATCAATAGGTAGAGAGAAGAGAAAGGGGAAAGCATGAAAAAATAGGATAGGGGAAAATGCAAAATTAAAAATTATAACTGTAAACATGAATGGGACAAGCTTACTCAAAAACAACAGAAGAAGATAGCAGAATTGATTAGGAAGCAAAGTCCAACTATATTAGATCTACAGGAAAAACACTTGAAACATAATCATCCACACAGAGTTAAGTTTAGGGGCAAGGGGAAAACCTATTTCACTTTAGGTTATCTCAAAGTTAAAAGCAGGGGTAACAATCATCTCTGACAAGGCAACAGCAAAAATAATCTAAATTAAAAGGCATAATCCAGATACTATATTATGCTTAAAGGTATCATGGACAGTTACAATATCAGTACTTGAAATACACATATCAAATAGCATACCATTTAAAATACTTAAAGGAGGGGCGGCTAGGTGGCACAGTGAGTAAGAGCGTCAGCCCGGGAGTTGGGAGGACTCGAGATCGGTTCCGGCATCAGATACTTAATACCCATATAGAAATAACTGGCCATGTAACCTTGGGCAAGTTACTTAACCCCAATTGCTTTAAAAAATAAAATAAAATACTTAAAGGAAATGTTGAATGTCTACCAGGGAGGAAAAGATAGTAAAACTGTAATAGTTAGAAACTTCAAGGAACCCCACTTCAGACCTGGACAAATCTAACAAACAAACAAACAAACAAAAACCAAGAAAGCAGCTCACTGGTTTCTAGTTTTCAGAATCAAATCTTCCATTTTTTAAAAATTGGGGCAACATTTGCTCTTCATTCCTTGGGCATCTCGTTCTCCATAATCCCTCAAAGATCAATGATAGTGGTTCAATGAATAATCACATCCACCATTTTTTTTCAGCATTCTATGATGTTCATCTATATCTGGTAACTTGAATTCATCAAAGGTAATCCAGTGCCCTCTTACTAATCTTTCTATTATCTTGGATACTGATTCACAATTAGGCATTTTTGTTTTGTTCTTTCCAGCTCAAAGGTCATTTTCCTAGACAGAGAAAATGATAGCAAAATTACAATTCAACCCCTCTCCCTTTTCTCTGTGATCAGTTATCATCATCTTATCTACCCTGAACAGCAGTCCTATCCCTTCTTTCATCCTCACTTTCCCCTAAGTATAGCTTAATAGTATATTGGTGTCTCTATATTTGTCTTTGTATCTTTGTATTCATGCATCCATGTGTCTCTCGCTCTCCTTTAGTTTGCCTCACTATTTTCAGCTTATTCTGAGCTTTTTTTCCCTTTACTATTTTTCTTATGGCACTCTTGAAAACAACCTAAGGATACCTTATTCTGACTTTTCTGATATATGGACTGTAGTGTTCAATTCTGGTTGTCACTTTTAAAAAGCATGTTGATAAATTAAAAAATATACACAGAAAGGAGCAATCAGTATGACAAAGCCTCTTGAAACTATGCCATGCCTGCAATGGCAGAAGGAAGTGAAGATATTTAACCTAGAAAAAAAGATTTAGGGGATATGTGATCACTATCTTCAAATATTTGAAGGGATTTCTTGTGGCAAAGAGATTAGACTTATTCCATGTGACTCCAAAGAGCAGAATAAGAATCCTATAATAAGGGATGAACGTTACAGGGAAGTAAGTTTGGGGACAAATAAAGAACTTCTTAAAATTAAAGCTATATAAAAATAGACTGGCCTGCTTCATGAAGCAGTGAGTTAAAATGTCACTGGAAATATTCAAATAGAGGTTAGATGACCACTTGTTAATAAGACAATAAAGAAGAGGTATACATTGGTAGAAGCTAGACTAGATAACCTCTTAGACTATTTGCAACTCTATGATTTTGTGACTCTATCACTACATATATATGGCATGGCTCTGACCCTAGATCATAGATTTAGACCTAAAAGAACCTAGAAGTTATATAGTCCAAATGATTCATTAAATAGATGCAAAATAAGACCCAGAAAAGGTTCAACATACCACAGGTCACAAAGGAATTAAGTGGCGGAGACAGCAAATCAAACCTAGGCTCTCTGATTTCAGATCTAGCACTCTTTATATTATATGATAAATATTCACAGTGGAAGTCATAGAAGGGTACTATGATTGGCAATAATGCAATTTACTGAATACTAATAGGTAAGTAGCTCTAGAGGAGAAAATAGCAATGGCTAGCGTAGCAACTGCTAATGTTGCTTAAGGCAACATGCTAGATAGTCCAAGTCACATAATTCAGCTCCCTTTTGAAAAATTTCTCTCCTTCTCTCAACATAATAAAGGGGTGGGCTCACAGGAAATAGTTTGATAAATCACACACCCTTTCCTTTTTCTTGAAAAACTGCAGCTTGCATTTTGTAGGAGAATTCAACATAATTGGCATATACTCATATTTTTTTTTTGGTGAATTAGACCTTAACTGTCAGCTAACCCATTTTGTTCTAAAATTCAACAAATTCCCAGAAAATCTTCTTCCATAGAATCTTTTGAATATGTCATTTGCCATTTATATTTGATGGCCTTAAGCAAAAAAAAGTTATAAAAAGGTATTAATGCAAGTAGATAATAAAGCTGCATTCTATAAATCTATAGCAGCTTACAGTAATCATTAAAGCATGCAAAACTCTTTCATCTATTCAAAAATATGCACTGCACAGAATGGCTGCTAAGGTGCATGACAAGTCAGAGTTAAATATATATTAATAAATGAATTAGCTTCATAAATAATAGCCATAATGACATTTTAGGAGACAATAAGTCTGAGGATTGTCAGAAAACGGTTGATGTATGAGCTTCACGTCTCAGTGATTCTTCAAAATGAATAGGCTTTGTGAGATAGTTCAGACCCGAGACCAGCCTATTTCCTTGAATAATTTACTTGTTGTCAATTTGTACAGCCACATTACACATGCAAATTGTGCTGCCTGTGCAAACACCACTTCGAGATGATAAAAACAAATTTACGAAGGCTATAGAAGAAGGATTTATTTCACTTTCTCACCCAGGTCAAGCAATACATGTATCTGACGATTGTGTGTACCCAATTTTGTTGTAATTATATCAGCAAATTATTCCTTATAATCTTATTATTTTTAGCAGTCTCCTTGTGCTTGGGATAATTAGCTTTCTTCACTCAGTGTAAAAACAATTCAACTTGCCAGCCAGGCAGGGCACAGCTCCATTATCTGTTTTGGGTTTAAATTTATTCCCTATATTCTTGGACACTTTGTGTAAATTAAAAATTTCATAGTCCCTAATACTGTACACGCTGTTCATTCAGTGATGAATTAAGGTCCCTAAACCTCTACGTTTGCTATTAGATATCTCACCCACTTTATATGTTAATCTGTGCTAATGAATTCCACAACCCCTAGCCACAGCGAGATGACTAAAATTATTACCACTTACAGAGATATGCCTTTTTCATTTAAAGTTCAATTCAAATTGCTCCCATAAACAGTCTGCCACACAAAGATACCTCCTATAAAGGAGAGTTACTTACCTATAAGTAGAGTTCTCTGAAGGTAGTATTATCTTTGGATGCACATTCCTAGGTCATGTGGCCTCGGGTGTGTGGCATAGGGGAAGAGAATTCATGGCTGATAGGTAAGACTTTTTTTCCTTCGGGTACTTCATTAGCTCTGTGTGCTGTATTCCTGAAGGGTTATTTATGCCCCACCCCTCCACATAACCAACTCCTGGTCTTTTATTAAAGGCCTTCAGTGAAGCAGTGGTCTAAACCAACTATCTAATGAGAGTTGATTGAAGGCCTAGACTCTTGAGTCCCTTACTCTTGACTAGGAAGTAAATCTTTGAAGTTATCTATACAATCATGATCCCAGCAGATGAAGAACTAGCTTTGCTATTGCAGTTTGGTCAAAGGGGATTATGGAATTCTAAGCATTATCCAAAATCTACACTCATTTGTAATATACGGCAAACATCATTGGTCATAGGCTATGAAATTCCATTTCCTTTCTATCCTTAGACCATTCCTTAGCAAAGTAAAAAGTAAATGACCCCTTCTTTACCTCTTAGCTACTTGTTCCTTCAACCCCCAATTTAACTATTTCTTGTAATCTTTTCTGTCTTCATGGGTAAATTCCAGAGTTTGGATCTTAGGTTCTTTCTTCTTTTCCTGCTTTTTCTTTCACTAATAGAACTCATCAAAAATAAAGGTGAAAGCCCTAGCCTTAAAAAATTGAATGGACTATTCTTATACAACATAGCCTAAATATGAGTAGAAAGGTGTTAAGCTAGATTCTCATGCTAGAGTTAATAATACTAAAGACTTAGTGAAGTCAATATAGACTGCTAGTGAAATTTACAAAGCATTTTCCACATTTTCCACATTTCCAGTATATAAGCTACTTGACCTACATAGGATAAGTTTATTATTCCCATTTTAGAGACTTGGAAACTAAGCCCCAACAAGGTGTGGTGATTCTGAAGGTCATTCCCCTAGGTAATAGAAAAGCCAGAAATCAAAGCTAAATCTTTAGATTTCCTACTCCAGCACTTCTTCCATTATACTATGCTAAATTTTTTATTAAAACTTTGGCTGTTGCTCTTCAGTCATTTCAGTTCTGTCCAATTCTTTGTGACCCCGCTTGGGGTTTCCTTGGCAAAGATACTGAAGTGATTTGCCATTTCCTTCTCCAGGTGATTAGACAGATAGAGAAACTGAGGCAAACAGGGTTAAATGACGTGCCCAGAGTCATACAGCTGGTGAGTGTCTGAGGCTGGATTTGAAGCCAGGAAGATGAGCAAGTTGTCCTGATTCTAGGGCCAGCATTCTTATCACCTTGCCTCCCTATAAAACTTTAGAACTTAAATGAAATCAGTGTCTTCTCATTGTTCCTCATTAAATGCAGTTCACCTAAAAGAAAATCTTTAGAAATGTTTTGGTTAGAAACTCTGAGCTTGTGTTTTATGATTCATACATTTACTTTCTTTGGGAACTCCTTAATAATTGATAATGATAGAAAGTCTTTTTACATAAAGTAAATATTTTGCTTCCTGAAGAGTTTGTAATTCTCTGCCTTTTATAGTGTCCTCTACTCGGAATCATTAAATAGCTTCTAAGAGTCAAGCTTTGCTGTATAAAGCCCTGTAAACTTTCCCTGACTGGCCTCAATCTCAGGAATGGTTGACGAGGTAAAACTATCATCTAAATTAGGAAATGTGGGTTATCGATCTGTGGAGTAGAAACACAGCAACTATGGCCAGTCACTCAGATAAGGACACCAAACCTTCCCTTCTGAGGTAGCTAACCTAAAAAATGAACTTAGCAATGCCACATTGGAACTATGTGGTGTGGTATCTAGGGACATCTAGTCACCTGAGAGAAATACCTATGTGGCTTAGTGGATAGAGTGCTGGGCCTGGAGTCAGGAAGACTTGTGTTCAAATTCAGCCTCAGATACTTATTAGCAGTGTGACCTTAGGCAAGTCACTTAACCTCTGTTTGCCTTAATCCACTGGAGAAGGAAATAGCAAACTACTGTAGTATCATTGCCAAGAAAACCCCATGGACAGCATTGTCGTGCTCTGGTCCATGGAGTCACAAAGAGCTGGACATAGCTGAATAGCAACAATAATCACCTGGGTAGATTGCTTTATAATGTCTGTTAGTGCATTACTGGGGAAAATTTCATTGAGGAAAGAGATGCTAGGGGCCTTATAGGGTAGCACACACCAATAAGCTCACATTGGAAATGACATTGTGTCAAAAGGTTAGTAATGACTGTGTATCTGACAACACTTTCTAGTCTCTTTCCTATTCTCTAAGGTCCATTTGTACCAAGAATTACAGGACTTTTTCAGTGAGAGGTTGAAAGAACTTGACAAAACCAGAAAACATGGGCATTAGATCCATTAAAAATACCAGGTACTCTCCACAAACCCAACAAAACAAAGAGGTGGAAAATGGCTATGCTAAGTAAAAAACAAAACAAAACAAAAAACAATTCCTATTCACAGAATCATAAATTTAGATAGAACCTTAGAAGTGTTCACATCCAAACTCCTCATTTTACAGACAGGGAAACTGAGGCAATCTGCTGGAATCTATGGACTCCTTTCAGAATAATGTTTATAAAGGAAGGAAATACTAAATTTTCATTAGATGGTAGTAAAAATAATGATTTTTTTCCCATACAAGTTGAAAGACTCCCCAAAATCTATTTAGGGATCCCTTAGCAGATGCCCAGGTTAAGAAACCCTTCCCTAGATTATGGGAGAAACACTGTATTACAATAATGTAAGAATTTTTTTTAATGAGATTGACCATCAGAAAAAGACTGGCAAATTAATATTACCTGGGTTAGGATTTGGAAGGGCAGGAAACAGAGCTTATAACTTTAATTTGAAAACAAATAGCACTTTAACTCAGTAACTTCTTTGAAATATGTCTAAAAATGACCATATTTCCATTTTTAAAATTTTAGGATACTAGTCTAGCAAGAAGGGTAATTGGTTTATCTGTGATAGTAGTCATTTCTAGCCCAAGCAAATCAAGAATTAGCTTGCTTTCAGTGACTCTACCCCATCCTTTCTCCTATTTCCCTCCTCATCAGGGTCTTCCTCCTTCCATCTCAAGTGCCTCATACATTTATGTTCTTAGGTTTACCTCTTCAGTAATATCTCTCTCTACCCAGCTCCACCACTACCAACTAATCAAAACTTCTTAAAAATAATCTGCTAAATTAAATTATGCTAGAAATATAAATGACTGATAGGCATAGTCACTTGTTTATTTTTTTTTGGAAGAGGCAAAAACCACTTATGGGAAAGGAATGAATCTTAAATGATAGCATGTCAGGTATTCCTTAATCCACTGGATTAAGCAGGAGATACTTTTTAAGCTCATCAGGGAAAAATCTTGGGAGTAAGAGGCAAACTGTGGAGGGGGGGGGGGACCTTCTTAGCTCTAAAATCATTATCAGACAGAACTGAGTTCTAGTTGAAAACAGAGACATTATTTCTAGAATAAACAACATTATGTCTCAATGTTTCTGAAAATCATCTATCCAAGTAGATAATTTAATATGATTCAACTTGGATGGCAAGTGTTTCAATGTTTATGATTCACAAAATCATTTTCCTGTACCATATTTTACAGGACTAAAATTGAATGATACTACTTAGAGAAAACATACTAGTGAGATACTAATATACCACTGAGGTATTAATGAGCAGGGCTGTTACTAATATAAAGGATGGTTATGTGGTAAAACACTAATAGCATGTTAATAAAGTTTCACAGAATGATAGTTTAAAAAACCCCACTAAGAGACTAGAAATTCTATTACTAAGCAGAGCAGAGTAAAAACCAGCAAAGATCTAATAGTTTATGATCTTAAAATATTGATTTAAGATCTAATTAATACCCATTTTCCTTTTTTAAATTAGCATTTTTAATGCTTTGCTTCCAAAAAATATAACTTTTCTTTCACCTCTGCTGAGAGCAATCCACTGTAATAAAGAATTTTTTAAAAAGAGAAAAATTAAAAAGTAATTCAGAAAAACCAACCGAAATATCAAACAAGCTTGATAGTATATACATCATTCCACACTCAAATTCCTTATCCCCTGAAAACAAGGGTAGAGGGGTACACTTCATCGCCTCTTTGGAAATAAGTATGGCCATTTTAATTACACTGAACTTTGTTGTTTTTCTTGTCTATATTGTTGTATATATTGTTTTTCTATTTCTGCTTACCTCAGTTTGCCTTAGTTCATTTGACTTCTCATGTTCTGTTTTTCATATTATTTGCTTATGGCACAAATATATAAATATATTTCTTTAAATATATGGGATCCTACTTTATATCATGGACTTCTTTGGATATGTGGCTTGCTGCAGGCCAAATGGTATGAAAACTTAAGACATTTTCTTAGCATAATTCCAAATTGATTTCCAAACTGGTTAGACTAATTCAGAGCTCTACCTGCTCTTCCAACATTAACTAGTCCCATGTTTCATCCTCTTTGACAATTTTCTGGGCTTTAGTTGAAAACTCAGTTGCTTTAATTCGCCTTTCTCTTATTATTAGTAACTTGGAGAAATCTTTCTTGGTTGGAATTATTGTTTTCTTGAGAAATCTGTTTATCCTTTTATCAAATATTCACTGAGGAATGATTCTTGGTCTTATATCTGTGCTAATTATCTATGTATCTTGGATATCAGGCTTTTATTAGAGATACTTGATGAGGTTTTTTCCCCAATTGACAATTTTCCTTCTTATTTTAGTTGAGTTGATTTTATCCATGCAAAAGTTTTTCAATTTCGTTCAATCAAAATTGAATTGCCAAAGTATTCTACAGGCCCCACTCTCCCGGATCTGGCTTCTGTTTCACGAAACTGTTACATGTAAGGCTTAACCATACTCAGTTCTAGCTAAAACTAAATACTGAAACTCTCCTATAAGCTGTTAATGTTGTGCTTACATTTGCCTCATCCAGAATAGGATTTCCCAATTAATTCTTAGATAACCCTCCCCCTTTTGCTGTTGACTGATCCTCTCACCCCATATGACAATTGCCCTGTGTCTGAAAATCCTATGTAAAGTCAGACCACCAAAGATTCTGTGCCTCAGACCAGGGCTCACATGAAGTCCTTTGCTGGAGCCACCTAAAACTGGCTCTACAGCAGAGGTTCCCAAACTTATTTGGCCTACTTCCCCTTTTAAAAAAAATTACTCAGTGCCCCCTAGAAATCTACTTTATTTAACCTTTTAGTGGGTTTTTAAAAAACAGTCATTTCAAAAAAAAATAATTTAAAAAAATGATACATCTTAAATTTAATAATTTATTGTAAATTTGTGGGGTTTTCCCTGCCTTGAAATTTTGATGGTGCAATATTGAGTCATGCAAACATATAGTATCATATCATAAACAAATCATTACATGTACATATACCTGACAATGCATGTTGGACTTCCTGACAATATACAACATGCTAGCCTGACAACACTTGCTTGTTAAGACCTATTGGTGGGTCAAAAGGGTGAATCTGAGTGGAAACCCGAGTGACGGAGCCCACTGGAAGATGAAGTATGGCAGAGTCCAGCCCAAGAGGTTGCCCAGTGTGTCCGGAATGGTGGAGCGCAGAGCGCATGGTGTCTGCACAGCCCAGACCTAAGAGCAGACAAGCAGACTACACCCAAGAGAGCAAAAGCCCCAGCCTGCAGACTTACCGAGGACGAATCACAGTCATCTCTCGGATGGGTAGGATCACTGGAGTCAGGAGAGTTGGGCCCTCAGTGGAAAGAGCAGCTTCTCTGGCTGCATTCAGCCCCCAGCCTGGAAGTTTAGAAACTGCCTGCCTGTATAATACAGGGGCTGGAATGACAAAGTAAATTCTAGCTGCTCCGATCCTCCCATCCCTCCTTCATGAAGCAGAAAACCCAAAGATAAGTCTCCCACCCAGACTGAAATCCCAAGTTAATGGAAATAGCCCCAGGCTTGAGAGTCTCCAAGAAGGGATGTAACTGAGATAGCCAGGAGTCTGAAGAGAAGAGAGGGTGGGGTCCCAACAAGCCCCACCTCTCCTTACCAACAAAAGCCTACTCATAGCCCAGGGGTATAGAGGCAGAAATCTGAAGTGATCAGACACACCCATACCTACTCATCTACATCCCTCATTGACTTCCCTGACTTAGCCATAAACTAGCCACCCAGAGGTATTCAAAGTCAAGGATCAGGCCCTAAACTCATAGCCTGAGAAACTAAGAAACAGGAAGTCACAATGGGAAAAAAAGAAGCCGAGGAGAAGGGGAAGGCAAAAAAGTCTATTCGAGCATACTATGCAGGGCAAGAACAACAAAACACACAGGACAATATAGACCCTCTACCCACACCTGAGACCACAGAAGGAAACATGATCTGGTCTCAAGCCCAAATAGCATTCCTGGAGGAGCTTAAGAAAAATTTTAAAGACCAAATCAGGGAGGCAGTGACCAACTTGGAAAAACGTCTCAGTGAAGTAATTGGAGAAAAATACCTCCCTAAAAAAGGAACTTCAAAAAATAACTGAAGACCGTAATTCGATAAAAATTAGAAACAATCAAATTGAAGCTCAGAACTCTATGATGCAGCAAGAGTCAATCAAACAAAACAAGATGATCGAAAAATTGCAAGAAAATGTAAAATATCTCACTGGAAAAATAATTGACCTAGAGAACAGATCCAGGAGAGACAACCTAAGAATAATTGGTCTACCAGAAAGCCATGATGAAAAAAGCAGCCTAGACAACATCCTCCAAGAGATTGTCAAAGAAAACTGTCTTGAGGTCCTGGAATCAGAAGATAAAATAGCTATCGATAGAATTCACCGGACTCCTCCTGAGAGAGATCCCAAACTGAAAACTCCAAGAAATATAGTAGCCAAATTCCAGAATTACAAGATTAAAGAAAAAATTCTACAAGCAGCCAAAAAGAAACAATTCAAATATCGAGGAACTACAGTTAGGACCACACAGGACCTAGCAGCTTCTACATTAAAAGAGTGGAGGGACTGGAATTTGATATTTTGTAGGGCAAGAGAGCTAGGACTACAACCAAGGATTAACTACCCGGCAAAACTGAGCATAATCTTCCAGGCAAGGAGATGGTTGTTTAATGAAATAAGGGACTTCCAGATGTTCCTGATGAAAAAGCCAGAGCTCAATGGAAAATTTGATCTCCAATTACAAGACTCAAGAAAGACATAAAAAGGTAAACAAGAGAAACAGACTCACACATGCACAAGCGCACACACCCACACCCACAAACACATGCTCATTACTTGGGATGCAACAAGAGCAAAATGTTCACATCCCTATATGTGGAGCTGATAACTGTCAATATTCAAAATCTTTATGATTATCATGACCTTCAAAAGGGTTATACTTAGATAGAGGGTGTGGGTATGAATGCACTAACCTGATGTCTAAAAACAAAACAAAACTATTAAGGGGATCAAAGGTACTATAATGGGAAAAAGGAAAGGATGAGCTAGGAAAAGGTAAAATATGCCATCTGAAGGGACATTAAAACACACTATAGAAGAGGGGAAAGAAAGAGGGAGAGGAACATCATTTAAACGCTATTCTCACTGGTTCTGGTTCAAAGAGGGATCAACTTAAATCAGTGAAGTTTAAGATTTTAATGTGAATAGACACATAAATTCACCAAATAGAGGAAAAGGAGGGAGGGAGAGGAGCAATGTTTGAAATTTACTCTCATTGGTTTGGAATCAAACGGGGAGTAATTCACTCTGATAAGTATAAAAACTTACTTCGTCCTATAGAAAGCAGAAGGGTAAGGGGGGGTGAAAAAGAGGAGAAAAAAGGGGGGGATTAGAAGGGAGGGAAACAGTAATAAGGGGAGAGGGTAGGTTAAGAAGAGGGATCACTGGGCAGGAACACTGAGGGAGGGGGTGGTCAAAAGGGAAAACTTCAAGGAGGGGAAGGGAGAAGGAAGAAACAAAAACATAAACAGGGGATGGAATAGGATGGAGGGGAAGAGACAGATAGTCATTATTACTGTGAATGTGAATGGGATGAACTCTCCCATAAAACAGAGGCAGATAGCAGAATGGATTAAAAACCATAATCCTACAATATGCTGTCTACAAGAAACACATTTGAAACAAAGGGATACCCACAGGGTAAGGGTAAAAGGTTGGAGTACAATTTATTATGCCTCAGCTAAAGTAAAAAAAGCAGGGGTAGCAATACTTATCTCAGATAAAGCAAAAGCAAAAATAGATCTAATTAAAAGAGATAAGAGAGGAAACTATATCCTACTAAAAGGCAACATCGAGAATGAAGCAATATCACTACTTAATATATATGCACCAAGTGGTATAGCATCTAAATTCCTAGAGAAGTTAAAGGAATTAGAGGAAGAAATAGATAGCAAAACTATACTAGTGGGGGACCTTAATCTTCCCCTCTCTGAACTCAATAAATCTAACCTCAAAATAAACAAGAAAGAAGTTAAGGAGGTGAATAGAATCCTAGAGAGACTAGATATGATGGATCTCTGGAGAAAACTGAATGGGGATAAAAAGGAATTTACTTTCTTCTCAGCAGTGCATGGTACATACTCAAAAAATAGACCATGTACTAGGGCATAAAAACCTCACAATCCAGTGCAGAAAGGCAGAAATATTAAGCGCATCATTCTCAGATCATGATGCAATAAAAATTATATGCAATAAAGGGCCATGGAAAGATAGACTAAAAAACTAATTGAAAATTAAACAATTTAATCCTAAAAAATTGGTGGGTCAAACAAGAAATTATAGAAACAATCAATAACTTCATTCAAGAGAATGATAATAATGAAACAACATACCAAAATTTGTGGGATGCACTAAAGGCAGTTCTCAGGGGAAGTTTTATATCCCTGAGTGCATACTTAAATAAAGCAGAGAGAAGGGAGGTCAATGAATTGGACATGCAACTGAAAAAGCTAGAAAAAGAACAAATTGAAAATCCCCAATTAAGTACTAAATTAGAAATATTGAAAACCAAAGGTGAGATTAATAAAATTGAAATTAAGAAAACCATTGAATTAATAAATAAAACCAAGAGCTGGTTTTATGAAAAAATCAACAAAATTGATAGACCCTTAGTCAATATGATAAAAAAGAAAGAAAGAAGAAAACCAAATTATGAGTATCAAAAATAAAAAGGGTGAATCTACCTCCAATGAAGAGGAAATCAAAAAAATAATGAGGAATTATTTTTCCCAATTGTATGCACATAAATATAACAATCTTAGTGAAATGGATGAATATTTACAAAATCACAAGTTGCCCAGATTAACTGAAGAGGAAGTGAATTACCTAAATAACCCCATCTCAGAAAAAGAACTCAAACAAGCCATCAAAGAACTCCCTAGGAAAAAATCTCCAGGGCCAGATGGGTTTACTAGTGAATTCTATCAAACATTTAAAGAACATTTGATTCCAATACTCTACAAACTATTTGGGAAAATTAGTGAAGAAGGAGTCCTACCAAACTCTTTCTATGACACAAATATGGTACTGATTCCTAAGTCAGGAAGAGATAAAACAGAGAAAGAAAATTATAGACCAATTTCCCTCATGAATTTAGATGCAAAAATTCTAAATAAAATATTAGCCAAAAGACTCCAACAACTTATCAAAAAAATAATACACTCTGATCAGGTAGGATTCATTCCAGGAATGCAAGGATGGTTTAATATTAGGAAAACCATCAGTATAATTGAGCACATCAACAATAAAACTAGCAGATACCACATGATCATCTCAATAGATGCAGAAAAGGCTTTTGACAAAGTACAACACCCATTCCTATTAAAAACACTAGAAAGTATAGGAATAAATGGAGCCTTCCTCAAAATAGTTGATAGCATCTATTTAAAACCATCAGCAAGTATTATATGCAACGGGGATAAACTAGAAGCCTTCCCAATAAGATCAGGAGTGAAACAAGGGTGTCCACTATCACCCCTCTTATTCAATCTGGTACTAGAAACACTAGCAGTAGCAATTAGAGAAGAAAAAGAAATCAAAGGAATCAAATTAGGTAAAGAAGTGACTACGCTATCACTCTTCGAAGATGATATGATGATATACTTAGAGAATCCTAGAGAATCAAGTAAAAAACTACTAGAGACAATAAATAAATTTGGCAAAGTTGCAGGATATAAAATAAACCCACATAAATCCTCAGCATTCCTGTAGATCTCTAGTGAAACTCAACAGCAAGAGATAGAAAGAGAAATCCCATTTAAAGTCACTGTAGACATTGTAAAATATTTGGGAATCTACTTGCCAAAACAAACCCAGAATCTATATGATCACAACTACAAAACACTTCTCACACAAATAAAAGCAGATCTAAATAGTTGGGAAAATATCAATTGCTCATGGCTGGGTCAAGCTAATATAATAAAAATGACAATTTTACCCAAACTTAACTATATATTTAGTGCCATACCAATCAATTTACCAAAAAACTACTTTCTAGAGTTAGACAAAATAATAACAAAATTTATTTGGAAAAACAAACGGTCTAGAATATCAAGGGAATTAATGAAAAGAAACGCTAGGGAAGGTAGACTAGCTATGCCAGATCTTAATCTGTATTATACAGCAGCAGTCATCAAAACTGCTTGGTACTGGCAGAGGCGTAGAGTAGTGGATCAATGGAATAGATTAGGTGCAGGAGACCCAGCAATTAATGAATATAGCAATCTATTGTTCGATAAACCCAAAGACCCCAGTTTTTGGGATAAGAATGCACTATTTGACAAAAACTGCTGGGGAAACTGGAATACAGTATGGCAGAAACTGGGCATAGATCATTATCTAACACCATATACCAAAATCAAGTCCAAATGGGTGCATGATCTAGGTGTAAAGGATGATACTGTAAGCAATTTGGGAAAGCAAGGAATAGTTTACCTGACAGATTTGTGGAGAGGGGAAGACTTTAGGACCAAACAAGAATTAGAGAGCATTATAAAATGCAAAATGGATAATTTTGATCTGTACAAACAAAGCCAATGTAACCAAGATCAAGAGGGAGGTGGGAAATTGGGAAAGAATTTTTACAACTTGTGTCTCTGATAAAGGACTCATCTCTAAAATTTATAGAGAATTGAGCCAAATCTATATGAATACAAGTCATTCCCCAATTGATAAGTGGTCAAAGGATATGAACAGGAAATTTTCAGAGAAAGAAATTAAAGATATCTATAAGCATATGAAGAAATGCTCTAAATCACTATTAATTAGAGAAATGCAAATCAAAACAACTCTGAGATACCACATCCCTCCAGTCAGATTGGCTAAGATGACAAAACAAGAAAGTGACAAATGCTGGAGAGGATGTGGACAAATTGGAACACTAATACATTGCTGGTGGAGTTGTGAACTTATCCAACCATTCTGGAGAGCAATCTGGTATTATGTCCAAAGGATTGTAAATAATTTCATACCCTTTGACCCAGCCATACCACTTCTAGGGTTATATCCCAAAGAGATCATAGAAGTGGGAGGAAGACCCATATGTACAAAAATATTTTTAGCAGCCCTTTTTGTGGTTGCAAAGAATTGGAAACTGAAGGGGTGCCCACCAATTGGGGAATGGCTAAACAAATTGTGGTATATGAATGTAATGGAATATTATTATGCTATAAGAAATGAAGAGGTGACAGATTTCATAATTACCTGGAGAGACTTATACAAACTGATGCTGAGCGAGAAGAGTAGAATCAGAAGAAATCTGTATACAATCACAGACACATCATATGTGTGATGACCAACTATGACAGACTGGACTCTTTGCAGCAATGCAGTGATATAAGTTAATCCCGAAAGACTCAAGAAAGTAAGAAATGTGCCATCCAGAGATATAACTAGAAAGAACTGAACCTGAATCCTGATGGAAGCAAACTAAATGACCTTGTTCTTTTCATTGTTTGGTTTTATTTCTTCCTTACCATCTTTCATCCCACCTAGTACAATACGCCTTTTTAATTGGAATAATGTCTAATATGAATGCATTTGCAGATCATATACTGGACTATATGCTGTCGTGTGGGGAGGGGGGAGGGAAGTAAAGGAAATTTGAAAATCAAGGAACTATGGAATTGAAACTTGTTAACTGAAACTAAACTAATAAATTAATTTAAAAAAAAAGACCTATTGGTGGACTTGATCATTGATCTGGTTATAACTTGCATTTTGTGTGCTTATTTGGAAAATAATGTAATCACTATGACTTTAACTCAGTTATACAACAGATGCAACATGTATGCACAGTTTTTCACATTTTTCTTCTCTTCTCTTCTTTCCTTATGCTTCCATCACCCCCTTATTTTTATTCAATGCCCCCCAATTGCACCCGGGGCTACTACCACCCCTTAGATCATTCCAGCACCCCCCCCAGAAGGCAGTATTGCCCACTTTGGGAACTGATTCTAGTTAGAGAATTGATAGTTAAATTTTCAGCGTGGGCATTTACAACTTGGATATTGGCAAATGCTATAAATCAGGTCTTGATTTACTGTTTTGTTGATTTCTAGATGTAAGTGATATAGAAAATGCTAATAATGCAAATTAAACTTAAAAGTATGCTGGCATACTTTGGGAGTGGGATGGGGGGGGGTGGAGCCTGATGTTAAGCATTTATCATCACATCTCTACAGTATACCCCACCATTCCTTTGGGGCAGGAATTCCAGAGGGAGCCTAGGACTCTGTGACTGAATTGCTGTCCATCTGACCATACTATTCTAGTGTTGTTGGGTGCCATCTACCCAAACTCTGCTCCGAATTTGCATGACAAAAATTATCTATTTTGTTTTTTGTCATCCCTTTATCACTTGCCTAGTTGATTAAGCATCCTCCTTCTTAACCATAGTTGGGAAAGGTACCTGATATCCTCTTCTCAATATTTTTTATTGTATAACCTTTAGTGTTCGGGTCCTATATCCATTTTAAGTTCATTATGTTGTATTCTATGAGATATGAAATTTTGCCAAACTGTTTTCAAGTTTTCCCAAAAATTCTTGTCATATAGGTAGTTTTTTTCTCAAATAATTTATGCTTTTAAGTTTATTGAACACTCAATTATTTACTTCAATTGTTTCTGATTCTTCCTTATCCAGGCTGTTCCACTGATCTACTTTTTGTTTTTAAACTAATACCAAATGTTTTTGGTAATTACATGTAATGAGATTTAGAGTACTATTTCTCTTTCATTCCTTTCTTCTATTATTTTATTTGAAATCCTAGACCTTTGTTCTTTCAAATAAATTTTGTTAATATTTTGTCTAGTTGATAATGGATCCTCTTGGTAGTGTGGTATAGCATTAAATCCCTAAATTTATTTAGGTAGTATCATAACTTTTATCATTTTGGATGGGCACAGCCAAGAGTACTAAATATTCCTCCAATTATTGTCATTCTTTATATATTTGATTGTTTTGTAATTATTTCTACACAAATCTTAAGTGTGCCTTGTTAGACTGACCTCCCAGATATTCTATGTATCTTGTAGTTATTTTAGTATTTATTTATATTTAGTATTTATATTGTATTCACTTTCTATTATTTCCTTCTGGATTTTATTATTGCTATATAAAAATCTTAACATCCCCTTTCAATTACTTTTTGGTTATATTTAAGGATAAGGTCATCAAATGTTACAGCTGGAAGGAATTTTGAAGATAACTAGTCTAGACTTCTCATTTTACTTCAATTCTTTAAAGGTTTGTGATTTTTTTAATGTTGGCATTCTCTGTTCTAATGCAGATCACCATTCTTCTATGACTTAGCAAACTTCTCAAGTTGATGTGACTGCAAAATTGATTAACTTTAGATGGACCTGGTCCACCTGAGTAAGTCTGGTCTTAAAATGCTATACCAAAGCCTTTCCATTATTGATAGAACCTACGAAAACTGACATGAACTTAAAAAAACCAAGGATCATTTTCATACCACAATGTGTCATTACAGCAGGACTTTAATGGGGGGAATTTCCCCTTTTTATTTTATGGATGAGAGAGATGAGGGAGAAACTGGAGATGTAACTTGCCCCAAATCACATAGTTATGTAATAACAATAATAGGACTATAAATTGACTATCTACACTCCAAGTCTAAGCCTCTACATACTATGCCACGTTCTATTATTTCTATGTGGCTACCTACATCCAACAATGTAAATCAGAATCCATACCTTCTCATCCTGTTCAACTTTTATCCACGTTTCCTAAGCATTCATTGTGGGGAGGAAGGTTGGTATGGGGAAGGAAAGAAAGTGGTACACATAATATACTGAGGGTCTTCTTCTAAATCTCTTTAAATTCTGCGTACACCAATGGAATTGACACAGTATCCATCAGTTATTACTTTTTGGAGTTTTCCTTTTTGGACCCCACATTTCTCTAATGACATTATGTAGCTTCTCTGACATAATTATCTTTTCATAATATGTTCTCTTTTAGTAATATGCCTATCCAAACCCACCATGACCCTCTCCAGTCTCCTTTGCATAAGTCTAACCTTTAAATTTTTGGAGACTGTTATATCCTATGACTTTCATCACCAAAAAAAGGCTGATGTTAAAACTGATGAGATTTTGTTTCAGAAAAAAAATTTGACATGTTTAAAAGGACTCTGCACTTCCCAAAGGTAACTCAGATCACTCCTCCTCCTATTGAATTCTATGCCCAGCTCATTTACAACACCTGTCAATTTGTAATCTCTGTTATAGATATATTTACTTAATATGTGGATGTGTATATATGTATAAACACATATAAAACTTTATATGCATTCACATATATAAAGATTTGTATATATTTACATAATATATTCAAATATATACAAATAAAACATGCATACATCAATATATACATATATTGAGATAAATATATGTACTGAGATATATAGACAAATATATACATACATATATTACAAACAAACACATACACACACATATGCATATATTTATTTGCTTGAGAGTAAGGATTGTTTCATTGTTTGTATTTGTATCCTCAGTTCCTAGTATAGTGCCTGATGCATAGTAGGCACTTAATAAATGCCTATGATATTTATGTGCATATTTATACATACATATATGTAAGTGGATGTAAAGGCGTGTATCCCTTCTGCCAAATACAAATTTGATATTCATAAGGGAAAAAGACAGGCAGCCAGTAATGTTGAGGCCCTTTCAACTTTAAATGAAACATTTCATACCTTATAGTGGATCTAAGACCTTGAGTAGCTCAATTGTATAAGAAAAAGACAATGGATTTGCCCTTAGGGCACGGACTGCTTTTAATACTATTTCCCTCACTTATTTATACAGACCAAGAGAATTCTGGAAAAGGAAATAGATGATCACAAAAAATTAAGATGAAGTTTCTCACAGAGGGAACCCAGCTCTGAACCAAGAATAAATCTACATAACGGAGAGGGTATACCTCTCCTGTCTCGTACCTGAAAGGTGATGATAGTGCCTAGCTAAACCTTAGTCTAAAGGTGTTGGATACTACAACAACCCAATGAAAAGGAGGGCAAGGAAATCCAGGGCACAACCAATAATACATATTCTACAAGTGTAACTTGGGAGAATGACTTATAAGTAGTTACCCACAATGTAACACCCAATCAGGGCTTATTCCCCCAATTCACTCCCACTGGTAGGTTAGGTCCTTAGAGAGGTAATGCTACCTAGAATTCTAGTTCTGTTTGGGTATTAACCCTAAAACTGTGGTTCATGAGCCCCCACCAGAATGTTTCATATTAACAAATAGCCAGTAGAATCAATCAGCTTTTCACAAAGAAATTTACTTACAGGATATAATATGACTAGTAGTTACAAAATACTAGTCCTAAAACCCTGAGATGCACTCCCCTAAAAATATACCAAGGTCCAAGATGGGAGAGTGGGGAAAAAAAAGTACAATGCTACTGAGGAATATGTTTAGGGAGAATGTGTTGCAAAGGCAATTCACAAGTCTGGAATTGCAGGTCCTCAATATCTTTTCTCCCTTTGGAGTCCTCAAGAAGTTCACTGTCCAGGCAGTTAGGAGGCACAGTGAATAGAGCACCGGCCCTGGAGTCAGGAGGACGTGAGTTCAAATCTGGCCTCAGACACTTGAAACACTTATTAGAGGTGTGACCATGGACAAGTAGCTTAACTCCAATTGCCCTCCAAAAAGCAAAAAAAAAAAAAAAAAGTTCACTGTATCAGTCATTGAACAAATTGTTCTTCCCCTAGGCTGATTTGGGTCCTTATGACAGACAGTGGCTCTTCTAGACTCATGGATCTGCAAAACTCACCCATTCTTCAATGGGCTGCTTCAGATTCCATCACCTTTGGCCTCAAGTTTGTCTAGGAGTTAGTATTCTCCATAAAGGGTTAGAGACTCTTAGCCTAGAATTGACAGAATTCCTTCTAGGTTGGTTTTTTGTTTTTGTGTTTTGTTTTGTTTTTTGCTTTTTGGAGGGAGGAGGGCAAGGCAATTGGGATTAAGTGACTTGCCCAAGGTCACACAGCTAGTTTTTGTGTTAAGTGTCTGAGGTCGGATTTGAACTCAGGTCCTCCTGATTCCAGGGCACTTGCAGAACCCATGTTCTGGTCACGAAGGTCTGCTATGAATCAGACTTGTCTCATTGTTGCTCCTCATTGTAAGGGCTACAGTTCACTGTGTAGCCACTAGTATATGTATAGATATTTGCCCACACTAATGTGGGTCCCCTACATGGGGCCCCAGAATGTGTCTAGTTTCCCTCCCCCAGTGGAATAAAAAAAGCTTTTTGCTTGTAACCAATGTTATCATTTTGGTTTTATTTTGTTTTTAGAGTTAACTGTGGTTGTGATAACCAACGTGAGCTCTTTGGAATTTTCTGAGTTAACAAGAGGCTGCACAACCTCTGTGACTCTTTGGTCATTTTTTTCAGTGTTGACATTACTTAACCCTGTTTGCCTCAGTTCCTCATCTGTAAAATGAGCTGGAGAAGGAAATGGCAAAACACTCTAGGATCATTGCCAAGAAAACCCCAAATGGGGTCACAGAGTCAGACACAGCTGAAACAACTAAAGAACAACTAGTGAATCATTCCCAACTTCATAGGCACAGTCTTAGAACCCTGAGTCAGAAATATAGCCCTGCCCACAGGACCAGGACAAAGGCCTATCAATCAGAAGTTGAGATAAGAATCCTCAGAATGTTATATGAGCTATAATATCTCTATAGCCCTCGAATGTGTTTCCTTTCTGGGGAAACCTCAAGTGTAGGATGACAATTGGGGGCTACAGGAAAGTGAAATTTGTGGAGCCAAGGAAAGGGATGGTTTATGCTTCCTATGAGTCCTTTGTGCATCTTCTGTGAGGTAAAATAGTCTGTCTTGTATCTGATATTGTGTATATATGCATGGATACATAATATGCATGTATACATATACATATGCATACACACATTACATTGTATTGCTATCTGGACATGTATAAGTGTATATATGCCTATATAATATATACATTACATATAGATGTATTTTACACACACACACACACACACACACACACACACACAATCAGATACCAGACAGTCTTTACTTCATTTCATAGAAAATGCACAAACACAAAAGACTCACAAGAAACATAAATTTTCCTTTTCCTTCTCTCCAGAGAAGGAAACTTTCTCTCAGACACACATACATACACATGTGTATGCACATGTGTATCTGTGTATATATATATATGTATGTATGTGTGTACATATATATGTGTATGTGTGTGTGTAGAAAATTCTGATGTTCATAAGAGGGATCCTGGAAATAGGAAACCAAGGAGCAATTTGTACAATAATCAGGATTAAATTAGGTCTTTTTGAACTCGAGTGCTGTTTCAAGTGTTACCTAAAATAATGTTTCTTCTTGCTTTTAGATCTATGATAAAGCCAAATCCACCAGCTTCTTGAACCTGCTTCCCTCAGTAAAACCCATCTGATATTCTTCCAATTAGTTACAACTTCTCTATGTTTTCAGATTTCATTTTAGCAAGTATGTCAAAATGAATGTGGCTGAGTTCCACTGGTAGTTTATCAACTCATGGGTCACTAGACAAAAATCACAAATGAAGAGAAGGCAACCTAGTAGGACAGAAAGAATATGGGATTTGGAATGAAAAGACCTGAGCACAAATCTTAGCTCTGCCATTTATTAGCTGTGTGACCTTGAACAAAACCTTTAACTTCTCTGATACTTAGTTTTTTTCATCTGTAAAAGGATCATACTTGTAAAAATCATACTTGTATTACTTGCATCACAAGGATTCTAAGGCTCAAATAAAACCATATATTTGTTATGCTTGGTCCCCAAAAGTAGAAGCTCCAGGGCTGTATTTACATTGATGTAAGAAAAAAATATCTAGCACTAAGAATTGTCTAAATTGGGATAGGCAGCCTTGGGAGGTCATGGCTTCCCTGTCAATTGGAGGCTTTCAAGTAGTAACTGGATGGCCACTTGTTGAATATTCCGGTATTAATAATAATAGCTGACATGTAAGTATCACTTAAGGTTTGTAAAACAGTATGGCACAACCAACAGAACTGGGCTCAGAGTCAGGAAAAACTGGTTTTAAGTTTTGCCTCTGACACACTGTTTTTGGGACCCTGGGTGAGTCATTTAATTTTTCAGTACCCTAGGCAACTAACTGACCAAGATTATAAGATGCAAAGCTGGTGCCAAGGTTCATAGATGAAGGGAATTTCTTCACTGGGAGTTCGTAATATAGATGAATTTACAGGTTTTGTCCAAAATCTGAAATATTTCCTGAATTTATTTATGAATATCTGCATGTCCTTTCTGTGTTATGTAGCTTCTGAGGTGGGCAAGATAAAAAGTCATCCCATAGCTGATACCCATATTGTACACTGAGTACAAGGGAAACCCTTGTACCCACATATGGGGAAAACACCAAATATGAGTCCAACCTAAGTACTGTTTTAGAGATTTTTCTGGAGTGACCTTGGGTAAAGGAGCTGGGGAAAGGGAGATTAATAAGACAGAGAGATCAGGAGAACATAGACTTATATTTAGAAGACACCTGAGAGATCAGCTAGTTCAACCTTCTTGTTTTACAGATGAGGAAACTGAGGTCCAAGAAGGCTAAGTAACAAGGTCATACACACAGTGATACAAGTGGGATTTGAACTCTAATCCAAATACAGAACCTCATCTCTGAGGGCAGGCCCAGATGATTAAGCCTAGAACTGTGTGAACCTGGAGCATTTTGTAAAGGCCTATTTCTTGACTGAAATGAATGCCTGATGCAACAAAATTCAGGTATAATTCATTAGCAGTGAGAATAATTACTTATCTCATTTATAGCTTAATTACCAATGTTTGGTAATTTTATGTTTCATAGAACTATTACAGATGTAACTGTTGCATCCACAGAGTATATTGTTTGGCAGATATCCAGAACAGAAATTTACCAAAGGAGGGAAAGTGATTAAAGGGAAATAAATGACTTCAGTATTTCCCCAGAAAATTGATATTTTCAATTATCAGCAAATGAAAGAACTAAAGATTTTACCTATGGAATCAGGAGGGAAAAGTTTGAGTTACAGATTGTACAATGAATGTTCAAGATAAGAACTGAAGAGAATCAAACAGTAAAGAAAAAAATCAGTTTATTAAAAGGGTGATAATGCTCATTTTAAAATAGAGATTTTGGATCACAGGCTCTTAAGAGACTAATCAAATGAGATAAATGTAAAGCACTCTGCAAACCTTAGAGTATTTTACGTTTATCTTATTTGCTACAGAAAACATGGCATCGATGATTTCTTTAAAATATTCAATTAATAGTCTCTTTAATACTCATAATAAAATTTGTTGAGATAATTGATTTGTTGTAATAAATTCAGAACCAGACAAATCAACTACTCCCTATTCCTTATTTCAATAGCTCTTTTCACTACTTTTGTGTCTTTTCTCTCAAATTTGTTCATTTTTTATTAATAGATCATTAAGTTGCCATAATAACCTAAATACACTGTTCTAAAACAGTACAGTCAGTGGCTGACTTTGTTTAGGAATATATTCACTGTTCTAAAACAGTACAGTCAGTGGCTGACTTTGTTTAGGAATATATTCATGAGAAATCCTGGAGATGCTTCATTTGTAAAATTTTAGCACAGGCAAAGAATCCCTGAGATTTTCCAAGTCCAACGTCATCATTTTATAGAATAAGAAATTAGTCAGTGGGATATTTACTAGGGTGTCACCCTGACACCTTAGAAATGGCTACAATTGGATCGGCCCTTGAACCCCACTAAAGTCGTTTCTATAGACAGGGGGCCTGGATGTGGTGAGGGTGTTCAGCAACCTTTTCCTTGGGCTCCGGAAGTGACCTGGTGGTTGTTTTGTACCTTTCTATTCCTCAGTACTTAGCACAGCAGCAGCACTAAGCAGCCGCTTGATAAATGCAGTCCGCTTGTTTGACCGACTCTGGCGGGTTACTGGGTCATCTTTCCTGCGGAGGCTGATTGAGTTTGTACTATATACTATTAGCAGAAACCGAATTTAACTCCAAGACTCTAGGAAGGTCTTCTTTTCCTCCCCTTCGCCACCCCACTCCCACCCCCAGTGAGCCTGAGGGCCGGACTTGGTGGGGGTCAGAACACCTGGGTTCTTAGTTCTCTTCGCTGGGCTTCCGCTTCCTTCTCAGTAACAAGGCGGTCACAATAGGGGGCCTACCTGCTGTGGGGAACATCTGCACAGATGTCAGCCACAGCAGGGCCTGCTTCGCGTCCTCTTAAAGACGGACCACAGCCCCAATGTGTCACCCCCTCACATTTCAGGAGAGGTGACGGGGAGGGGAAGGGGCCTGGAACAAGTCCAACAGACACAAGCGCACAGAGCGAAGCAAGGGAGTAGAATGAAAGACAGCTCCTCTCAAGCCCTCCTCTCCTAGCACTGAACTTGGGTGAGGTTGGTTGCTATGGTGACCCCTCTGCGAGTCTGAGCTCCCTATTGGAGGAGGACCGGACCGGCTCCAGCCCATTGGCCAGGAGGCCAGAACCAATAGGAAGAAGGAATGTTGACGACGTCTCAAAATGGCCACCGGATCGTGCGAGCCGGTCGGGTGAGTAGTTCCTCGTCCTGTGAATTGTGATTCTCAGGGAGGCTTGGAGCCCTCTGGGGTTCCCGGTGGGGTGCAGTTTCTTCTCGGGTTGGAGTGCCTGTGGGGCAGCGCTCTAGCCGGTCCCACTGGCCGTTTGGAGGCGGCAGCAGCGACCGCGACTGTGACCGTGGCGGCATCGAAGGATTCGGGTTTGGTCTGAGGGACGCCTTGTCTGTGCCTTCTGCTGTGGGCTGCCCACGAGTGGGTGAAGGCCCTGGGGCTTCTTAGTGACTCGAATGACGTTCATGTTTTCTAGAAGTACCGTGTTTTAGAAAACAGAGATAGGTAAAACTCCGCAGCAGGTACGAGATCTTAGAAGCCCCGGATCTCCAATCTGGGGCTCCTCGCTCAGGCTCCCCCTACCCCGAACCCCCGAGGGTTTTTCCTTCTGCCCCAAGGTGTAATTATAGTTGAATAAAAGGTGAAAGGAAGAATGCTGGTCAAGGAGTAATGAGGAGCCCCAGATGGGGGCCCTAGCCCTGCCATAGCCTGACCGTGTGGCCTTGTGCACGTCCCTTCCCCTCTGGGCCTTAGTGTCCTCCTTTGTAAATGGAGAGGTTGGACTGGGGCGATGTCTAAGGTCGCTTCCAGCTCTGAGGTTTGATTATGGCTTTACACTAGTCTCAGAAGAGCCTCCTGAATTCCGAGTTGCACTGCCAGCAGGAGCAATCACTTTGTGAATTTATACCCTGTAAGTATGCCCTGAGCAGCATCCCCCTCACCCCAAGCCTTTAGATGGTTTGTCTTGACTCTGAATGTTTCCTTACAGGCAAGGCCGTTTAACTGGAAGCAGTGAGAAAGTGTTGTGTTGTTGTTTTCCCCCAAGTTCTCAATTTTAAAAATGCAAAAACAAAAACAAGCAGGTTAGAACGTCCTTTTCCCTATGCTTTCAAAGTCTTTTGAAGGTTTTATCTTATAGGTCTTTAATTTCGGGAGAAACTGTTAATATTGTAATTTCTTTGTATTTGGGGGGAAAGAATACATACATTTGATGCATTTTGATATAAGTAAAAAAAACCCTAATACTTATATTATTCTCTGTATTTGTATTTAATTCTGATTAAATCATTCTGAATTGTGTGTCATTTGTTATATTAGAATATTCAAATATGAAGGATAGCAGTGTTTGTTTCTTATGGTTATTGTTGGAGTAAATTGGAAATAGTATCAGAAGATTTGAATTTCCATTTTTAATAACTCAGTTTAGGAGAATTGGTAGTGAAACACAACTTCCCAAGTGATTAAAAGTGATTTATTTCCTAAACTTTGAGATATTGAAGTTTGGAATAGTGGAGTGAATCAAGTGTTGAATTTGAAGTTAGAGAGAACCAAGATTTGAATCCTAACCTTGACACTTAACCACCTTTGTGACCTTAGTCAAGGCTACAACTCAGTTTTTCTGGGTCTCAGTTTCCTTATTTGTAAAATGAAGTAGTTGGAGTGGAAGACTTTGGGCCCTTTCCAGCTTAGAAGTCTGTGATCCTAAGTAAGGGATCTCCTTTGAAGTGGTGGCTGGTGAGACAGTGTTGTAACTCTTTTGAAGTTGGTATCTTGGAAGGCAACTGTCACTTTCTACTAAACATTCCACTGTCAAAATATTGGACTTTGTGGACTAATTTTACTCAGTATATATTATGTCATTGCCTTATCTTTATAATGTGAACAGTTTAGCCAGATTTTAACAATTATGAAATTCAGAATTGATTGTTGATTTAAGCCTTAAGATATATACGTTTTTTACTGATTTCTTGCCTTTTTATAATAACTGCTTAAAGTAGTTTCTTAGATTTTCATGTAGAACGTACATTCAGGTGATTTGCAGTGAAAAGTGTAGTTTGTATTGTTTCAGATTTAAAATGACTACATGTCAGCTCACAACCTTTATAATTCATTTAGCTTACAAAAATAAAATTGAAGTGATGTTTCGATGCATTATTCCATTAAATATGTTTTCTGAACATATAGTCATGGATTTCTTGAGACAGTTCTACATCTAAAAATATGATGCTCCTATAAGAGTGAATTTGTGAAAAATATGTCTGTATCCAGATTAGATTATTACTTGTTTGTTTGCTTCTCTTAATATAAAAATCTTAAGTTTCCCTCCAAAGATTTTCAACAGACTACCCTCTATGTAAAAGCATTGTTTAGCTAGCAACCTTATTTTGCTATTACTGTGCCATAGCTTGCTATAGTTGTATCAAAAACTCTCATTGCTTTAAAGATAAAACTGCATAGTGCAGGGCTGCAAGGAGACAATAGCTATTGAATTTTTTTATATCATTGTTACCTTTTTTTCCTAGGTCATATTTAGGAAATTTATGCTTCCTAATTGGGGGAGGCAGGGCAGGATTTTAACACCCCCCTCAAAAAAAATCAATCATGGTTGTATGCTTGGGAGAGAAACCTTGCCCACTAACGTGGAATACTCATTATTACATTGTATGTCCTAAAGAACAGTTATAATAACAAAAAAAATCTGCTTATTAGGTATGATGTGATATTTAAAGTCTTAGAATGATGTTAGGTCTTTAAGAGTATAGCCAATCATATTATAGTTGAGAAAATAACCCAGTGAGATTCACTTGTGCAGAGATTAACTTGAGACATGTTGGTTTCATGATTTCAGACTGAAAAATTTGATCTCTTTACTCTTTGCCCAATGTTTTTTTGTATACCATGTTTCCTCTAATTGCTTTCTGTATGGTAATTATTGGTATTGCAGAACATAATATTCTAGATATTAAAAACAAGATGAAATAAATATTAACTCTGGTTGTAACTAGTCACCATTATACTAAAGATGCATTTTGCATTAAGCTCCAGTATATATTAATGAAATAATTGATGAATAGATTAAATGTGGAATTTCAGGACACTTGCTTGGTAGGTTTGTGTTGAAAGTAATGAAAAACAAAATGATTTATACAGAAGGAAGTCAGAGGAGCAGTTTTCTGTCTCACATTTTTATTTCTTTTTAAAAGCAGATAAATTAAGCAAGTTACAAATTTCAGTTGAGTCTTAGAACAGATAATAGATTTGGAGTCAGTGAACCTGGATTCCAGTCTCTTATATTTCTAACTGTATGACCTCAGTAAGCTACTCAAGTTTCTGGGCCTCAGTTTTCTCATCTATAAGGATGGATTGGATGATCTTTAAGGCTCTTTCCAACTCTAAAGTCTATGATATGTCATGATCAGCAACATAAATGAAAGCTAGTTCGGGACCTGGCTCTAATGGTAAGTTCTTTGTAAGTCATAATCAGCTGTGACATTTTCTTCTCAGTAAGTAAAGACCTATGATTTCGTTGGTATGGGAACTTTACTGATGTACTTCATAACCTAGATATATCTTAAAATCTTGAAAGGTGCCTAAAACTCAGAGATGTTAATTCATGACCACATAGCTTATAAATATCAAAGTGGAATTTGAATCAGGGTCTTCCTTACTTCTAGTCCAGTACTCTATTTAATGTGTCATGGCTCCTTCCTCTTACTTACCCAGCATATTTTTCTTTCTTTAAAAAATAATTAGAGGGGCGGCTAGGTGGCGCAGTGAATAGAGCGCCGGCCCTGGAGTCAGAAGGACCTGAGTTCGGAGCCGGCCTCCAACACTTAATCCACACAGACAAAAACCTAGCCTTGTAACCTTGGGCAAGTTACTTAACCCCAATTGCCCTTAAGGGGCGGCTAGGTGGCGCAGTGAGTAAGAGCACCGGCCTCGGAGTTAGGATGACCCAAGATCAGATCCGGTCTCAGAAAATGAGCACCCACGCATAAATAATGACTAGCCGTGTAACCTTGAGCAAGTTACTTAACCCCAATTGCTTTAAAAAAAAAATTAGAGATTGTATCAGGTTTTTCTAAAAGTGACAAACTTTTATATTATAGTATTTTTGTAGTTTAAAACTGTTTCCCTTCCTGACCTTTCTACTCAGGTTCAGTATTGTCAATATTAACTATATCTTAATTTTCAGCTTAAAATTGTAGCTTTTAAGGTAGGGTTAACAGTGAATAGTTGTGTTCTTGAGATTCACAATGCTAATTTGATTTTCTTTAAAAACCTAAGTCCTTTTTTATTTCTTTTAAAAGTTTCATATATTCCTTTTTTGCTTTTGTAGCATTGTCACTTCCTATTGTATATTCCTCTTGTAACAAAGGAAAACAGTAAGTCAGAATTATTTTGAGGGTTGGGATACGTTTTATTTTGTTATATTACCTTTTTAATCACTAAATTAAATGTCTTGCTGTATCATCATTGTTATTGTTGAAACCCTAAAGAAATTTGTTTGGCACTTTTATTTTCTTTTAGTCTTAAAATCTTTCCTCCTTCCCATTTAGAAAAGAAGATGTGGAGTGGACTGTTACCTCCTGGGGTGAATGAAAGTGATATTGAGTTGAGTTCTGAGGATGAGACCACTTTGAAAATCTCAAAACTTAGTTCAAAGGAAGATAAGGGAGATGGTGTAACTGAAGAAGTTGGGTTCTCTGTTTTACATACTGGTGGACCTAAAAATGAGGCAGAGACAAATTCGAAAAATGCTGAAGAAGAGTGTCCATCTGGCATTCCCCAAAATATGTGGAATGTAAGTTTTTCTGGAGATCTCTTGTTGTGCTGGGGGGGAAAATGTGTCCATCCCTTTCTTAGAATCATGTTATATTTGAATAGGAAATTACTATGTCCATAAGGGTGCCTTATGAAGTTAGCTTTGCCCTGGAGTAAAAAATCTTGATTTGATGTTAGTTGGCTTTAGAGGTGGCTTCCATTTTTTGTTTCTGAAGAGATACTAAATAGTAATTGACTCATATTTTTATTTAATCTTGGCAACAACCATGTGAGGCAGACACTGCAGGCATTTATCCCCATTTTACAGATCACAAAACTCAGTCTCAGAGAATTTAAGTCACTTGCTTGTAGTTTTAACCTTATAAATGTCAGAGGCTCATTTTGAAGCTAGGCCTTCCTGATTTGATATCTAGCTCTCTAATCATTATGCCATGATGGCTGCCTCTCAAATGAATAGAGAATACTTGCAAGGAACTGATATGCTCAGTGAGATTTAGTTAACTTTCCTAACAAGTGAACTGAAATTTTTTTTCCCTTTGATACCTTTGTAATAATTTATTCAACCTGTCTCCCAGATTAACAGATGACTATCCATATTATGGAAAGCAAGTGTCTGTGTATGTATGTGTGTATGCACTCACATGTACCTAATCAATGTTGTAATAGATCAAACTTTCAGTGACCTTCCTCAGCAACTCAGCTTAACAATTTATTAGATGTCTACTTTATGCAAAGCCAGAACTAACTTTTTTATTAAATTGAAATACCTCTTTAAATGACAACGTTTCTCTCTTAATGACAGTCTTATTTATTTGAGGACTTTAAACTCTGTCTTAACATATCTGCTTATTTGAATTATTTTTCATCCTGCACAGAAATTTCAGGAGTTACATAAAAAGCATTCTGAACTGAAAACCTTAACTGTTTCTGCAAGCAAGGGGAATAAAAGAAAACGTTCCAGAAAAGGTATTGTATGTAATTTCTGTTTAATAATCTTAACTGTTAATAAGGTTAATGCCAGAATGGTCATTCCTTACATTAGTCATTTTAAACTACTAAAACTTTTCAAGAATGTAATTACATGTCAGTATTTTGTGAAAATTTTTTTTCAGGTAAATTGAAGACTAAAGAAGAGTCTGACAGGTATGTAAAAGCTAGCACAAATAACTTATGATGAATAATAGGCATTTTGCTTATCTGTCAAACAGTTCATCTGTGGGCTAATGCCATCCCTATACAAAGCTGTGATATAACACAAGCTATTGATTTTAGGCTCTTAGAATCTGATTTGGAAGGGACCTTAAGGGTCTTGTAGTCTAAACCCTACCTAACAAACAAACTGTTCTACAAGATCCCTTCCTGGGGGGCATTTGGTCTTTCCCTGAAGCCCTTCAGAGATGAAGTATTATCTTAACAGATAGCTCATTCCTTTCTCTGCCAGCTCTGCTTGTTAAAAAAGTTCTCTTATATTAGGCCTCATCTCTACCTCTCTAGTTAGTTCTAATACTGGCCTCAAACCCAGTAGAACAGATTTAATCCTCCTGCCATATGACAACTTATCCAGCTTTTGTAAATGGTTATCATTCAGCCTGAAGTCTTCTCTCCTCTAAGCTAAACCTCCCCAGCTTTTTCAGCTGATCCTTGTATGGCATAGTTTCGAGTTCATGGTCTCTTTCTTTCAGTCTTGTTTCACTTTGTCAGTTTCCATCCTGTAATATGCCTAGAACGGAACATAGCACTCCAAATATGATTAGAGCAGTTCATTATTTTAGGTTTCCAATTAAATATGGTGAAAATAATAATGGTTAAATCATTTTGAATAAAATATAACCAAGGATTTGTCTTTATGCAGTCAACAATCTTCAAATGAAGCCCAATGGAAGGAACTTACTCAGTATTTTGGCATATATGATAAGTTTGAGCCCCTCATAAATAATAGAGCTCTTCTGAAGGTAAGTTATTTTATTTTTTTGTTAGCTTCAGACATATTAGATAAAGAGTCATTCATCCCCCAACCTCAACCCAAGATGCACCATAGATAAATCAAGCAGTCACTCTACAACGCAGGGTAGAATCTAGGAGCATTCTTGAAGGTTGTGTTCAGAGAGCCAAGCATCATGTGCTTAAGCAGTTCTTATACTTAAGACCTGTCCCTTGAAAGCATTCCCTTTGTGAGATGGAATTTTCACTCTTCTTCTTTATGTCTACATAGCTTGTTCTCTAGGTTAAGTTGTTTCTGGCAAATAATTGTAAACTCTTAATTACAGAGTGGTAGGTTGCAGTATTTAGGTTGCTAATGTTGTGGAATTGAATTATACAGATGATGTTTGTCTTATTCTTTGAACTCAGTTCAAATTTTTAATAAATACTAAGTGCAGAGGCACTGTGCTAGATTCTGGGAACCCAAAGATACAGCACAGGGCCCACTTTGAAGAAAATTATATTATAATGATGAAAAGGGCAAATTCATAAATAAGATATAAAAGAGAGTATGGATAAGTACAGGAAAAAAGTCTATAAACATTTGAGGCCAAAGATATAGGTATCTCCTGGAGGAGTCCAGGGATACTTCATGAAGGAGCTGGCATTTTAATTGGGCCTTGAAGGCAGAACAGTACTTCAGCAGTTGTCAGTAGTTGCATGGAAAGGAAAGAAGGAGCCAAATCCAAGTATATGAGTATAATGTGAAGAGGGCATGGAGACAGGGTGAGTGGAAGTAGAATAGCCCTATTTGACTGGAATTTAGACCGTGCAAAGGACAGTAGTAGAAAAGGATACCTCTAGACAGGTTAGAGGCCAGGGGTACTGGGCTTTTTTAGGGGTTTATATTTTATTTTGTAGGGGATAAAGAACTGCTGAAGGTTTTTAAGTAGGGGATTGAAGTAATAATAGAGCTACTTTAGAAAGATTACTGAGGTCATTGTATGGATAGGGAAACAGGAAGCAGAAAGACTAGTTCTTAGGATTATGATTTTAGAGCTGGAAGGGACCTCAGAAACTCAAGTCTAATCCTCTTTATTTTATGGAGAAGGAAACTGAAGCCTAGGGAGGGTAAGGGATTTGTTCAAGGTCACAAAGGTGTGGGCATTAGGGGCAGGATTTGAACACAGGTTCTTGGATTCTAGAGTGACTGCATTGTACCTTACTGCCTCCCCTCTGTGGTATCTAGAATCACTTCACCACAAAGACATTTTATTAATAGCTAGTGACCTGAAGTGCAAAGAGGCCAGATTACTTGTCTGAGATAAAATCTCTGGTAGAGATGAAATAGAACCTTGAGATTCTTCACTTCTTTTAGTGCTCTTCTATTCTTGAGACTAGAGGTAGGACAGCCTTTCAAAAGTAAGATGACCTAGCTATTAGACCAAAGTTTCCTGATGTTCTAGGAAGAATAGCATAGAGGTAGGGGAGGGATGGTGTTAACTTCATTGAATTTCAAAAACAGGTGGAGATATGGAACATAGTAACAGCAGCTGGCCAGTGAAACACTGAAAACCTGCACACCATCTTTAGCACACATGCTATAAATTTATGGCCTCTGCACTATATTCTGCTTTTTAAGAATATAATAAAATCTTTCTCCTTTTAAGAAAAATGTTTTGTATAATTAAATTTCTTACTTGGGTCTGGGCCATGGGGAAATCCTTGATCCAACATTATTTAAAGCTTTTATTGTATGCTTAGTGGTAAAATCATACATTTAGATGTCTAAATTGTAGTTAATTAGTATAGTCACATCATTGAAATTGTTAAAAATTATTTTTAACATTTTCACCACTGAATGTTAAAAATATGTCATGAGTACTTCTGTGATTTATTGTACTTTAAAAAAATTATATTACATATCTAAAGCATTGATTTTTGAAACATGTTGCTAATACTGCATGTTCCTGTACCATAAACTTGCAGCCTTTATTTGGGATTGACACTAAGGTTCTTTGTGACATGCAGGTTGTCTCAAGGTTCTGAGAAATTCTTATTAACTTTCCTAACAGTACTGTCTTGTTTTTAATCCTTCACCTTGCAAAATAGATGTATTCCTAAAAAGTTTGATGTTAATCAAATCATGTGAGGTGTTTTGTAAAATGAATGCTTACAAAAGGATTCTTCTTGATTTATCTGCCTTGTAAGGTTGAGTTTTCTTGAAAGCCAGCAGAAGGTGCAGCTAGGTGGTACAATGGATAGAGCACAGGCCCTGGAGTCAGGAAGATCTGAGTTAAAATCCAGCCTCAGACATTTATTAGCTGTGTGACCTGGGCAAGTCACTTAACCCTTATCCTCCTCCTTGCAAAAACAAAAAAAGCTAGCAGACAGAAAATCTGACCACAAACCAGGTAAGGCCTGGTGAGGCCTTTAATCTTTCCATGTCTTAGTTTTCTCATTTGTCAAGTGGCCCAGTTGAATTGTATTAGAGATTCTTTTTTTTTTTAAAGCAATTGGGGTTAAGTAACTTGCTCAAGGTTACACAGCTAGTCATTATTTATGTGTGGGTGCTCATTTTCTGAGGCCGATTTCGATCTCGAGTCATCCCAACTCCGAGGCCGACGCTCTTACTCACTGCGCCACCTAGCCACCCCGTATTAGAGATTCTTAAAACCTAGAATATAAACATATTAGAAAATAGACTTGTACATGAAACCAGAATTGATATAAAACAAAATAGAAACTGACATACTAAATTTTGCTAACTGAATTTTTTGAAGAGGTAACAAAAACTATTTCTTTATCATAATGAATTATTCTTCATGCTAGCCTCAAGTTAGGACTTTGACATAGTTATGTATTTTTAGTATGAAAGGAAAATACATAGTCAAGCCTTTCATTTTAGGATGAAGAAACTTAGGTCCAGAAGTTGTCAGGCTCAATAACAGTCAGAGATCCAGCTAGAACCAAGGTCTTCTGGTTCCCAGTCCAGTGTTTATGCCACTGTAACATACTACCTACCATCTTAATTTTGTGTGAAAATACTTTTGGGAATTAGTATGTTATCAGCTCTTATAAATCAATATATAGATTTTTAAAATGGAAAGTATTGCAAATAATAGGGTTTTCCCCCTGCTCTACTAGATAATGACTTTCAGTCAGTTTTCAGTAAGGAAGCAGCATATCTTAAAGGGATATTTGACAGTTGGTATAGCAATTAACATTTTTGGTAGAGTATATCAGCTTACTTAGAGGCAAAATTATGTATGGGGGTAGGGTGTAAAATACATTACTTAAGTTTTTGGTGCTAATCAGGACAGGATGAACCTAGGTCTACAGATTGTGTAGAAATACAAAAAGAAATCAGATAACTTATATTTCTAGTGGGCCTAGATGTGAATGGATTAAAAGGGAATAAGCAACAGTTTTCAGAATTCTTTTGTTACATGAAGTAAAACAAGACAGGAGAATGGATGCTGTTAGAATAGAAGTGACTGAAAATGAAAGGCTGAAGTTTTAGGGCTGTGTTGAGATGTCAGGCTACTGTGGACCTTGGGTAGTGAAAGAAAAGCTAGTATTCAATTGACAGTTTTATTGTATTTCAGTAGAATTGAATGATTTAAATAGGATACTTTCTGAGTGTGGGCACTGTATCGTTATGACAGAAGATTTTTTTTTCATGGATAAAGCATCTTTTGCCATAACACCTGGCTAAAGATGTCCCTAACCCCATTATTGCTTTAAAAATAACATATATAAAGCAGAGCTCTCCAATAAAGGGAACCTTGGGTTGAATTGAATATGCCATATACTGCCCTTAGGGTCTTTAAAGCCCAGGTTTCTAGTCCTGAGAGTTGTGTCACCAACTCAGACCAGGGACTTTACTCCTCTGTCTTGAGTTTCCTTATCAGTAAAATAAGTATTTTAGATAAGATCATTATTTCTAAAACATTATATTCTAAAATATAGTAGTACTATGTAGAGCTTACACAGTCTGTCTTCTACTATTAAAAATTTTCCCTCTAAAATATTAAATATAAAATGTTTGTTGACTATATGTATATGTATGTGGGGGTGGGGGTGGGGGTGTGTGTGTGAGAGAGAGAGAGAGAGATTTCTTCCATTTTGCACCAAAATTTCTGTGACTACCCTATCCAGACCCTCCTGGACTAACAATGTGTTCTCTCAGGATACTTAAAGCTCCAGTGTTCCATGATCAAATTGGTTTGGGAAAATCCTTTCTTTTTATCTGGAGATTTAGTTTTTACAAAAGCTCTAGATACACTATAGAATCAACAATTGAATTAATCAAGAAACAATCAGCAATTGAAATGCTAAATTTTCTAAAAGCACTGTAATAAACTATTTCGAACCGGTGTGGCTCAGTTTATTGGTTAGAGAAGTACATACTATTTACATCAATTCAAAAACTTTAACTGGTTTTTAGTCTGGAAAATATATTTGTCCTGGAGAGATCTCAAAGCAGTACTTAGATAGACCCATAATCTCATTATTTCAGGAGTTTATGTGCACTAAGTGTAGATTGTAACCAACATATGCTTGTGAATCGCTCTGACTCTTGTCCAAGCCCTCCCAAAAGTTCATCACAAGTGGCCCACCCAGGAGACTGAAGACCCTACCTATTTTCTCCTAACAAATCAAGGATGCCATTAAAGCACTTCACTTCTTCATGTGTCATTTCTTGCTCTTGTCATATGACCAGCTCATCTTCTCCCCCTGTCATACAATCCTTTAATGATATCCATTACTCTTGTTCTTTGGACTTGTTTGTTGGTTATGTGATACAGGTTGCTCACACCCACCATGTACCTCTCCATTACCTCTGCATCATATTTAGCTTCAGTTCTTTGCATGCATTAATGTTCCACATCTTGCTCCCATATAGTAGTAACACTGCTAAGATATGAACATTAAAAAGAGGCCTTTGCTTTCACAGGAAGCTTGGAGTCTATAAAAGAGCTTTGTAATTTCCTGAAAGCAATCTAACCTGCTCTTTTCTTCCAAGTTTAAACTGGGTACAATTCGTTGTCCATCTGCAGTGTCTATCCAGTATAACATATTGTTGAACAAGCCATAGATTATTCATCTGAATACATGTTGAAATCTGGGCAGTAGGTATTTTTCATGCACTGTTTTTCTTTTGATGGTTAGAGATATCTTTCAGTAGATTCTAATGTTCTACAACTTGATAAAATTCATGTAATAATTCTTATGTTTGAATAGGAAGACACTTTGTTGTAAAACTATTTTCTACCAGGTCCAGTGGTTTTTTTTTTTTGTAATCATCTTGCTAGGTCCAGTGAGATACAATATCTTCAATATCTTTCAGTTGTTAACAGTAAAGCTATGTTCCCTTGTTAAATATCAGTTGCAGAAGCCTGCTTGTTCCCTGCTAATCCCATCATCAAGGATACCTCTGTGCATAGATTCTTTTATGAAGATTTATTTATAGATGGAGACAGTGGGCATCTACAATGGTAGTTATTGCTTGCCTTTGTTCACTTTTTAAAATAATTAATAAGATTTGAGTTTTGGTGATTTTGCCTTTAGTATCTTTCCCTCCTTCATATACCTTGTATTCCTCAGTACCTTTACAAGTTTATAACTTTCAGCATGGATTGCCCTGCTATTTACTTGATCCCATTGAACATCTGCACTTGTCATTGTTCACTTTAGTACAACTTTTACCTCCTCTATTTGCACATCTGAGACAGTGATATTAACATACAAGAGTATTGGTTCAATGATAGAAAAAAATAGTTTGCTAAAAAATACTTTTGCAAATCTTTTCCATTTTTCTTCAGTTTCTAGACTTTCCATTTCTGTCCTTAAATGCCTTTGGGATGATGTTTAGTTAGTTATCTTTCCAGACTTTGTCTAAACTGGTTTTATGCTTTACTGCTTCTCTCTGCTTAATGAGAGTATCATACTCATCCATTGTCCTTCCTAATATTATTTTAAAAATGAATTTATATTTTTAACTTATTAACTTTGACAGCCTTCTCTTGGGGTTGGCAAGTAAGTCAAATATTTTTCTGACTAGGGTACTTTCTTTGTTCTCCTTGGAATACATTAGCTTATATCAACTAAACTCATGGATAAAATTAGTATAGTTGATATGAATGTTATTTCTGTTGTTCATTTGTAATTTTTTATTTTCGTTTATTAAAATAATTGAGGGGCAAATCATTTTGATTTTGCACCTTTTTTATTATTGTTGTTTGTTATTTTAATGTTAGCTCAGATGAGTTAATGATCTGGCTGTACTCAGACAGCTGACTCAGGGATTACTCCCACATCGACAATAAACATTTTCCCATCTGGTAAAATTTAATCTATTTCATTCTTTATGGTGTTATTTGCTGCTTACCATATTAATTGCAGGAGAATTCATGATATAATTATGTGAGTCTTCTGTGTAATATACAAGTTTTTGGCTGCCCCATTTCTTCCTGAACCATGCTTTGCCATGTATTTCTCCCTCACCCAAAACTTTGCATTTGAGTCTCCAAGTATTATAGCATCTTCTTATATTAGTTTGATTTGTTTAATTTGGAGGGTCTTAGCAAGTTGTTAATAGAATTTCTCTGCCACTTTATCCTCAGAAACTGATTGGTACATAAGATGAAATTTATTTTAATAGTTATCTTTTGGCAGATACTTTTCATTAATATTGCAATGTGTGATGACCGCATATCCCATGAAATAATATTTCTTGTTGCCTCTAGACACACAATGAGAGAAACCTAACCTATTTTGAATTTTTTTTTCAGTTCTAGTGTGATCTTTTTCTTAATTTGGAAAAAATGAGTTACTACATGTGGTATGATTGTACTTTTCTGCTTAGAATTCTTCGGTACCTCCTTCTTGCCTACAGTCAGTTCAAACTGCTTTGTCTTGGGTTCAAGGCCCTTTAAAGATCTGATATCACCTATCTTTCTGCTCTTACTTCATTTTCTTTCCTTCCCTACATGCAGTTTGTACTCCATTCAAATTGGATTGCAGTATAGAAAGAATGCTGGATTTGTAGTCAGAAAAACCTGGTTTCGAAGTCCATCACAATTACTAGCTATGTGATTTACAGGAAGTCACTTCTATGTTCCTCAGGTTCCTCATCTATAAAATGAGGATAATAATACCCGTATTACTTATGTCACAGGCTTATTGTGAGGATCAGATCCCTGAAGTGTAGTAAAGTACTTGGTGTACATAGTAGGTACCTTAATAAATACTCACTGATTGCTCCTTGATCAAATGACATTGTGTGTCAGGTGATTTGTAAATCTTAGATAGAATGTTACATAAATGTGAGTTTTCAAGAGCTATCTCCTAATGAAATCTTTAGTGATTGTCATAGGGGATGCTGGGAGACAGTGACTTCCCCCACCTTCTCATCACTTTATATAGAGAAGCCACCTGGTATAGCAGATGCACCCTGGACTTTGGCTTGGAGACTCTGGTTCTGAATCCGTCTTACTGTCTGTTTGACCTTGGGCAAGTCACTTAACCTTCTCTACCTTAGTTTCCATATTTTCACACTAACACATTTATATATTTATATCATAATTATCAGTCTTATTCTTTTACTAGAATTCCTTTACTATTTCCATGAAGTCAGGGACTGTATTTTTTATCCAAACTTCATATATTCTCCATTGCTGTGATGGTAATGTAATTTGAATTTGAAGATCCCTTTGTGTTGGCAAAAGTGGCAAGTACTTAGCACTTAGTAATTGATCAAGCCTCTGTTGGGGAAACAGAAGGCATGAACTCCTGTCTCCTGACATAAACAGGAAGTAGCTAATGCTGTATATATAAGAAAAGCCCCAAAGAGGCACAGGCAGAATTTCTTGGGACCAGCATCTGATGACAGAGCAGCTACAGAAGAGAAAGTGGAGAACTGGACCAGAATTTCCTGAGAACTTGTGGTGGAGCTTCTTCTGAACAGGAGCCCAGGTAACAGAGGAGCCCAGGAACCAGGAAACAGGAGCCCAGGAGAAGACTGAGGAAGCCGAAGACAGGAAGCATGCCCGGGATGGTGAGACTGTCTGTTTTTGGCTTGGTTGAGCCTTGAATTCCCGGGAGCAGAAATTATAAAAGAGTTGAGGTGGACTGGACCCTGTGGAGCAGGACCTACCCAGAGAGCTGGACAAAGAACTGGGAGCTGTCTGCCACTGAACCCAGGTGACAGTCTAGTGAATCCAGGTAGAATCTGGGACCATGGAAGGGGATCCAGGGAATATGAGAACTGGCCTCAAGTCAAGATGAAAAGACCTCTCTGTGGGTACTGAGTAATGATGAAATTGTAGTTTACTAGTGACCTAGAGAGTGTATTTTCTGTTGTACTTAGTGATTAATGATACTTAGTAATTGATTGCTGAATAAGTGACTGAATTAACTTAAGAATGCCCCATGAGTGGAAGACTTTGACTATTGTACTTTGAGGTGATTATTCTTTGTTCTAAATATTGTGAACACTTCTGGTGAAAAGTATGTGGCCATTTTAATGACAAGCTGTTGTGAATACTATATTGTGATTTTTCTGTGATAAGTTGTAATATTGTGAATGCTGTACCTTGATTTTCTGTGGATGTTTTGCTTTGATTTGTTATGGAATAAATAGAGTGTTCACTATACTGTGTAATCAGAACCTCAAAAGCTATTCGCAGTTGCATTCCTATGGAAAGCTGCTTGTGCATGGCATTACAGTTGCTTAGAACAAATCTCTGTACACTGTTGGTGCTTAAATCTTTTTTTAATTCAGTTGAGGTATTATTAATGATCACTTAACTGGAATTTATTTGCAGATTTACATTCCAGATTGAGATTTGCTTTTTATATAGTAGAGGATTGGTAGTATTTTTTTTACATTCTTGTTTCAAGATTAGGTAGAAACACAATTTTTCCCTCTTACCTAACTGCTTAATATAATTTAGTAATGATCTTAAAAGTGACATTATGTAGGACTTCATTTGTGGGATATAGTAAAAATAATAGTTTTATGGCTTGTGGAGCTTTTTATGGTTTATAAAGTGATTTGTAACAATTCTTTCATTTAAATTCAACCGACGTTTATTAAGGTTTACTATGTGCAGGATGTGCTAAGTGCTCAAATATAAGAAACAACCCAGTCTTTACCCTGAAGGAGTTTTCCTTCTGTTTGGTGAGGTAGGATGTAACTAGCCTGCACACAGACAGATATATACAGCAACTCTTTGAGACAAATTAGTGCAAATATCAGTCTTATTTAACATGGGGATACTGTGTCTCAGAGATATCGTGACTCTTAAGATCATGCAGATGAGGGATGGTTAGGCCAGGACTCCAGTTCCAGGTCTCATTGATCCATTGCTTTTTCAGCCATCCCTGCTTGATAAATCAGCTTTTCATTTAAAAGATATGAGAACTCTAAAAGAAAGTAATACTTGTTTTCTTTTATAACAGTTTAAAAATGTCAAAAAAAAAGATCAAAATGGATTAGGTAAGTCATATGTAGGGATAAAATTGTTTACAGGTATAAATTAGCCCGTGTAATTTATGTATGTTTATATGTATGCTTACTGTAGTAACTGTAGATGAGGTGGAGCTAATGTGGATGTTTGTATTTAAGCACATTTTATAGATCTTCAGTTATACCAAGATATATTTTAGTGTTTCAGCCCCATGAAATTGTGTGCATAGTTCTTTCATTAATTATCTTCAATTTTGTATATAAATCTTTCATCAAATATCTTCATCCAGTAAACAAATAATTTTTCTTAAGACGATTAAATCATTTTCCTAGAAGCTTTTCTCTTTCATAGGCGGCTTAATTCATTAATAATGTCCTTATTTTAAAATTTGTTTTCTTTTTAGTCTGGCCTTGAAGTGAGTATCGACAAATCTGTGGCTGAAGGGGATATTGAAAAGGCAGAAGAACTCAGTAATAGGTTAGCTGCTCGAGAGGTAATTAAAATTTTTTTAAACTTATGTTCATTGTTAAAGTATTTTATAAGAAAATGTAGTTAACATTTTCAGTACTGTCATTCAGCCTACAGTTCTTTATGTTATTTTGAAATGTAGAATCATGTTGCTATAGTTCTGTTTTTAGATCAATTTGGGCTAAATCTTATTTCAGAAATGATTCTTCATAATCCCATAAGCAAGTAGATCTTTTTTCCCTGCATGACCAAAAGGTTAGCCTTCCTTTCCCATTTGCTTCTTTAACCCCATTTAACTTTCATTGTAGGGGGAAAAGCAGCTTGCTCTCTTTCTAAAAGATATGATAGGCAAGGTCACAAATAGGGGTTGCTTACTTATCAAGAGTAAAGACCACATGTGATCTGGCAGCCTTCTGTATAACTCCTTTTCATTTTGTTAGTGTTAAAAAAATATATACTTACAGGCTTGCTAAATCCTTGTGTTTTATTTGTATTCTACTAAAGGGCTGGCTTACCCATTTGGCACCCTCTTAGATAATGTTTACATGGTATCTAGTGAATTGGTAAATTTAGTGAAAAAATTAAAGCCAAGTCATTATTTGGCTTCCTACAAACTAGCATAATGGTTCACTTATGGAAAATATTCTACTCCACCTAACTGTTCATTCTCTAAATGGAAGTCTGCTGAACAAAACTTTATTTAGTCAGTATCACACTACATTATGCTTTAAAATCAACATTAATTGTTAGAGCTTTATTGACTTGTTAGAGCTTTTGGTTCTGGAGCAACTGCCCTAATTGGTGTTGAGCCCAGTAGAAATAGATACTTGAAGATATCTATTCAATCCTAAAGACTGAATTTTCCTTTCCTCTGTCCTTCATTGAATCACTGTATTTTAAAGAAGGCTATGAAGGAGTAGTATCTTCATTTTAATCAACTTCTCCTTTTGGGGGAAGGGACATTACTTTTGGTATATAATCTCTTCAAATTTTTTAAAAAGATTTTTTTTCATATTTTTTTTTCTCCCTACTAAGATATGTAACTAGTTGGTTGCTGTGCTTTATCTTTTATCTTTTGAAGTGGCTATATCTTGGTTTCACTGCGTGCTGCATATTATTTGGATACAGTGATAGTTTTATTAATCTGTTTTTAACCATTTTTATGTTTTCAGAAACAAAATAATTCATTGGTTTATTTTTTCCTTTTTTTCTTTCATTGGTTTACTCTTTGGGCATATTATATTATTTTATTTTATTTTGGTTTTGGTTTTTTTTGGAGGGCAGTTGGGGTTAAGTGACTTGCCCAAGGTCACAAGGCTAGTTTTTGTGTTAAGTGTCTGAGGCCAAATTTGAACTGAGGTCCTTCTGACTCCAGGGCTGGTGCTCTATTCACTGCCCCACCTAGCCGCCCCAGGGCATATTATTTTAAATAACATCCTGTACATTGTACTTACCTATTAGGCTTTCAATGAATTTTAACTGAAAGGAGAGAGAGTGTCATGGTAGATAAAGGTCTGTCCATGAAGTCAGGAAGACCCAGGTTAAAATTCTGTTCTGATGGATATGTAGCTGTGTAACAGTTGACAAATCACTTAATCTCTTAATATCTGGGCAACTGTAAAAATTATTTATTTGCCTTAGTAGAGAAGTTTCCTATGCCAAGGAAACCATAGGTCTAGATTTTTTTTAAAGTTAGCTATTGATTTTGTAGTTTGTGTTGCAATTTGGGAAACACTATCAGAAAACATTATTTTAAAAATTGGTTATATTCTAAAAGTTCATTTATGCTTCAACTGTTAGGAATTTAGAATGTGGTTTTTAATAGGGAAAAAAACGTAAATGTGGGAGTAAGTTATTCTGCTTAAATCTCAGAAGCTTGTATATAATTGATGAACTCCACTCCAAGACAAAGAAGCAGGGAGGCCTCTTCATCTTGGTATATTAGAAGCAGTGGCAAGGACTCTGATCTACATCAGCAAAGAAGGGCTTGGGCAGAAGTGTTCAGCAGCAGGAAAGAGTTTCAGCATCCTTTCTTACATCATTTATAAGCCGAATACCCACTAATTGGCAACTGCTTATACTTCAAATAACTTATCTCATTTGGATCAAGATTACAAAGGATCAGCAAGAAGGCAGGTTTGGTTTGTAGAGTGTATGAATGGAAATGATGTGGAATCCAGCTGGAAAAGTAGACTAGAGTCCTGTTGTGAAGGATTTTAAATGCCAGACAGAAGAGATTGTATTTTTTATCCATTGGTAGTAGAGAGAACCACTGGAGCTTTTGGAGTAAAGGAATAACTCGGATTAACTTGTGCTTTAGAAATATTAAATTGTAGCACTCTGAAGGATGAATCAGGGGAAAGAGTGGAGTTACAGAAACCAGTTAGGCAAATGCAGTAGTCAAGACAAGAGGTTATGAGAACTAGAACTAGGTTGGTTGCCATAGGAGTTGAGAGAATGGGACAGGTCTGAGAAATATGGAGGTACAATTGAAAAGACTTGGCATCTAATAGGATATAGTGAGCAAGATTAAAGAGTTGAGAATGGTGGAATCATAAACATATAAATATATAAATTGGTAGAATCATAAACATAAATTGGTAAAGTTAATAGGATAGGGGTTTTTATGGGAAAAGGTAATGATTTCTGTTTTCAGAATGTTGAGTTTGAGGACATCCCATTAGAGTTAAACAGTTGTATGTGCATATTTAAAAAGACAGTTGAGGACTGAATATGTAAATTGAGAGTAATCTGCATAAAGATAGTATTTGGGGCCTGAGGAGATCCCTTGTGGGGGGGGGGGGAGTATAGGACCGAGGCCTAGGGGTACATTCACTTGTGAGGACAGGAACATCCATAATGATCCTACAAAGGCCATTGAAAAGGATGAGTCAGACAAGATGAGAGAGTCATGAAAACCTAGGAAGGAGAGGGTGTCTAGTAGGAGTATGATGGTCAGTAGTGTCATACTGAGGAGAAGTCATTGGATTTGGCATGAAGAGATTATTGAAGACCTTAAAGAAATCAATTTCATTTAAGTGGCAGAGTTGGGAGCCAGATGGTGTGGGGTTGAGAAGTGAGGAGAAGATGAGAAAGTGGAGTCATTTCGTGTAGGAAGCACTTTGTTGGAATTCAACTGTGAAAGGGATCAGCTAAACACCTCAAGGGAATAGTGAGGTGAAGTAAGGGCTTTTTAAAGGCTGTGAGATGCTAACATGTTTGTAGGAGCAGTAAGGAATAAGCCAGTTGACAAGGAAAGGTTGAAAATTGGGGGAGGGGGCGGCTAGGTGGCGCAGTGAATAGAGCACCGGCCCTGGAATCAGAAGGACCTGAGTTCGGAGCCGGCCTCTGACACTTAATCTGCACAAACAAAAACCTAGCCGTGTAACCTTGGGCAAGTTACTTAACCCCAGTTGCCCTAAAGGGGCGGCTAGGTGGCGCAGCGCCGGCCTCGGAGTTGGGATGACCCGAGATCAGATCCGGCCTCAGAAAATGAGCACCCACGCATAAATAATGACTAGCCGTGTAACCTTGAGCAAGTTACTTAACCCCAATTGCTTTAAAAAAAAAAATAAAATAAAATAAAAAAATTGGAGGAGGAGAGAAGGGAAAGGAGAAAATTTGAGCTCATAGAGGAAAGAGGAGGGAATGGGGTCAGGGTCACATGTAGAGTGGTTGGTATTGGCAAGGAGGAGTGCCACCTCATCCTCATCTGAGAACAAAGGAGAAGATTGAAAGATAAGGCCAGGTTTTCTCAGCATGTTGGTTAGTTTTACTGAACTTTTTCCCCCTCTTTTTTTATTCTTTATTATATGGAATAGCTTTGTGGGGGAGGGGGAGCATGATACCTGGGGAAGTGCCGGTTATGTAAAAATAAAAGATATCAGTAATTTTTTTTTTAACAAAGGTTGCGTCTGAGACATGGATTTGGGTATGGGAGGGAACTTGAGACAGATGGCCTTAATTTTTCAGTAAAAGTTGAAGCAAGGCTCTCTGCTGAGGAGGAAGAAGTTGAGATAGGGAGGGAGTCAGTGGGGAAGATGACTTTTGAGGAAAGTTTTTCAATAGCTGCTTTGGGGAGTGTTGAGGTCTGTCAAGGAAATGTAAAAGATTGGTGTAGTGAGGGTCAGTTGAGACTAGATAACATAAATTTATAGTAGGGCCCATTTAGTAGTTGTGTGACTTTTTGCAGAGGTATTATGAAACTTAGGACAGAAGGTGGGATGGAATGCATTGAGGGGTCCAAGGGTAGAGGATATCATTCTTAACTAAAGGGCTAAGATTTTTAATGGAGAGAGAAGCCAGAACAAGAAGGGATGAAATGATGAGAGATTGCAGTGAGGATGGGAGTTTAGGTTTAGTAGGGATGATATTCAAAGAAAGAAGAAACAATCTTTATGGTAGATAAAAAGATATGAAAATGAAACCTGTCTCGTGGGTAGTAATGAAAGCAATTATAAAAGCAAAATATATGACCATCCCTATGTATCAGTGAGGTGGAATGAAAGTTCAGATTGCTGGAGTTGGATAGTTTGATTAAGTAAATGCATTTTAGGGGCCATAAAATGTAAATCGAAGTCCCCAAGCATAAGGACAAATATTGCAATGTTTGGAAGAATATGTCAGGTTTTGAGGGAACTACAGATATAGATAATACATGGTCCCTGTCTTTAATGGTGGTTAGGTGGCACAGCAGAGAGTACTGACCTTGGAGTTAGGAATGCTTGTGTTCAAATGTAGTCTTAGACACTTGGTAGCTGTGTGGCCCTGGGCAAGTCACTTAACCTCTATCTCAGTTTCCTTAACTGTGAAATAAAAATAATAGCAACCACCTTGAAGAACAGTTCTGAAGATCAAATGAAGTAATATTTGTAAAGTGCTTAGTATGGTACCTGGCACAAAATAGATACTATATATAATAAATACTTATTCCCTTCCTCTTTTCCTTCCTTTCCCTTCCCAATTCAATAATACAGAAATCAGTATTAGATTTACTTTGGGTTCTTTATTTTACTTTGGACAAATTTATGTGATAAAAAGTTAGTAATGATAAAATATTTTAAAGATTGAGAATGAAACAATTTTTTATGTTAAATCCTGAATAATTTGGTTATATAGTTTATGACAGGGTGTCCCAGAAGTCTTAGTGTGGTTTTAAGCTATTAATGCTTAAACTACACTAATTTTGGGACATCCTAAATATGTCACAGAATTTTAGATTTGTAAGAGAACTTAGAAATATTCTGCCCTAGCTTATATTTGAACAATAGTTCCCTCTTCCACATCCTTGAAAATTTTGGTCATATAGCTTCTGTGTGCAGCACTCTAATGAAGGATAGCCCATTAGCTCCCAAAGCCTTCCATTCTAGTTTGGGGCAGTTTTAATTATTTGTAAGCTTTTTTTTATACCAAGTCTAAAGATCTGCCTTTCTATAGCTTGCACCAGACCCTCCACTTACCAGCTTCTCTTGTTTTGACTGCCAGCTCTTTCAATTCCTTTCCCATTAGGATCATAGCATCATAGATTTATAGCTGGAAGGGACGTTGGAGGTCATCCTTCTAACCCAGTCTTTCTTTAGATAAGGAAAACAAGGCCCAGAAAGATTTGGTTTTGAACCCATGTCATCTGATTTCAAATCCAGCACTCTTTACTTTTTTCTACTTTGTTCTTTAGAACTTTAAACCTACTTTTCAGCCTATAAAAGTAATATTTTATATTTGTGCCTAGATTCTGGGAGGGCAATTAAATGACACTGGGCCTGGAGTTAGGAAGACCTGAGTTCAAATCCAGCCTCAGACACTTTCCAGCTATGGAACCCTTATTATTACCCTTTCTCTCATCTTCCTTTCCCCTTTTTCATTCCTTGCTAGATGCAAACATGCTCAGGTCTCTACCTCCTTAATCTTTCGCCTCTGTCATTCCTTCAAACAGACATCTTCTAACTTTCTTTTTTACAACTAGCATCCTAGAAAGAGTCAATGACTCTTTCTATTCACTGAGCCACCTAGCCACCCCCAAGTCAGTCACTCTTGATGCATATACTTCCTCACTATGTAATCACCCAACAACCTCTTACAGTTTGTCTTCTTACCCTACCTGTTCTATGTAATCTCCAGATTTACCAATAATTCCTTGATTGTTAAATCCTATGGCCTTTTCTCAGACTTTATTCTTGACCAAGTCCTGGTTTTCCTATTACTTATCTGACAGCTCTTTGTTTTTCTTGCTAATTCATTATCTAGTCCTCCTTCCCTGTTCTTCCTTCCCTTCACTAATTACCCCACCCCTCTCCCCCCAAAAAAGCATAGATGTCCCGCAAGGCAATGAGTGCCTTTAGTTCATCTTTTATTTCTCTACACTAGGAGCTTTTTGTGTTATGAACCCCTTTGGCAACTGGGTGAAGCCTGTTGACCCTTTCACAGAATATTTTTAAGTGCATAAAATAAGATACATAAGATTGTAAAGGAAATTGATTATATTGGAATAGTTATCAGAATATTTTTGGGAAGAAAAGTCACAGACTCCAAGAATCCTTGTCTCTAACTCTCCCTCAGCTTCCAGTAGCTGTTATCTCTGTACAAATAATCCCCAAGTACTGTATATCCAACCTTCATTTGATTTCCAAAGCCCACCTTTCCAGTTTACCCTGCTAGGCATTTCTACCTAGATACTCTAGCAACATCTCAAATTTAGCATGTCTAACTCAGGATTTATCATCTTGACCCATAAATCCATCTCTTATCGAAACCTCTAGCCATGTACATAACAGTATAGTCATAGAATTATGGGATCTAGAGCTGAAAAAAGGTCATCTCAAGTCATCTTATCCTCTCGTTGTATAGAATTGGAAACTGAGGCCCAGGGAAGTTAAATAAACCACTTGCCCAAGGTCACACAAGTAATGAGAGCAGAGTAAGATTCCAACCCATTCCTTTGATTCCAGATCCACATAACACAACCTACACAACACGGAATGGTTTTCATTGAATGGGGAGTATGTGGTTCATGCCCATGTCATCTAAACTAGAGGTGTCAAACTCTTAGCTCACTATTTAAAAATGGCTCTTCAATGACCTACAAAACTTGCATTAGGCTCAAAGATTAAACAAAATAAAATGCAATGCAACATAGATAATGTGAATTTGTAGTTTTCTAAGGTAATATGCTGCCAGCAGGGATCTGTGTTTGTTTCAGTTTGACATCACTAATCTAGACTACTATGATAACTTCCTAATTGGGCTCCCGAATTTATAATCTCTTCCCTGTCAAATCTGACCTGTTGTAACTGCCAAAATAATCTTAAGGAACCAAGTCTGATCTCATCACTCCCCCACCCCTTCCTTCTCCCCCCCCCCCCCCGTGGGAAGCCTTCCATCATCCTCTAGTAACCCTCTCCTTTAAAGCTCTCTGCCTCTACAAATTATTATTATTTTATTTTATTTTTTAATGTGTACATGTTGTGCTTTCCTTCCACCCCCCCCCCCACTAGAACATAACCCAATTGAGGGCATGGAGTGTTTAATAATTTTCTTTAATTCTTGTAGGCTTAAAAACACACTTTTAATAGATGTTTTTCAAATTGAGCTGAGCATCTACAATTGACAAATTTAAGAACTCAGAAATTTTTACTTTATGCATCTAAAGTTTTTGGTTCTCTTGAAGTTAAAAGTACTTATTTATACTACTTTTAAAATGGGAATTGTATGCTATTGACTAGATATTTTCACTCTTCACAAATGTGTTTAGTTTAAAAGACATTATTTACTTGGCATGGTTTATGACAAATAGGATTGCTTTTGCAACACTTGATACTTTTCATCCTCTGAACTTCATATATAAGGATTGTAAAGATTTTTTTCAAAATTGTTTTTTCCCTTCACACAAACATAACACTTTGTTCTCAAAAGTAAATTCAATTTATTCGGTTTGTGATTAAAGAATTCTAATTTTTTAAAAAACATTTTTTGAATTCACATAATTTGGGCTCTGTAAGTTTTCCATGGATAAGTGGAAAAACATCTGGAAAACATTTGTTGTTGGTCTGAAACAGACATGGAAAAGATGCTGATGCCATGTTAATTAAGCACTCATGAGGAATAACTAAAGTAATCAAGGTTGAATTATTCTTGTATACATAGTTAGAGATTTAATTTTTATTATTTTCCTTAATGAATATTAAGGTTTGGATTTTGTGAAGTTAATAATTGTGTGTTTAGAGCATAACCCTTTTAAAGTAGAATGTATATGCACTTGGTGGGTGTCCTTTTGGAAATCAGGTGTATTGGTTTTTAATCAGTACCATTTTCTTTTTCAAGAGCAGTGACTGGGGCCTACTGATAAAGCCTGGGCCGTGAGGCACAGATCCCAGAGTTCTTCAAGCCTTTTCCTGCCATAATAAGTGAAACTAATTTTTGATGTATAACATTTATAAGCCTGTGAAAGCGATAGGGCCGCATCATCATTGGAAAAAAAAATGAAGCCAAAAATAAATCCATGGCAGAGAATAGCCCTTGAAAATATATCCTGAAAAACATGGTTTGTCAAAATAATGCCATCATTGTGCTATTATTGTGGCATCACAAGAGAGATTTTCCCCCCAAAATTAGAGTGCTTTAAAATTTGTGATAACATTAGGGATGTACATCATTAGGTTTGGGGAAATGGCTCAAGTTCACACATTTGAAGCCTTGGTTGTATTGTGGAAAGGTGTTTTGTTTTTGTTTTTTCTGATGTAGGATATTTTGGGGCCATCACTTATACTCAAAAAATTTTTTGTTTTGGAAAAGGGATGTGAAATGTATGGCCGTGTTCTTTTGTCTGTCATATATATTGAGCCATTTCTAATTTTTAAGGATCCTGAGGAGTTTTTTGTTTTAATTATTACATACCTAATTGTTTTGGTAATCTACTAACTTGAAGTCTCTTGTTGTGGCATATTTTGTTATGGGTAGTAAGAAGTGTTCTAGTAAAACCTGAATTTGAAATTCTTTCCTTTGATGTTTTCTTTAATACAAGACTCTTTAACTTGTTTACTCTAATTTCATAACAGCCAATGAGAAATCAGTACTTTAAAATTTCAGATACTAAAGTTTAGATTTAATTAAAAAGAAGAAACCAGTTAGGTTGAATAGTGCATTTTGGAAGCAAAATTCTTTCTTGGCTTGTGCATGTCCGCTTGTTGTAGATCAAAACCAGCTTTCTATTTGGCAACAGAACAGTGAGTTTCTATCATCAAATGAGTCACACCTCCACCAAGTTAATGCACTGCTAAGATTGATTTCAGTTTTACTAATACAGTATTAGTAATAGAATGAGCAAAGAAAGAGAGAATGTAATAGTTTATCACATAAATACACTCCATCTCTGGCTTGCTGCCTATGAACTTTCTTAAAGTTTATTTAGATTATACCCCATAGTTTACTTAATACCATTCTTCAGATTGCTGGAACAGAATAGTGTTTAATCAGAACACTAGCTAAACTAGTGTTCACTGTTCAAAAAAGATATGAACTTGAATATTATGCACAGCATTGTAAATAGGTAGTATTCCTGTGCATCCTAGAAAGAGTAGCTGTCTTGTCCCTTGTACATTTTATAAAGTATTAATATTCATACTTGAGATATTCTTTCTTGTAATCCACTGCCATCTGTGCCAGAGCTGAAAGCCTTCGATTAAAGGAAAAGATATGATAAAGCATTTCATATTTTAAAGCTCTTATTGCTTGAATTTATATAAATGAGTACCTAAGGCAGTGACTTCCTCCCCTGTATATTTAATGATAAAATTTTCAATCTTTGTCCTGTAGAACAAAATATTTATTTAGGAACAACTAAGATATCTCAAGAATAAATGATATTAAAAGAACCAAGTTATTGTCATTGATTTTTAAAATATATTTGGGGAAATAGAAGTAAGTCTATTATTTTTTACTTTGCCAGAATGTATTTTCTTCAATAGCAGACTTTATGGTAAAGATAGTAATGCTGACCTTTTAAATAGTGTGGGAAAAATATTTTTGGCCTTAAACTCAGTGTGATTGGTTAAGTTTTTAATATTCGAGTGAATTAAATGCTCTGAAAATTTGAACAAATTTTTTTTTCAGGCTAGACTATGTGAACACATATTACTATTAGAACAACTTTACATTAACTGTGACAGTGGTTTGATTTGAGTTGTAAAGTAAAGCTATAAAATTTTATCTTAGCATATAAGGTACTCCTCTTTGAGTAAGATTAGTTTTGTAAAGTTAGATGTATATAGGTGGACTGCTCTTCACAAGTGACCCTGAGAATATTCTGGTTACGGCAGATCTTTTGTTTTTCTTTTCTTAGTTTCATGTTGATAATTCCGTTGTCCAAACATGAAGGCAAAAGCTCCCTAAACAATAATACAATTTTGACATTAGGCTTACCTGTTAAAGTGCTTTAGTAGTAGTATTGCCCAATATAGTTACCTTTTTTTTTTTAAAGTATTATTAATTCTTCTGAACAGAAATAACGCTGTTAAGATGATTAACTGTAAAATTGCCTTTGGCATTTTAGTAAGTGATATTTCTAAAGCAACAATTTTTTAAGACTGATTTAAGAGAAGCTGAGAAAATAAGAGAAACTAAAGTCAGATATTTCAGTGAAGCATGTTGTATTATTATTTTGTTTGAAGCCCTTCATCCTAAAACCAAAGCAGCTAAATTATTTTCTCCATCTTTCTTTTATGCTGTTTCCTACATGTAAAAATATGGTGATAGTCAATATTTTCAGGGTAAAATATTTTGTTTAAACATGAAGCAGAACAAAATGTCCCAATTAAGTTATCATTATTGAATTTTCATAATCTCTAAAATTATAGTGGGTATCAGATATCTTATTTCTTTTTTTCAGATATATTATTAACAGTTGTGATTACTCACCACTTAAAATTGAACAAATATTATAAAATACACTAAATATAAGTTAAGCATGTACATATGCAACATTTAAAGTAGGAAATCTATAATTATGCTTTTTTGTGAGAGGAATCTATGTTGTACATTCTAATGATACTAATGAATACCTTATATTCAGTACACTTTTAAAATAAAAGGTTAAGTTTTTAAAGATTTTTAAGTGACCAGTACATATACAAGGTTATCAGCTAATCTTTAATCACCCTGCTGAGATGCATTTCACTTTTTATTTTTATGAGATGTAATATGGCTTAGCTGTGAATGCTGTTAAGGAATAAAATTTAATAGTGACTTTTAAGTGTGTTAATGAGGAGCAATGGATAAGAATGAACCTAATAAATTGGGGGAAGAAAAGGAAGCTGTAGGAGCTTCATCATCCTTGTAGGATAGAGTTATAAGAGAGGTGGGGGGGGGGTATAGCAGTATCTTGTACTGAATACTGAATCACTTTTCGTTTGACTTTGATAATTGTCAGTGCTTCTTAAAATAAGATTTCATCTATTTCATTTTTTCACCTTTGGGTTTCTTCTGTCCTTGGACATATATGGCATGTCCATAAGTCCTACAGAGACCTCTATTATTCAATTAGAAGATGATCTTTTAGCACAGCAACTAGAGACTTATATGAGTGTATTCAGGTAAGGGGTATTGTTGGTTACATTCCTTTGCATCTAGCTTAAAGGTTTTTCTAATCCCTACTTAAGAACTTTAATTATATAGCATAAAAGTTAGAACATTGTAATATTTTTTAGAATCTACACTTTTAGTTAAGGATGAGTCTTTTTCTCAGGCTTTTAGAGTATACTGGAAAATATCTCCTTTTATCAAAAATGTTTTCTTCTAACCTTTGGTATATGATTGGGTGATCACCTAGAATGGCATTCCTTATGCTCTCTTTTAATTATGTTTATCTGTGCTTTTAACAAACCTTAAAAAAAAGATTTCAGATGTTACAAGTCTAATTAAAGAGACAGACAAAGCACAGTTTATACTGTAGATTTTTTCTGCAGTTCAATTAATCAGCATGTTTTCTCTTTTAATTAAAACCATTTTAGTAAATTAAAGCCCACAGCAAAACACATATATAATTTGTTTGTAATTAGCTCTTAATTGGTGGTAGTTGAAGCTTAGCACCCTTGGTTTCTTTCTTCATGATTGCCATTTTATTAGCAGCCAGTCATTAATTAATCTTTTTCTAATTAGCTTATAAAACTGTTGATGGCACATTATTGTAAATGTGATTTTAAGTTCAAAGCTTGTTAATAAGCTTTCTTACTTAGAAGAACAGAGATAAAGAAATTGCTGAAAACAGTACTACAGTTCTTTTTTTAAAAACTGTCTTTCTTATAAGGGGACTGTGTAAAGCATCTAACAGCTTATGGTTAATTTTTTTAATGCTTTTTTCCCCCTTATGAATAGAAGTTGCTTGAATATAAAGGTCTATATCTAATAGTGACTTAAATAATAAAACATCTTTTCTGTCTCTGCTGTAGCATAATGTAGTATACATAATAATTTGAAGTCCTCATAACCATAATTAATATAGATGCTATACAAAGTATTACCCAGTGAATTCAGTGTTGAGTACATGATTGAAAGTGTACTGTTTCCATTTCAAAAACCACATAGAATTGGCATTTCATAACTCATTTAACTGAGCAATTCATATATATTCTGATATTTTTTAAAAACACTCAAACCATTGGAATGCATTTTGAAATACAAATAGTTCATTTTGAGTGATATTTTTTGTTGTGAAGTTGTTGCTGTAAAACACCTATACTTGGTATACATTACATGATCCCATGATGAAATTAAGCTACATTTTGTAACAAGGGAAATAATGATTCCATTAAAACCAGTGCTTAAAAGGACGAATTCCTTTATATTTATTTGATAACATAAAAAGTTGGGGCATCTCTCAGGTGGCCATAGATGACAAGACTAGTGTGAATATGCATCTTCTATTTGGCATCTCCTGAATTTAGCACAATACATATCTTATGGAATTATGAAATGCTTTAAATGCATTCTGAATTTATTATCTACATTTTATTCTATATTATAAGCTATCTCTTAATTGCATCAAAACCCTTAACTACGACATTCCAAATTAAACACGTCAACATTTGTGCAAAGTTTTGAAAGTTGCAGAAAACATAATTTTATAAGTCACTGGAAATGCTTTCCATTTTTGCTGCCTTGAACTTTATATTATAATTTTTTCAACTTCAGCTATTTTCTGCCTGTTTTTAGAAAGCATTTTATGATGCCATGCAGGAAACACTAGAAAGGGATAGCTGACAAAGAAAAAATTAAAAATTGGATAAAAAGTAAATGAATAATGTCATATTACTAAAAAGATGAGAGGCTAATTTGTGCCGACTTTTTGCTAATTTTGTTCAAGCCTCAAAATGAGGAGCTGTCACCCGTTCTGTGTAGCACTGATGACAGTGCCAATGATCCATGAAATAAGCTGCCGCTGGCTTTGTTCTGATAAGAATGAACAAATCTGCACAATGTTCGGCTCCCAGAATCTCATTTTCATACTTGCATGCAGGCTAAAAGAAATAAGCTGTTTGCAGGCTTGATTAATCAGACATTTGAGGGTTTTTTGTCTCTTTGATCTCTTTCGTCTCCTAGGTAACTTGCTTGACATTAATGTTGAGCTTGAGTAAAGACAATCAGGAATTGTAGACCAAACTGATATAAAAATTAAAGACCTTAACACTTTAAGTGCTCCAGTAATGGTTCCGCTTTACTTCAGAAAACATCTGTTTTCATTTAATTAAAGAACAAAAGAGAATGGCATAAATATTTTTCATAGAGACCTATTATTCCATGAAAAGTTAAAGTATGATAATTGGTATTTTTAAATAAGTGCCTCAAAAGTGTCCAAAAGCTATGAGGTGGGGGGGGGGGAGATTCATAAATCTGTTAGTTACAAGGTAGTAATTTTTAGATGAGTAAAATATTTTCTGAAATGGATCAGAAGTTTACAGCTACGCTAGATTAAGCTGTTCAAGTCAGATGTTTCAAATGATTATCAGCAAACTTTATAATGGCAAGACTTTACTACAGAGAAACTCATTTGATTTTTAAAGTTTGTCTTTTAAAAATCTATACTATGTTACAAGGATGAGCCATTATATCTGTTTTACTACCCAATATGATTTACACACTCTAAACCTGTAAAATTGAAAGGAATTAAAAAAATGTCGCAGTGCGTTTGCTTGAGGTTATGCAGACGCTTTTACAAATCTTCCAAGTGGCTGTAAAGATGAATGCCTCAAGGGTCTAGCCAGGGCCCTGCTTTTCCAACCAGCTAAAGCCCTTATCTTAAATCCAAGCAAAGTACCATTAATCTTTTTGAAAGACCTTTTATGGCTTTTAATATATCCCAAATTAGAACATTTTACACCCTTGGTTCCTGAAATATGGTGATAAAAAGCCTTTAGAGCTTAATTTTCCTTACTGCGTGCTCTGACCAATTTGCAGTTCTTTGTGATAATGTTTAGACACCTTAATTAAAATGCAGCAAAATATTGGATGTTCTATATGGAAAATGCTGATACTTTAGCTACACAAAACATTTTTTCATATATTCTTATTCATATTTTCTTATATATTTTTTACCTTGTATTGCTATTGAGTTGTCTAATGACCCGAAACAGTTTTTAATATAAAGGCAATTGACCAAGCTTTTATGATTTTTAGGTTGGGGCATGAAAGTACAAGTGTTAGCCAGAGGTATAGGGAACCCTGAGTCTGCACAGAATATTTGTAATATTGTCACATTGCATCTATTCTCATGTTCTGAAAATTAGAACTTGGTCAGATTGCCTCATATAATACTTTTTCCCTAGATTATTTTTCCATAGAGGATCTTATACTTTTATATTCTAAAACAGTCTTTTCAGTGTGCAGAGAACTAAGTGAAAAATGTTAAGTTTTAAGTATACAAAGGATACCTTGATTTTTCATTACCTTTACCAGCCAAGTGGGTCTGTCATTAAATTTTACGAAAACAGTCTGCTTTTTTTTTTTTTTAGTGTTTATTAGGTTCAGAATATTGTGGTTAAATTAACTCATGTAAAATGCAGGTAGAAGTTGACCTTTTAAAGGAACAGAACTGTTTGAGTGCATTGTCTGTGTCCTCAGTCGATTTCTTGTATTTACACGGGTTCATAAAATAATGGAGCCCTCTCATGCCAATACTTGTTTAATGCATTATAATGTATTATTTTAAGCAAGTTTGTACTCTCTTAAAGAGCATGTACTCTAAATCTTTGGGTGAAGTATCATCCTGGATTGGGTTTAATGTAGCTGGGAAACTTAGAGCTTTTAAATTGTTAGAGTATAAGACCATGTCAAGATCAAGTCACATTTAAATCAAATAACTGCATGTCCTGACACAGTCATATGTACTCTGGTTTGTCTATTCATGGTCCGGATAACGTAGATTGAGAAATTTCCATCAATTAAAATGCAGGTATTGAGGTACATCTTAATTTACAATAATCTAAGAAAAGAATTTCATTATGTTGTTGATGGCAAATGGTATTAATGGTTCAAATCATTTACCTCTTTTTAAGTATACAAATTATAAACCACGTTTGGTTGCATGATAGGAATTTTCTGAGTTCTTTTTCATAGGACAACATGTTCACTTATCAATTATTCAGTGCCCATAGGGATCTTGGCAAAACAGTAGAATATACTGAAGTTCCATTAGAGTTCAGTGGAATGAAATCCAAATTTTTAAAAAATCTTCATGATTTTTTGTGAACCACATACTTGAAAGTAGGAGTTATGAACCTTGAAAACTCAGCTGGCAAGCTCCAATCAGTTCGCGGTAGCTAATTTAGCAGGCATGAGTTGAGACTTCTTTCTCCATAGTTATGAGAGCTTTTCATTAGGAAATGAGTATACCTTTTGAGTGGTGGTAAATTAGCTTAACTGTAAACTAGACGACAAAATTCTTCTGAAGTTTCTTTCTACTGGCTAACTGAAATACCAAAGACCTTTTAGTTATTTAAAATTGTAACTATCTTCCTGATGATTTAAGTGTTGGGTTCTGCCAAGAATAAGAAAAGAAAAATAGAGCAAAAAGTATAAAAAGGGTTTCTGAAAATAATCACTTAAAATTCTTCTTGTAAGAATCATCCAAGACTTCTTATGGACATTACTGTGGAATTTGACTTTATTTTGGCTTAAAGGTAGCATCTGTGTTCAGTCCTGTGGCATTTATTTATTTATTTTTCACTATTTGTTTATTCATTTATTCATTTATTTATTTATTGCTTTTTGGAGGGGGGAGGTTAGGGCAATTGGGGCTAGGTGACTTGCCCAAGGCTTGAGGCTGGATTTGAATTCAGGTCTTCCTGATTCCAGGGCTGGTGCTCTGTTCACTGTGCCACCTAGCCACCCCTGGCATTGATTTATTATTTTGAATAAACCCTTAGCCTCCTTCTTCAGCTGTCCCTTAAATCAGAATCATTATTTTTTTCTTTGATGTCTTTGCCAGCTAGTGTTGACCAAATTTTGCTGTTCTTATTTTGGTTGTGATATTGTTTCCATTGACCTGCAATTATTGAGACAGTTTTTATGCTGAAAATTCCTATGGACCACCATTAAAACATGATTTCCTTTTATAAATATCAGCTTAAAGATAACACCAAAGAGCAGTACATTGAAATGATTTTGGTCCACATGTGTATCTTGTATTCTGAAGAAGAAAACCATATGAGTAGCCTATATTAGTAGTCTCCAAAGTGTGGAGGGGTATGGAGGGGCAGGGAGGTGGGTAGTAAAGAAAGGGGAGTAGTCATTCAAAGAGTAGAAAAGATAGATTGCATCCCACCCTTCCTGCTGTAGTCAGTCCTGGGATTTGTTTCCAGCACTGTAGCAGACCCTTCTTCCATTGTGGACCAGCACTCCTGCTCTACTCCTGAGTAGTTCTGCATGCTCCCAGTGTCTTCCCTTCATTAGCAGTCCCTGAGGTTGATTATAGCCTAACTTCAGCCTAGACATCTCCATTAGATACTGCTCAAATCAAATCACCACCCTACTTACCTTCCTGGCTACATCTTCCTGCTGTACTCACACTCTTTCTTCCAGATCACTAGTCCTAAGGAATGGACTCTCTATGCACTGGGACCCTGGGCATAGAGTAAATTCCCTGCCCTACTTTTTCATTCATGTAGGACAAGTTGAGTTGCATAGGATAAACAGAAATTAAGATGGGTTGCTGAAGATACTATGTTATCTTTTCCCCAAAAATCTACCCACTTCTGTTGAGTCTACCACTGTCCTCCTAAGTCATCCAGATCCTTAACCTCAGCTCCTTACCCAATGTATCCATTCAACTGCAAGAGCTTGCCATTTCTATCTCCAGACTATCTGTTATATATCCCCTTATCTGTTACATAGCCACTACCCTAACATAGGCCATCATTACCTCTTGTTTGAATTGTGAAATAGTCCTTTAATTAGTCATTATCTTAAGTCACTCCTGATTCTAATCCATCCTTTGCACAGCTGCCAATGTTATGTTCCTAAAATGTAAGTCTGATTATGTAACCTCTCTTTCCCCCAGTTCCCTAAGTTCCAGGGATGGCTACCTTTTGACTCTAGTATGAAATACTTCATTTTATCTCATGTCTTTAATGTCTTTTATAATATACATAATTATTAGTATAGTAATACATATTATAATATATATCTGTGTGTGTAAACATATATATATATGGAGATGCTAAAATCTTTTTTCTTTTTGGTAGGGGTGGCCTATCATTCAAGTATCATTCAAGTGATATATATATACACAGACACACATATACATACATACATATACACACACTATGCTGACACAGACACACATCTATATTATACTATCACTCAAACATTTTCAATAGCTAGCACTATGCCAGATTTTGTGAGGTATACAGAGTAAACACATCTGAGAAGCTAATTATTTTATTTAGGAGGTATATAAATGAAGCAACAAGAAACCAATATAAAATTGTCTATAATTAGGTGGAAGCATGTTGTATATACCTAGTTCAGAGGAAGAAGAGAGATCTTTATAGGCTGAAATGAGGAAAGCCTTTAATGGGGAGGATTTAGATCAGCAACAAAGGGAAGAAAACATAAGCAAGGAAAAAAGAAGGGAAAACTACTGTTGTATGCAGAAAGTGATATAAAGATTAGCCTGATACAGGGCAAGGGTCTGTATTGGAAAGTAAATGTTTTAGTCTTTTCATTATACTCTATTTGATTATCATGAGAAGAAGAATAATTTAAGACCTAAATGTTAAGTGAGCATCATCCCTAAAATGTAGAAATTGAGCTCTTCTTTTACTCTCAGATTTTGGATAATTGAATTCTAGTTAGGTTCAAAGCAGCTCTTACATTAGTCATAATGTGAGTTTTGTTTTTTTGGGGGGGGGGTTGTCTTTTAGCTTGGGGTAAAAATTGCCAAAGCTGTTGCTTGCCGCAACTTTGTAAAAGCTAAAAAAGATGCTGAAACTTCAAAAGAGGCTCAAAAAAAGAAGAAACTCGCATGGGGGTAAGTCACTTCAAGATTTAGATTATAATTAATATTATAGTCATACAAATCACCCAAATATAGTCATTGTGTTTTTAATGTACTTCTACAATCTTAATTTATTTTTTTAAATATCATTACCTAATCTCTATCACTTTGTAAATATAGAGACTTTTCCTCATCTTGAATGATATTATTTTATAACTGGTAAAGTATTTGAAAGATTGAAACAAATATGATGTCATTTAGCTACTTGTTAAAAATATTTTAATTATTTAATTGCTTTAATAATGACTATGTGATTTGTACTTTTTGTTTTAGGTTTGAAGCAAAGAAGAGATGGGAAACCAAAAGCAACATGGGATATATGTAACTAGGCCTTTGTCCTTGAAAAGTTAAAACTCTTGGTATCTTACTGCTCAAAGGGAACCAGCTAAATCCTTACTTAGGGAAAGTAAACATCAGATTAGTAGGGTCAGTTCTCCCTATTTTTTCAGCCTTTTAAAAAATGTATATTATTTTGCTTAAAAATTTAGTTTTTCTTAATAAATATGAGAATATAGTTAAAAAACATAAAGAAAATAATGTGTATATTCATCAGTGCTTAAAGTATTAATGAAATCATTGATATGGATATATCTGCTTTTGGTTCACATTGAAACCCCTTTTTGTGCCATAGAAAATAGTATTTTTTTAATTGCCATGGCCAAAGTAATTTTGTCCTCTGGTGGTTTCCACCTAGTAATAGGCCTTACTTAACAAGCTCGCTTAGACTGGTGGTCAGAACAGGTATACCCTGTAAGCAAGCCTTGCCCAAACTTAATGTAATAGCCTTGCAGGTCTCAGGATCACTTGCACTGATAGGGCCTCAGTTGTACTTTATTAGAATAATATATTTATGTACAGCAAAAATTATTTGCTTTTCTACTATTTGATGAATACTTAGCAATTGAGATCCATGTAACTTAAATATTTATGATCTTAAACTGTACTCATAGATTTTCTTTTTAAAATAATTGTATTTATTTGTTAGGAAGTAGGTCATAAGTATGCCAAAGCATATAACCAGACAAGCCAAGAAACATTCAATTCTAATACAAATGATATTTTATCTAAACATCTTTTTTTCTAGAAAATTGGGTTTTGTTTTGTTTTGTTTTTTCCATTGCTTCCTGGTAAAAGTCAATGAATAATTTTAAGTAGCTTTGAGAATGGAAAACGTCATACAGTTTGCTTTGGTTTAAATTCTGCCTGAGAATAGACATAAGACTACTCACGTTTCATTGTCTCTTTTATCCCAGTGATTCTTTGAATTTTAATGTTCTCCTTAGATAGCATATCAGTCATGAAGTTTGGATATTGATAAATAGGTAATCATTTTTATATTATTTGAAAAATAATGTTTTAAATTCTTTAAATATATTGTTTGGATTATTCCATTATTCTTTCCCTTACACACACACACACACACACACACACACACACACATACATACATTTAATTATTTTGGAGAGTGGATACCTTGAAAGATAATCTTACCTCTCATTACAGAGTATATGAAAATATGCTAGCATTGCAAAATTCTAAAATGAACTTCAAAAGATCTTGTAGAGAGCACATAAGCCATCCCACAGATGGGTATTTATTCTTTGCATCAAGTTCTCCAAAAGAAAAGATCGTATCACTGTGTTGTTCTCAATTCTCAGAGGTGGAGAAGAGCTTATCACCATTGTCATCAGCTAATGTTGTCTTCTGAGGCCAAATAATCCTAATTCCTTTGAATGACTTCCAGTTATCTAATCTAAACCATCTCAGGGGTTATACACAGTTCACACTGTGAAAAATCAAACTCAGATTTTTTATGTGAATATAAATGTGAATTGAAAACCAAACATACATGAAATATTAAAGGAGATGGTATGCAGGTGTGCCTTTAAGAAAGTCTAATAAATACAAATCTGAATTTTTAGAAAGGATATTTTAGCACATTATATCTCAAAAGATTTTTATAATCATGAACTAATAGAGCTGGAGATTTTTGTGGCTACAGATACGAAGGCTTAGAGATATGACATAACTTGGCCAAAGCCACAGTGTCAGTCAGTAGCAGAAACAGGATTAGAACCAAGGTCTTATTAACTGTTAGTCTAGTGTTCTTTAGACTGCACTGTAGTTTCTATTCAATGTGATTTGGTTTTTATGTTAATGTTCCTTTTGTGTTTGGGGAAAAGGGAATGATTAATTGTTGTTTGAGGTCACAGAGATCATTGTTGGCCATTTAAGGAATGATGATTCATTGAGAAAAATGAAACGTCAAGAGGTCTTTTACCAAGTTTTGTAATTAATCTTAAGGATCTGAACTGAACATCTTGTTGTTTGTCAATTTCTATTTTTCTCTTTATACATGACATATCTTTGAGGGCACAATTATATGCCACTTATAGAATCCCTGTTATATTCAAAGAAATACTAAATGTCTAATAGAGGTGATAAGAATATTGTAAAACTAACCTACTAATCATTTCACAGACCTATTCTGTAAGGAAATATCTAAATTTTGTTCAGAGGAAATTTTCTATAGTAGCAGGTATTATTTCTCTGATTTATCAGATACATTGTTTAAAAATATAATTTTCTGGGGAAAAAATGAGATTGCCGTGCTTGGTGTAACTGTAATATAATGGAAAGAGGAATATACTAATCTTCAGAGGACTAGGCAGAAGGTTTGTTTTTAGTATAGATTCCACCATTAGCAGTGTCGCTTTGAGAAAATCATTTCATCTTTCTAGGTTCTAGTTTTTTTCTCATTTGTAAAATGGGGATATTGCCATCTGCTCTCTCACTAGATCATAGTAAAGCACCAATGAAAAAGTACTTTGAAAACTATTAAACCTGTGCAAATGAAGACTAGGGAATATATTTTCCTTCTACCTATTCCTTCTTTCTGCTTCCCTTAGGCCTAGGTCCTTCAGGCATTGCTTAACTCCAGGGGTAGTGCTCAAGGCTAAAATTCTTTCCTGACCTACAAGTTTGGCTCTAGTGACTGACATGGCAAAATTTTGAGAAGTATTAGAAACTTGAACTACTTAAAGGTTTCCCAAATACCTAAAATTTCCCATGTTACACTTACGTCTTGAAGCCTTAGGGAAGTTTTGTGTTTTAAGGTACTTGTTAAAGGCTCTGATGGGGAAGGGCCGGGGAGTGGTTCAGAGCTTCTCGGATGCCACCTGGGCACTGCTGCCAGGGCATTGTAGTGTAGGGACAGTATGGGGTTCCTTTTGAATAATAATGGCTTAGTGGAAAGGGGAGGGAGAAGTGATGCTGAAGGGAGCAGCCATCAGTGGAGAACCTCGAATCTACCACATCGGTTCTTGGGGCACTGTCTGAAGTGCCTTGAACTGCCTCTGTAGATGCATTATCCCACATGGGATGTTCTGAGCTAATCATTGATGTCATTTGTAGAGAGCAAGTGATGAGGCAGTTTTCCTTGCCAGGGTGGACAAGCCCTCTTTCTGCTCAGGGCATCTTCCAGTGTGGCTAAGAGACTGGGCAGAGGCCTGGCTCTCCCAGGCTCTGGGGCCAGCTCGCTGTTGATTCTCTGTGATATGCTGCCTCTCCATTTTCTATCATGAATAAGAAATTTTACTCCTTCATTTTAAAAAACAAAATGATTGATAGAGTGCTCATGCTACACACATATATGGCTATTAACGTTCTCCATACTGTTCTCAGCAAGAAGAAGGGTACATTCTAGAGGAGTCATAACTCTACTGCCTGAAGCTTCTACATATACATTTATTGCCCCAAGAATGCTGGAGTTAAATTAGTAATGTAAATGTCAGTTATTGTTAACAGAGATTAATATGTTTCAGGCCACAGGTATGGCATTAATGTAGCTGATTTATTGTTTAAGTACTTCAGGCTAAAACAACTTAACCAAAGAATAGTAATTTCAAGCTTTACAGCATTGATTCTGAGAACTGAAGTTTGCAGTGCATTTTTGTTTGGCAGCCCTCAGGATGTTTCTGATTTTTCAGTAGAACATTCTATTTCTTTCACCAAGAGGAGAGCTTGAATATGGTAATCTAAGGCCAGTTATAATTAGTTCTGATGACAGACTTAAATACCACTGCCAAGGTTGTAAATCAGTAGCTAAACAGGTTTCTACAACTGATCATAAATCTCTAACTCCATATTTTAAATGCTTCTATTTTTGAGGCAGACAGATATGAATGGGGAGGACAGGGACAGGAATAAAATGTTATTTAACTTTGGATGTTGGCTTAGAATGTCAAATATCAAGTCTTCAGATAGATACTTATGTACTAACAAATTTGATTTCTTCAATATCTTTTGCTTAAATTGTCCCTGTGCTTTTGGTGTATCATTTAATACATATTTAGTGCAGTAAAACTTTGTTTCACTTGTAAAAATACTAAGCTTAGTTATATAAATTTAAACTGTGATAGATGAAGATAACAGGTTCAGAGAAATCATAGAGCCAAGTAGTACCAGAGTTGAGCCTTGAACCTCACGGTCTCCTAGTGATGAAGAGATTCAGTATTTCATAGCATGCCTGCAGAAAAGTAGTATAAAATTTCTATGATATATATTCCACAGCTCCAAAACCTTTCTGTGTCAAACTGATGTTACAAATAATGTGCCATTTTTATTGTGGAATTTGTTTTCCCATTTAAGAAAATGATAAATTGAAGGTTGTAGAAACAGGTGACATTGAGACAGGTCATACATAGGAAAAAATTATGATACCTCCATTGTCAAAGGTTCTGGAACCAACTGAAATGCTTCAAGTTTTCCATGTTGGCACAAGTCACCTTTATTTTTAGTATCTGGCAGAACAACAAATGCTTTGCATGTCAATTTAGTATTTTTCAAGCCAACTGTTTATTCTCTGGCTTAAAATTTACACTCTACTAAAGTCTTAGCTACAACTTTCATGAAACAAATAGTAATATTTGGACAAAATATGTACATGTAAATCTTTTCCAAAACCAAATGCCGATTGAACCAGTGCTGGGTATTTATGGCATCAGTGCCTTCTTAATATGATAATGGATCTGAGGGTGCTCTGAGAAGAACAAAGTGCTTCATAAGTACAGCACAGCATTACTTTGTATTTTGTGAATACAAATAATTTGTGAAATTAAGCTAAAATACTGTTTCCAGAGTCCTGTTGCATCTGAATCGGTTACTTGCATGTTTTCAGAAACACCAGAAATCCTTGTATTAAAATAAAGTTTTTATCTAAGTACACAGAATCATATAAGAAAAAGACTCAGGAGGTTTTCTCCCTACCTAAATGATGATCTCTTAATTGCAAACTCGAATGACCTTTTTTTTTCCTGTCTTTATAATTCCTGAATCTCTGTGACCATTTAATGATGCTGACCACCACCATGGATACCCTCTTTTTTCTGGGTTTTTCTGACAATGATATCTCCTAGTTCTTCTCCTACCTATCTGAGCACTTCTTTGTAGTTATTCTTTTTATTTACTTTTTGTCATTTATGCCTTGCCTTTTCTGTGTAGGTTTATCTCAGGTCACTGTCATAGGCCCCCTTCTTTCTCTTCAGTCTCTGATCTCATTAGCTCCCATGGGTTCAATTATCTATATGGACAACTCCCAGATCTATCTATCCAATCCCCTTCTCTCTCTTGAGCTCTGGTCCCATATCACCAGCTACCTATTAGACATTTCCAATCAAATGCCCTGTAGGCATCTCAAACATAACATATCTAAAGTAGAACTCATTATCTTTCCTCTACTCTACCCTCAAAATCTTAATTTTCCACTTGTTTTCATAAATACAAGTAGAATCATCCTTCTTGTCACCCAGGTTCTCAGCGTCAGAATCATTCTCAGCTCTTCTTCCTTATCCCTTCATCTTTTTGTTTTCTAAATCTTTTCTTTATCTGTTCAATTTTCTCTCCACATAGGTTCCACCACTGTTGAGACATTCATCATTCTTTTACTATTACAGTGGCCTCTGTATACCAGCCTCTTTCCACTCTAGTCAGTTCTCCATTGTTCTTAAGGTCCAGGTCTGAACATTGACTTGCCTGCCCAAAATTCTGTTTCCTCTAAGATAAAATGCAAACTTTACTTGCCCTTCAGAATCTGATTCCAGTCTCTGTTTCTGGGCTTATGGCACATTGCCCCTCACATATTCTACCTTCCAGCCAAACAGACCTTACCATTTTTCCATATATGACATATCATTTCCTATCTGTATGCCTTTTCATGTACTTCTCCCCCTATCTTCCACCACATGATATCTTTAGCTTCTATCAGGACTCATCTCAAATGCTACCTTCTACATGAGACCTCACCTGCTCCTCTCAGGGAGGGGTGTCTTTGCCTCTAGGAATTACTTTATATTTACTCTTACATGTATTTTGGGCATATTTGTCTTATCTATGTAGAATATAGACTCTTCAGGGGGCAGATCCCTGGCCTATGGATGAAATAATTTATTTGATTCAATTTAATATTTTTTATATTAACAAAAATCTTCAGCGTAAGAGACGAGGAAGTACAGCCTTTCTCATGTGTCTTCATTCTCTGAAAGCAATAGAAAATGCCTTGGGAATTTTGCCCTGAATAACACAAACTGCTGGTGGCCAGCAGCAGCCACACATATCAAACCAAAATTACCATAAAGAAATCTAAAACATCGTCTTTAACAATTTGGGTCTGGTTTCAAAATGAAAACACTTGCTAGGCATGAAGTAGGGATGTTCCATTCTGTTAGTGTAATGGAGACACTAGGAAGGCATATGGTTTACTAGAATTTGCTCCAAAATTCTATAGTATGATGGGATTCCATTGCCAAATTGTATTTTATGGCCCTCATTACAGTTACATGAATGCACAGACTTTACTATTTGTCCATCCATTCAGTATTGTTGAAGTTGGACATATTGTCAGATATGCTTGTAAAAAGTCAAGAAATTGGGGCGGCTAGGTGGCACAGTGAGTAGAGTGTCGGCCCTGGAGTCAGAAGGACCTGAGTTCAGATCTGGCCTCAGACACTTAACGCTCACACAAACAAAAACCTAGCCCTGTGACCTTGGGCAAGTTACTTAACCCCAATTGCCCTCCAAAAAGCAAAAAAAAAAAAAGTCAAGAAATCAATGGAGGGGGGTTACATGGGGACAGCTAGATGGTGCAGTGGATAAAGTATGAGGCCTGGAGTCAGGAAGACTCATTTCAAATCCAGCCTCAGATACTTATTAACTGTGTGACCCTGGGCAAGTCACTTAACCTTGTTTGCCTCCATTTCCTTATCTGTAAAATGAGCAGGAGAAGGAAATGACAAACCACTTAAGTACTTTTGCCAAGAAAACCCCAAATGGGGTCATGAAGGGTCATACACCACTGAAACAACTGAAAGACAACAATGAATTAACATTTTTATATTCATTTGTAAGATTTGAGGGGAGCTGAGAACAAGTAGAACAGGGATAATATTTCAAAATGAAAGAGATTTTTTATTTTTTATTTTATAGCTTTTGTGCCCTGACTCAGTTTTCTAGTCTGCAAAGTGGGGACTATATAAATGTTCGCTATTATTATCATTATTGTTACATTATGGGATTACAGCATAGAAAAGGGAGAAAGATACTGAACTAGAAATATATATTCTTTTGACTTTTCTTTCTACTCTTGAGCACTGGACCAAACAAGTGCTCCAAGATTGAAAATTGGTCCTTTGGGGTGGCTAGGTGATGCAGTGAGTAAGAGCGCTGGCCTCAGAGTTGGGATGACCCAAGATCGAATCCGGCCTCAGAAAATGAGCACCCACACATAAATAATGACTAGCCATGTAACCTTGAGCAAGTTACTTAACCCCAATTGCTTTAAAAAAAAAAAAAAAAAGAAAATTGGTCCTTCACCTTTGCAGGCCATTGGCCTGCTCTTACTGAATTGCCACAGGGGGTCTTCTATATCACTAGCATGGAATGAGGTAATCTTTCCCCAACTCTTAATTTGCAAAGGTGTGTCTGTCCAGTTAATACTTGTTCATTGAACTAAAGGTTGAGAAACAGCTAAGATACAAGCTGTAATTACTGATGGATGTTTAATATTCATCTCTAAATTCTGGCATGTTCTCAAGTAGTTTTATTTCACTTAACTCTAGGGTGTGTGTCAGTTCTAAAGCTAATGGCTTGATGGGCAGCATGGAGTCATGACTGACCCAAATGACTATTTTCTAATTTGGGTCGTACTGGGAGATGCTTTAGGAAATTAAAATGAAAGTATTTTGCCTCTCCTATGACTTTACTTTCACAACTAACATACTGTTTGATTCTCACAATAACCTAGGAAACGAGGTAGGGTAGGGCAATGTAATAGCTGCATTTTAAAGAAGGAAAACTTCTGGCACTGAGAAAATCATTAAATCATGAATGTTAAGAGCTACTGTCTTCATATCAAACTGTGGTTTAGAAAAAGTGACATGATTTTGTTAGACTTTTAAAAATACCAGTTGCCAAATTCTGGGAGTTCTTCTGAGCCTAAAGCTTTATAATGATAGCTAAGTTGAAGAGACAACGTGTGTAGCCTGCTATTTTCTCAGTGGGCTCTATGCCTAGATATATCTAGGAATTGCTGTGACTTCTAGACCAGAACCCTCCTAGAGGAGAAGTCATATGAGCATTTGATTCCATGAATGGCCTGGGGGCTTTAAGAAACAATCTATAGTGTCATAAAGACCAAATGGGTTGTAAATTCATATATATATACACACACACACACATACACACACATATATATGTGTGTATGTGTGTGTATATATATATATATATATATTATATAATCTGTTTTAGAGATATTTCTACTCTAGCTAGGGCTTTCTGCTTATTCCATAAATAGGCCCAAAAAGTTCTACCTCTGCGTTTGTTCTTATCTTATTCCCTTAACTGGAATAACTGCTCCCTTTCCCCTTAGTCTCCATAAGAATCCTAAGCAATCTTTAAGGAATAACTGAAGTCTTACCTGCTGCCTGTGAAGCCATTTCTGGCTTCCTTTACCCACTATGATCTTTCCCTCTCAACTCTTCTGTAGACTGGACCACACATTTGGTGCTTATAAAACACTGCCATGTATTTGCTATACATTTCTAGCATCGTACTCTGTACACAGATACTTAATAAGTGTTGATTAAAAGTCTACCTCTAACTAGAATTTTAACTGCTTAAGAGCAGGGCCTTTGGCTTGGAGTTCTTTGCAGTACTCTGCAGCACCTACTGTGGGGTTGGGCACATAGTAGGTACTCAGTATATACTTAATGATATTTTGATGTGTGATAATAGCAGTGGAAGAGTTGTTACTGGACTATTGCTAATAAAAGACCATTTTAGAGAATTTATAGAGGTATGTTTTATTATGCTAAAAAGCTCAAAAGAATCTTAGTTCTAGTTGCACTGACTGTAGTTTATATCCTACTTATATGATGTTGGGCAAGTCACTTTAATCTCCCTGGGCCTCATTTTCCTCATCTCTCTGGGGAAAGGATTGGACCAGATGACCTCCAAAGTCCCTTCCTACTCTAAACTTTGATCCTATGATTCTACTAATATCCTATGCTTACATGATACTTTTAGAAAGTTCTGTATCTTTACACCTATGGTCCTATTTTTATTTTTGTATCCTTATGAGAAAGTGAAGTTTTGTTTCTTCCAGTTAAAAGCAAGAATTTTTTTTTCTGTTATATGGTTGCCCTTCTTACTCATTTTATGCACTTTGTCATATTCTATTATCTGTATTCTATGTATAGATTTTGTCTTCCCCACCAGACTACCAGCTATGATAACTAGAATATTACCCTGTTTATCCATGTTTTTGCCTATTTTTTAGGGCTTAGCACAGTGAACTGTGCATAAGAGCTGCCACATTAATGTTTTTGTTGAAAGTATATTAAGACTGAAAAACAGCATCTCACACAAATTATATTGCACACTTAACTTCAACCATTTTATAGATGTGTAAACTGAGGTGTTGGGGGTTTTAATCTATCTTAACCTGCACAGCTAATAATATCAAACAACATAGTGTAGAACCCAACTTCTTTTCTATTTGTCTCGTTGTTCTATCCCTGAGACAATTCTGTCTCCTTAAATGCCCAAATTTAAATAGAAGTTGGAGAGAGCAATCAGTGCAACCATTGCATAGCTTTCATCATGTAAATAAGGATAAAGAGTTATAATGTAGACTAAAAATACTGAATCTAATTCTGTTAATATATGTGTATATTACACCGAACAAGCCAGTTGTATTTGTAAATATAATGCAGTAAATCATTATTTTCTAAAGAGAAAAGAAAGGTTCTATGTCAGAGAACTCAATTGGAATCCTAGTCTGGCACTTATTTCCTTTCCAGCCTCGCTACAAAAAGAGAAAAATTCAAAGTGTGCTGACATAAAAGTTCTATTCCCCAAGGCAGAGGGCTTAATTGAAGTCCTCAGATGTTTTAGTGCACCGTGGAAGGCATTTTTATGAAATTCATACATTACTAGAAGTGGATCCAACAATCCTTGAGGTGAAAAACCTTGTAAATCATGCAGGAGTGATCTGACTAAAACAGGGACCAATGCCCTGGTTTCCTTAGAGATTCTCTTTCTCCCTCTACACCTTCATATGAATTAAAATGTACTGAGCTAGCCATGGCTAGCTTTGAATGGTAAGAGCATTTTCAAAACCTGAACATCTTCAGGAACTGGAAGAAAATGGGTCTTCTTCCTATTTTTTTTTTATGTGTCAGTACTACCACATTTTATCTGGAGATGTTTAAAAATTCAGATTACTTGTTTATATTCACACCCTCTCTCTGGATATTTCTTTTGTATTCATATTTTGTTGGTTTTGGAAAAGATCTGAATATTAAGTCCACCTGCATCTGGATCATTAAAAAGATCTAGCTAGGTTGTCTTTTGGCAAAGTACAAGCTGACTGATACAGAGCCTGATACATTTGCTTATGTAAAATATTTCCTCTCCCTCAGCTGGAAATGATTTTTTTCCCTCATCTGATCTAATAACCCTTTATACTTATGCATATATTATAATTTATGTTGTTAAATTCAACAAACATTTATTAAGTGCAAGACACTATTAGGTGCTGAAGATAAGGAAAAAATGAGATTCATTCTGTACTTCAGCTTTTGATCTAAGAGGTGGCTTAAGTCCATGTGAGTGGATACCAGCAGCATTCAGAATATGACAGTGATGTTCACAGTAACTCACATGTAATGCCTCATGTTTTACGAAGGTCTTCGTGTGTTATGTCCTTTGATTTTCACAACACTCTGAGCATTATCATTTTTGTTTTCTAAGGAAACAATGCTTAGTGGCTCTGGTGACCTAAGCTCATAGGGATTTTGAACTGGAAGGGATCCCAGTCATCTCATGGTATAGGTAAAGAAACCCAGAATACTTACATGATTTGCCCGTGTAATGGACCTATGCATTTGAGAACCTAGAAATCAGGAGCAGAGTGTATACTCTGTATTTATAGTATCTTCTAGACGTTCCTCATCCCCTTATCTGTCTGAGGATATGGTTATGGTGGCTGGTGCTGAGTGAGAGTTAAACCTGAATGTTAAATCATCAGCATGGAGAGATATCCTTATACCCACCACTTCTTTCTGTTTCAAATGATAAGCCATGGAAGCTGATATCATTGCACTGCACCTGTGATCTACGATCAGTAATCATAAGACCCTGAAACAGAGGACCTCAAATCAGCTGATGTGCTGTCTGTGATTCTTTGAAAGCCAGGTGGAAGACCGCTTCTCAGCCCCTATTGGAAAGCTACCTTCCTGTGGATGCTTTTGTATCTTCCTTTCCTCCACCTCCATAGGGAGCTTTTCTTTTCCTCTGAGCTATGCCTTCCAAAGCATCTCAGACTTTCACTCTGATTTGAGATGGGGAGGTGAGGCCAGAATGTGCCTGAAAGGACTGAAAACTCTCTCTTTCAGGCCATCTGCTCATCTCAAGTCATGAGATCAGGGTTCCATTCTTCAGGAAGGCTGCTACTCTGAGAGGAGCTACATGTTAAAAACATGACTGAAAGAATGCTAGACTGGGAATCAGACCTAGGTCATAGTCCCTGCCTTGCCACTACCTGGGCTCTTGTTTCCTTCTCTGTTAAACAGAGGAATTTGACTAGGTGGTCTCTTAAGTTTCCTTCTAGTTCTAAGTGCTATAAGACTATGATAGTTGGGCCCCATTTTATTTCCTCACCTTAGACTTAGTAAGAGCTCAATAAACTTTCCTGAATCACTTTGGACAAGTCCCTTCCCCTTGTAAAATGAAAGAATTCAACTAAGTGACCCCTAAGGACCTTTCTGGTTCTACCATGACACTTTAAGTTCTCTTTCCATCACCTATCCTAAAGTAACTTTTTGCTGTATGGGTTACCAGTCTACTTACCCCCTAGTAATCAAGCTTCTTGGATTACAGGTGTGAAGAAGTAGTTACCCTCCCCACTTAGTTTATCAGGAATGGTTAAACTAGGAAAGTACCAGCTATATTGCTTTTTGTACTTGGGGTTTTCTCCTTCCCAGCAAGAATTCCTGGTGGCTTCTTTGCTCTCGTGGGGGTGGTATACCCTCCCCCAACTCCATTGAAGCACTTCTTATGATATTTGACTAGTTTATACAGCCAATAGGTTGCCCAGTGTTTTAACAGGAAACTTTGATTTTCAGCAAAGGACAATGTGAATGTCTTTCAGAAAATTGGGGGAGGGGAGCTGTCAGGTTTCTTTACAATCCAGATAAATCCCTTGCCAACTGGGATCTTAAAATGTTAAATGTACTTTCACTAAAACGTCCTAACTTTATTATGAGGAAAGATGTAAGGAAAAGCCATTTCTCTAGCTATGAAATGCTTAATAGGCAAGGGTTTTTTTTGCTATTTTTTTTTTTTGAGGTTAGAAAAGAGGCTAGAGAAAAGGGTTTTTAAAACAGACAATGCTCGATGCAGTGTTTCACCTTCAGTAAGTGAGGGTTCAAGGAGGAGAACTGCCTCTGTGAAGTATTTTCAGAACACTCCAGTAACACATCAGAAGGAAGGGGAAAGTTCTGTGTTTCTGAGGTGATAATACATAAGTTTCCCTTTTGAATAAGTAAAGGGGTGGAGTGGGGAGAGTTATTAGTACATACTAAGAAGACAGTGATTTTAGGCCTAGAAGGAGCTATCACTCACATTTGAGCTGTCCATGGAATTTATAGAAGATTATAACCACCATTTTGGCTTTTCCAGAGTGAAGCAGCAAAACATGTCTGATGGTTGCTAGGCAACCATTAGCCCATTACTCCCTTTTCTATTAAACATCTGTCTTGTTTTAATTTAAATTTCCTAAATGAGAAAAATAATGCAACAGTTTTACAAATGGGAACTTATGACGAAAATGGACCCAAGATGCCCAATCAGCAGTGACTGTGTAAAAAAGGTTATTGCCAATCTTTTGTTAGAAGTATAAGATTGTGATGTTTGAGAAGAACACTTTCCAAAAAGTGGGGGTAGGAGAGGGAAGACATGGAAATTATTTGAAGGGTTATTAGAAGAGAGATTTGGTGTGGCCCTAGAGTTGAGAAGTGGAGCAATGGGTGGAAATTTCAGAAAGGCAGATTTTAGCTTTGTATAAAACCTTTTTAACAATTGAAGCTATCCAAAACCAGAATGGATTGTCTCTGGAGGCAGTAAATTCCTCATTAGCAGAGGTCTGTGAATGGAATCCAGAAGATCACTTGTCAGGGATTTTGTTGAAGGTGCTCCTGCTTAGATACAAAGTCCACTTGATCATCTCTGAGGACCCTTTTGCCTAAGATTCTGTGACTGAAAAATCTTCCATGTCATTGTGCGTCATATTTGCCAAATATGCCAAATATAATCACACTGAAAACATTATGATGGTGCCCTGCAGGTCATCAACATGAAGGCCGAGAATCTTAAGCTTCAAAGGGAAAATAGTAATTAATGTGATCCTGTTTGAATGATCTTCCCAGTTCACTGGTATGCCAGGCTCCGTGAGAGATCTTGTCCTTCACCCCAAAACAATACCCAGTGCTTAGCAAATCTCTTTATCAGCAAAGGATGGTTGTCAGGGATTGCATATGAGGCTTTGGCAACAAAAATCTTTTGTAGATAACTAGAATCACATTATTCACAGTAGGAGAGCACAGGAACATGGAAATGATGCTTGGGAAACATGTGAGGTATAGTTTCTGTGACAAATAGATAAAAAACATCTGGTGGCAGGAGAAAAAACTTTCTTCATTGAAAAGCTTGGCTCTGTTAAAGTTTGGGGTACATACCTGAGGTCTTTTGGGAAAGAGAATATTAAAACACCCAGAAAAGGAAGAAAACAAATAATGTTTGGAAATCTTTCGAGGAGCTAATTCACCACTAAATTTAGGGAAGCATCTTGATGTAGTGGGAAGAGCCTTGTTCTTGGGAGTCAGGAAAACCTCATTGTCATCCCTCAGATGCTGGTTGTCATCCTCACCTAGTAAATTAATCTTTTCACCCTCAGTTCATCATTAAAATGAGGATGATGAAGATGACAATACCCCCCCTCACAGGGTCAGGTCAAATGAGGTCATTCAAGTGCTTCACATGATTTAAAAGGCTATAAAAATGTGAGCTATGATTATGGATTATCTTCAGAATTCCAAACTGCATTTTTTTTTTCTGAGAGTGCAGATAGGCCTTCTAGAATAAGGGCTAGTCACTAAAAAAAAGGGAAGGTCAAGTTAGGACTTCCTTAGCAGCAGAGCCCTAGGGTATAGAAAATGAGAGTGATCACTGCAGCTTCAGGGCCTTGGGAAGTCATAAGCAGGCAAGGAATAGGCCCTACCATTTGGTTACTAATGACTATTTTTAAGGATACAATCAACCCAAAAAGTTCCCCCTAATATTCAGTGCAAATCAGGTGGGATCATTTTTCAGCCACCAAAGTATACCCTGTCAGGCTTCCTATTTGCGACTTTTTTTCCCCACTTCAAGTATCCCCTTGAAACAAATTTGGTTTACTAAAAATATACTCCATTTTGTTCCTCCTCCTTTCATCCTGTGATGCAACCCTTAGGGGATGACTCTGACAGGAGAATATCTCAGCTTACCTAAGACATTGTAGTAGTCCCCAACAGGAATGCATAGTAGGAATAAGCCATTCTAGACACCCTACCTTGGTTCCCAACATCACTGGAACCTTGGCTACCTCCATCTGTAAAGAGCCCTCGTAAACTGAGCTCTAGCAGCCCTGGTTGAGTGAGATTCAAGGGTAGGAGTAGGGAGGAAGTATCCAGGTAGTATTCAAGAATTCGCAAGTCAACTTGGCAGGCTTTTGACATTGTCATTGTCCAGTGGTGTGGGCCCTGCCCTCCAGTAACACAAAGTCCAAAACTGGCAATACATGCACATTTACTAGGCAGTGATCTCTAGCTGGGAACTGTCATGCCATATGGCTCAGGCTCTACTAACAAACACAATCATCATAATAGCTAGCTTTTATGTAGCATTTTTATAAGTATCTTCTTTGATCCTCACAACAACTCTTCTGGGGGGTGAGTGTTATACCATCCTTGCTTTACTGCTGAGAAAACTCAAGCAGATGCCCAAGGTCACACAGCCAGTAAATGTTTATGGCAGGATTCACATCTAGTTCCTCCTGATTCCAGTTCCAGGATTCTATAGGTTATGCTGCCTGATCACATCTCCTGCCCTTCCATCCCTCCTCCATCTCTTCCTAAGCATTCTCTTAATCTTCACCATGAGTTTCAGTTCCTCTGTTCCTGTTCTTGGAATTCATCACTCCCTATTCTAAACCTCATTTCCTTCCTTTCGTAGCTTCGATTCTATGGTTTACTTGTTCAACAAAAGACTTCTTTTTCCCTGGTCTTCACATCCTACCAGTCCTCAATTCTGTGTTACCTCAGCATAAAGCTTCTCAACTTTCACTCCCAAGCCACCAAATTCTAGTAGGGGATGTGACAGAAATGCTATTCTAACCTTAGCTATGCCTTCTTTATTAATGTTTTATTGACCATTGCAATGACTACATTACCTTTCCCTCTCTCCAAACCCATGTGGTACTTTCTCAGCACCTGATGCTGCCTCCCACTTGTTTAGGAAGATCAAATTTATCCAGCCTGAGCCTTCTCCTCTTCCCCTCCAAACCTCTCAACATCTTTATTCTGGGATGAAATCTTCAGTCTCTTTCTTTCTACTGGTTTACTCCCCAGGCCTAGACCACTCCTATCTTTAAAATAATAACCACTTTCCTTTGATCCTATTTATTGCAACAAAACTTTCCCAGTATCCATTCTGGGTGAAGAGATTCAATGAGACTTTTTTTTTAAATTCCAAAATATTTAAAAGTAAAAAGGGACACTTCAAGAGGTCTTAAGGACTAGAAATTTTTAAGCAAAGACTGAATGACCCCTTGGAGATGCTGTAGTGGTGATTCTTATTCATGTAAAGGTTGGACTAGATGGTCTTGGAAGGCTTCTTCAAATTCTATGATTCTTTGATCCTGCCTTTCACTGCCAAAAACCAAGAAATATTAGCCACACCCACTGCCTCTTCCTTAATATCTGCTTAGTCATACTGTGTGGCTTTTGACATCATCGCTCTACTAAGATTATTCTTTCTAAAGTCACCAACAATCTCTTAATTACTTAATCTGATGGCCTTTTTCCCCCCCAATCCTCTTCTTCCTTGAGCTTTGTACACCTGTTGAAAGAGTTGAACACTCCACTCCTCACTTTGTACTCTCTCCTCTCTTGGTTTCTGTGACACTGTTTTCTCCTGGGTCTCATCTACCTACCTGTAGGGGACTGCTTTTTGGTCTTCAAAGCTCTGGCATAGGCCTTCTATTCCCTCAACCCTTTCTCTGCTGGTGAGATTATTCTCTCCTATAAGTTCAATTATCACCTCAATGCATGATTCCCAAATCTATATAGCCAGCCACCTCTAGCTTCTAGTTTAGTAGCATTCCAGGGTCCCCTTGCCAGCTACCTGCCAGCCAGCATCACCTGATACTGCCTGTGTCTCCAACTCAACATGTGTAGCATGGAATTCTATACTGCCCTTCCCTCTCCCCCAGCCATATATACACACACACTCTCAGGGGCTCATCATATTGGTTCCAGACAGTTTAGACAACCAATTAGCTTTAGCCTTACTGCAGCTGAGTATTTCTGAGCTCAAGCAATCCACTAGTCTCTGCCTCCCCAGTAAGAGGAATTACAGGTATATGCCACCACACCTAGACTCCCTTTCTCTTCTGGAGGTTCCAGGGACTCACACACCTGCTTTCCTTTCCATTGTCATCACCTGTTGCCCCTAACTAGTGTTGGTTTCTTCCCTGACTCAACAGAAATAACAATTTGCCTGAGTAAGATTATAGTCTTTTAAAGTTGATCATCTAGTCCAAACCCCCTCATCTGACAGAAGAGGAAACTAATACCCAGAGAGAGGTATAGGACTAGAATTCTAACCCAGATCCTCTGACTTCAAATTCATTGCACTTTCCACTATAGTCACCACTTCTATCCATGAAGCAAGTGCAAAATACTTTTGAGATTCGGGGTTTCTAACACAAGCAACAGTGGTATGCCAAGGGGAGGAAGCATCAGCTGACTTTCGTAGTTGGACATTTGGGTTGTCATGTCAAAAAAAAGAAGTGAGGGTGGAGCAAGGAGCTGGTGCCATTTGATTGAGACTGCTGGATACCATACTGAAGAGACCAAAATCTTAGAGCAGAGATTAGAGATATAAAGACTACTTCCAGCATTCAAGTATCCCAGCAAGTAAGCAAGCAGAGAAAGACTGTTTCCTTCTCTGTACATTCTCCATTTCCCCTTGTTGGAGTTTATGATTTTGAGACTAAATCTAGGATATACCCCTCATCCCTTAATCTTGTCCACTACTTGAGGGAATATATGATTTCCCTGGCCATACTCAGGAGGAGACTTGAGGGAGATAACTGGAAGCAAGTGGCTTGATGTAGGAAAATTTAATCTTTTTTCCTCCCATTTTTTGCTGTGTTATTAAACTTTGGCTGCATGTGTTAAGTGTCTTGAGTTCTATTGATAGTGAAGGGCATGACTATAGAAAAGAGGGTCCAGATGTGTGTGTGTGTGTGTGTGTGTGTGTGTATGTGTGTGTGGTGGGGAGTGGGGGGTGGGCCTCTGAAGCTAGATTTCATATTTTTTGATATTTTGAACACTATTCTATATAATTATAAACCTAAATCACAAATCTAGTCAGTATAGGTTCAGACTGTCCAGTATCATAGCTTAAAGCCACATGCCACTATAATGAAGGCATAGCCTAGGCAGCTGCAAGCTGAATAAGTATCCTCTGATGATCAGAGGGGGTATTACAATATTTCAAGAGACTTATCCCCTACATAAACCAGATAAGAACTAAAGTGGCTACTGGGTTAGTGACTCAAGGAGAGCACCATCAAGGACAGCACAGATGGTAGATGGTACATGCCTTTGCTGGATATTTAGTCCAATGACATGCTGTCATCCCACAGGCTTGAGAAAGCCAACTGAGGCGTTGATTTGGCCTGCTGTTACTTCTACAGTGTCAGATACAAAGTAATAAGGTGGTTATCTTAAGCATTTCATCAGGGGATCTAAGGTGACTTGGGAACTGGGAAGAAAAGATCAGGGAAGCAGGGCACACTGAAGAGATCTGAATTGGAGTGAGGGGATCAGGGAAAGGAAGGGTTGCATCAAGAACTCCCATCCTCTAACTATCCTGCTACTGCAACCCCACTTAACCTGGCAGTGGATCAAGGTGAGAAGTCAGCAAAGAGGTAAGGAAGGTGGGGGAGGGAAGGTTCCATTAAAGTAAAAGGTGGGGGAGGCAAGAAAGGAAAAAATACTAAGCAAAGTATTGCAAAATACCTTGTATCTATTTTGTATCTACATATGTGTGTATATGTTGTTCCCCCTGATAATACAAAAGCTTGAGGACCCAGTACTGTCTTTACACCTAACACAGCACCTGGAGAATAATAGGTACTTAATAAATCCTTGTTGATAGATAGATTGATTGCAGAGGAAAGGAGAGTCTTTGCTGCCACCCACCTGGAGTTTTCTTCTGATGTAATTCAAGAACTGCCTTTATTAACTTTCTGTTTATAAGGCCATTAGTTCAAGAGCTGCCTGATGACATACATGAAATCTGTAGATGGGAGGGGGGAAGGGAAGGGCAAGGTGAGTCATACAGCTAAAAGGGACCTTAGATATCATATAATTCAATACTCTCCTTATACAGATGAGAAAATTGAGTCCCAGAAAATTTAAATGATGTAAAGTAGTAGAGCCGTCATTAGAGCCTGCGACTTCAGACTCCAGAGCCTTTGCCTTTTCTGTGCTGATCAGTGGAAAAAAGAGAAAGTTGGGAAAGTAGGGCCTTGCACATTTTAAAATTCCAATGAATTAAATTAAATTACACTTACAAAAAACCAAAGCATCACATTTCCAGGGAGGGTGCAGTATGGTAAAGAACTAGAAAAGATAGGGACTGGACCTGTGAATTCATTTCTATAGGGAATTCCTAGGTGAGGAAACATATATATGTGTGTGTGTGTGTGTGTGTGTGTACGTGTATACATATATATATACATATATATGTATGTATATGTATGTATGTATTGTGTGTATATATAAAAATCTTACAGAATTGTCTGGAGCATGGAACAGTTCAGTGATTTGCCCAGGATTATTCAGCCAGTAGAGGTGTGAGGGGAAGGGACCTGAAAGCAGGTCTTCTTGGTTTCATGACCAGCTTTCTATCTGCTTTTCCATTCTATCTTTCCCAAAAAAATAGAATTATAAAATAACCAAATGCAAGAATCTATCCTCTGTGTTATTGGTTCAATAAAAGCCTATGTCTTGATAAGTCTGTTTTGCATTGAATGTGAGGATGGTTCAGAATAGTATATTGGATAGAATGTTAGACTTGAGGTTAGCAAAACCTAATCAAATATTTATTGCCTTTGTGACCTTTGCTTAGTATAGGGATGGGGACCCTTTGGCCTCAAGACCACTTGTGGCCCTCTGGGTCCTAAAATTTGGCCCTTTGACTTGGATTCAATCAAGGGGCCACACTTGAGAACCTAGAGGGCCACAAGTGGCCTCGAGGCCACCGGTTTCCCACCCCTGGGCTAGTCACTTAACCATCTCTTTCCTGTAAAAATAAGGGAGTTGGACTCAGTAACCTCTGAGGTCCCTCCCCACTCTAAATCCATGATTTATGATCTGGCCTTTTGTAAAATCAAGAAATAATAACATTTCATTAAAACATTAATGGAACTTTATAAAAACAATGTCTTTAAAGAGAATACTAATTATGGCTTACAAATAAATGCTTTTTGAGAAATTCACAAGTGATTGGCCAGAACAGTACAATGAAGGTAAATTAGCAAAATTATTTTATAATAATGCAATACTTGCTAGCAAATCTAGAAATGCCTTTTGTGATCACTTCAATGAATCTTCAAGGGAATATAAAAACAAAACTACTGTTTTGTTTTTCTCCTAGGTTAATTTTGTCACCAAAAAGTAATTTGTATGGAAAATATCAAAACATATAAAAGCACTAATTTTCCATTGATCAAAGCTTTGAAATCTTTACGCTATTGTAACAATTCCCATTAAGTAATTAGATTTAGTCTAAAAATGTAGGCAAAGTATTTGATCAGTAAACTCTTTGGGGTTTGCAGCCAAGGTTTCAGAGTCAGTGATAAATATAATTTGAAGCTCAGTAATTACAAATTTAAAATAAATATTTATGAAATACTCAGAAATTAGGAATTACCTTTTCTATCACTGGAATGGCTACTTTGTAAAACCAATATATTCTTGTCCCTGCATCTTCAGTGGGAGCAATAATTTTCAGTTGAATGAACCATTCTTTGAGACATAAATATTATAGGACCAGTCTATGAATTAGCTAATTTTAGAAAAAACTGATTCATGTGTATGCTTATAGAGGTGTGTGTATGTTTTGTATGTGTGTCTGTACATACTCCTATGCATATAGGTCTTAAGCTGTATATGTGCCATAATGCTCCATTTATCTGCATCAGAAAGTGAGGTGTTTTATTTAGCATATAATGGCTGTGTGTGTCTGAGGGCAGATTTGAACACCAGTCTTCTTGACTCTGTGACTGACTTTTGATCTAATATATACCTCTGCCTTGAGGCATTTTATATAAGAAGATTTTTCCTGATGCTGAAATTTACCCCCTTTAGTCCCAGTTTGGTGTCTTGGGAAAAATAAAATTCTAAAATGTGTTACATACTTTCCTATCTTCTCTTTTCAAAAATTTTTTTATTGTGAACTTAAATATCATCAACAAACTCAAATGTTTATTTCAATATACAAAGAATGTAAAAGAATAAATTGAATGAGGCATTTTTGTTTTTTATTTTAATTACGTAAAATGTTTTTATTGATGTCTAATTTTTTAAAATCAACATAGTTTCCCCCAGATCCTTCTCTTTTCCCCCTCCAGGGAGCAATCCCTTATAACAAAAGGAGTTTTTTCAACAAAAAAGAGAAAAAAATCAAGACAACAGATCAATATATTTAAAGAGTCCAAAAAATATGTGTGATGTGCAACCTCCCTGGACTTCCCACCTCTGAAGGGGGGGATGGGAGCGTCCTCTCCTATCTCTTCTTTAGATAAACAAGGTATTAATAAAATAGTTCTATTTATTTGTAAATCCTCTGAACTTTTTACTTATGTATTTTAAAATATTTTATTAGTGTTCTCTTCTGTCATTTTTTTCTCTTGAGATCTCTACCCACTGACTATCTTCCTTTCACAAATCCCCAGCAAATCCATATAGTCAAGCAAAACAAATATTTGTTGTTTAGTCATTTTTCAGTTGTGTCTGACTCTTTGTGATCTCATTTGGGGTTTTCTTGGCAAAGCTACTGGAGCAGTTTGCTATTTCCTTCTCCAGCTTATTTTACAGATGAGGAAACTGAGGCAAACAGGGTAAAGTGACTTGCACAGGGTTACACAGCTAGTAAGTGTCTGAGGCTGTTTTTTTTTTTTGGTTTTGGTTTGGGGGGGGTTGCCTTTTGGAGGGGGGAAGGCAGGGCAATATGGGTTAAGTGACTTGCCCAAGGTCACACGGCTAGTGTTACATGTCTGAGGTCGGATTTGAACTCAGGTCCTCCTGACTCTAGGGCTGGTGCTCTACTCACTGGCACCTAGCCACGCCTAAGTGTCTGAGGATGGATTTGAACTCAAGTATTCCTAACTCCAGACCCAGTAGTCTCTCCACTGCATCATTTAACTTAAATAGTATATACTAAACAAAAGTTGTTCTTGATGTCTTAGTGCCATCTCTACGCATATTAATTACTGGACTAGATTATAATAGTGGTATCTAATGGGGTGGTTCTATCCCTGCTTCTCCCATTGAGAGAAGGTCTTTGTTCCATGTTGAGTTCTTTGAGAGGAAGAATGGCTTAATCCTCAGACAGTTATTAGTCGTTTGACTCTGAGAAAGCCATAAGCTCTGAGCGTTAATGATATACCTTCTTCCCAGAGTTCATAAGAGAACCAAATGAGGTCATTTATATAAAATATTTTGTAGACCTTAAAGATCTAGATAGATATGAGTTGTTACTAATATTTTAATATTCTCAGAGAGACTTGGAACTCAAAGGCATCATTAGTCCAACCCTGTCGTTTTACAGGAAGGAAATTGAGATTCAGACAGCTGAAATTTGAACCCCAAATCTCCTGACTCACAGCCCTGTGTTCTTTTCATGATATTATCATTGCATGAACTTTCCTAGAAAGCAGAAAAACTGAATCCTGCATGGTTGAGTTTGCAAAGGATTTGTCAGATTTGTCATTTTGTCCATATAGGACTGTTTTAGTAACTCCCTCAACCAACTAGAGACATAATCCTCAATGACTTAATTGCTATATTTTAGGCTGGGAATTGCCTAAGGCATATAGTGGTTAAGTATTTGTAACAGGGCAAATAGGGCATGATAGTCTCCCAGTTATCTTGTCTAGATTCCCCCAGGATTATAGATTTGAACATTTGGGTACTTAGCCTTTTGCCATCCAAGTGACAAAAAATTGAATTCATCGTGGGCAAGTAAAATATAATAAACCATTAGCCTCTACATGAAAGAGTAGTTAAGCGTTGATACTTTGGGGTTCTGCTCAATAAAGGATGCCCATATTCATTATTACCCAAATATACTTTTCACAGGATCATAGATTCAGAACTAAAGGTGACCTTAGGAACAATGTAGCCAAACCCCATCATTTTACAGGGAATGGAGGGAATATTATAGAGAAACAATTATTTCCAAGATAGCATGATAAATACTGGTTTTTAAAAATTGAATACAAGGTAAAATTGTACACCTTGGACTAGTTTTCTTTGTTGCCTTCTCCAATGAATTTAGTGAAATATTTAACTTTGAAGCAATGTGCTACCGTGGAAAGAATATTGGGGACTTGGAATATTGTTGCAGTGTTGTCCCTCAACTAAGACAGCTAGGTGTTACAGTGGTTAGAGCACTGGACATGAAATCAAGTTCAGTCTTGCCTCAGACACTAACTAGCTGTGTGTCTCTGTTCAAGTCACTTAATCTGGATCAGTCTCAGCTTCTCCATCTATTAGTGTGGGATCATAATAGCTCCTACTTCACAGGGTTCTTTGTATCAAATGAGATCAAATAGATAAAGTACTTTACAAACTTTCAAGAGCTACGTAAATGTTATTATGAACTCTATGGCAATGGTCAAGGCATTTTTGCCATCCTATTCCTCAGTTTCCCAATGTGTAAAATAATGGGCTTAGACTAACATGACCTCTACTATATTTTCTAGGTCTAGAACTCTGATTTTCCAATTCTAGTCCTCTGATGTATTGTGAGAAGATAACTCACCTTAAGGACCTGCTAGGGCTAGGAGGTCTTTTCAAAGATGTGGTCATAATTTCAAGGGAGAATCTGGACCAGAACCCATAGTGCTTCTTAAGCTGTAAGAACAGAGCATCTCCCAGAGCATCTCTTTCTCACTATAAAAACCTTTAAGAATGACCAGAAATTACTCATTATTGTAGTCATACATATTCATTTTCTGAATATGGGGCAAGCTGATTTTCATACCAAAGACACAAATCAAGACAGAATGCACAAACAAAACTAAAATAAAGGGTAAAGATTTTATTCTCAGGAGTTAGTATTTTCTGCAACAGTGCATGAACACAAAAAGAATTAGTGCTTGTAGTGGGAGTGCTAGACACATTGGCAACAGAGGCCAAGAATCTAAAGAAGAGACCTAGGAAATGTGTGATCCAATTGGAGTACTCTAATCCCTGTTTAACAAACAAAGGTATCCCAAAGAAGGGGCTTTTTAGTTGGGTCACAATAGCTAGAGGCCTTTAGTTTGGGGTTTTATACTTTTTAAAATTAGCACCTTTTCAATTTTTAAAAAAATTTGTTTTGTGACATTTGTTCTGGCTTTTTTTTCTTTGCTCCCATGCTAGGTTAGTTGCTTCAGTACTTGTTTATCTTATTTTCAATCTGCTCCTGGTAGAATCATTATTGCAGGATGTCCTGACCTCTGCTTATTTACATATTGGGACTGTTGTATCCCTTCTGGTTTCTGTGGGTGTTCGAGGGTAATACTCTATAAAAATCAAGATTTATTCAAACAACTTCCTGACTCATCTTTGCACCTAACACAGCAACACTTGCTAAGGATGCTTGACAGCCAAAGAGCCAGAGTAGGATCTCCAGACTGAAACGGCATTTGGGGACCATATCACATCTCTATGTTGCTCTCCACCTGTTTTTATGGTGCTATTTATAATCTAACAGTGTTGGGCTATGTTGACCTCAAACTCAGTAGCACATCAGTGCCCAGAGGATGTGGAAAATGAAGAACAAATTGTTATTAATGGATATTTTTGCAGGTGGATGCTATTCTCCCTCTGGTTAATTCACTTTGTTAGATACAGTGCTAATGAGGTAGAAGTAGTTAATTTTGACATGTTCCACAGTCACTAATTATGCCATCCCCAACCTGGCCAGTTATCTCTTGAATGCATATTTTTGGCTATAAGGGAGAATGGGTAAGAAAGACTAGGATATTCATACCTATCAGATTAGATAATGTGACAAAAAAAGGAAAATGATGGATATTGGAGGGGATGTGGGGAAACTGGGGTACTAATGCATTGTTGGTGGAGTTGTGAAGTGATCTAACCATTCTGGAGAGCAATTGGGTAGTATGGCCAAAGGACTGTAAAACCGAGCATACCCTTTGATCTAGCAATACCACTGCTAGGTCTATATCCCAAAGATATATATATGTGTGTGTGTGTGTGTGTGTGTGTGTGTGTGTCTGTGTGTGTGTGTGTGTGTGTGTATAAAAGGAAAGGGACCTATTTGTACAAAAAGATTTATAGCAGCTCTTTTTGTGGTGCCTAAGAATTGGAAATCGAAAGGGTGCCCATCAATTGGGGAATGGCTAAAATAAGCTGTGGTATATGATTGTAATGGAATGTTATTGTGCTATAAGAAATGACAAGCAGAATGATTTCAGAAAAACCTGGAAGGACTTACATGAACTAATGCAAAGTGAAGTGAATAGAACCAAGAGTCATACCATGTAACAGCAATGTTGTTTGATGAAGAACTGTGAATGACTTAGCTATTCTCAGCAATGTAATGATCCAAGACAATCCCAAAGGACTAATGATGAAGCATACTATCCACCTCCAGAGAAAACTGATAGTGTTTGAATACAGACTGAAGCATGCTATTTTTCTTCCTTCCTTCCTTCCTTCCTTCCTTCCTTCCTTTCTTTTTCTTTTTGTCTCTTTGTTCCTTTCTATCTTTCTTTCCTTCTTTCTTCCTTTCATTTTTCATTTATTAATCATTCTTGTACAAAATGACTAATATAGAATATAACTTATATCTGATTGCTTACCATCTCAGGGAGGAGAGAAGGGAGAGAAGGAAAGAGAGAGGAATAGGATTTGGAGCTCAAAACCTTAAAAAAATGTTAAAAATTGTTTTATTGTGTAATTGGGGGAATATATATTTAAAAGAGTGGGGTAGATGAGTGTAAACTCCTCTCTACTACTAAACAGACACATTCAAAAGGCACCACCACCAAATGGTGAGTGAGCAGTAGCATCTTTGCAAATGAGGAAGATTCAATCTTCTCATGCTGTTATGTTTGCCTTACCACACTATCGTACCTGCCTTCTGGTAGGATGGAGCTGGTGCCTTGTACCACCTTTGCCTGTACTACACTGGTCTTGGCCTTTCTCTCCTCTAACCTGCCCATTAGCCCTATAAACTAGATCCAGCATATCCACCCAAATTGCTAACTATAATGACTAAAAGTAGGAAAATGTTGAGAAGAAGCCTTGGTCATCAATTGATTTTCCAATCTAATGTAGTATACATAGGCATTTTAGGCCTCCAATGTGGTCCTGATGGCATCTCCCAAAGAAATAGATCCTCACAGTATTTTTAAGCAGTGGCAGCATCATTGGCATGTTTATTATCTTCCATAGTGACTACTCAGGTTCTGAGTTCTGTTTCTGCCACTGATTAGCTGTGTAACCTTCAATCAACAAGTATTTATTACTGACTAGAGAAAAAGTAGGTACCCATCAAATGTAGTAGGAACAGTATTTGTTTTACAAGGATTGGGCAGGATGCCCTTTGAAGGGACAGGAAGGCTATTCTTTGGAGTTGGCTGATGAGGGGAAAGGGAAGAGCCTGGGGATTGAACTATTGGTTTGGCTTCCTTGCCCTTTGATTCATAAAATACCCAGTCTACAGGAAATTAGTAAGCCGGAAGTTTTGGTTTAATTCCTGTTGTCTATTGGAGGTATCTTCCTGATTTAACGTTGCTAGTTGCTATGGTGAAGTTAGAAACTGTTTTAATTTATCTAGTAATTGGGGTTTTTTAATCTTATCATAAGTAACCTGTTTATTTCATTTAATGGACCACAAGTGTTCTAATGTATTTTAATCCTGAGCCTGAATCAGTAGACTAGCCTGAGGTAGGCCTAACCCAGAATAAGTATAATGAAACATTATGCAGAGTGAATTTAGGAGAAGTAGGAGAAGAATTTACACAATGATTATGATAATGTGAAAGAAAACAAGTTGAAAAGATTTCAGAACTCTGACCTATACACTGAATAATCATGACTTTAGAAAAATCATAATAAAGCAGGCTTCCTTTCTCATGTCAGAGAGGTAACAGACTAGAGCTGAAGAGTTTAAAAAAATAACATTTTTAGACATAGCCAATATGTTAATTAGGGGCAGTTAGGTAGCACAGTAGATAGAGTGCTGGGCCTGGATTCAGGGAGGCATGGATAGACAGGTAGCAATACTGAAAAAGACCTGGGTACTCCAAGGTTAATGTGAGTTATCAGGGTGACATAGCAGCCAAAAATATTAATGCCAACTTGGGTTGCATTAAGTGGAGCATAACTTCCAGGAATAGGGAAGCCCCAGTGTACTGTGTCCTTACCAAGCTTCTTCTGGAGTATTAAGTTTTGGGCAGCATGTGGTTTAAAAAGACATTGATAAACTAAAAAGTGTCTAGAGCAGAGCAACTAGAATGGTAAATCACTTTGAATCCATGTTATATCAATCAGTTGAAGGAATAGGGCGTGTTACACCTAGATAAGAGAACACTCAGAGAGACGTGATAGCTGTCTTTGGGTGTTTGATGAGCTGTTATACGGAGAAGGTTTTACAACTTCATTTTCTTGGGTGCCATTTCAACTTCCTCATTGAGGACTGAGGTGTTAGGGTTGAAATGCAATAATTCTTCTGTCATAAGATCACAGGTCATAAGAAAGGCTGCAAATCTAGAAATGAAAGGATACTAGATGACTAATACAACCCCCTCACTTTACAGATAGGAAAACTGAGACCCAGAAAGGTTGAGTTGCTTGCCCAAGATCACACAGCTGGCAGAAGAATCAGCTTTTGAATTCAGGAATCCCAACTCCAAAACAGTGCTTATTATATTTCATCATGCTATAAATAAAGAGGAAGATAGACTTTTAGACAGACAGCAAAGTTTTTCTGCTGACTAGACTACAGCAACAAAGAATTTGATCTTTGTTCCTGACAGGAATTGGCACAGATAGGTGAAGAACTTATCTCTTTAGTTCACTTTTTGTTCTGGTTCCAATCATTTGTATGCTAAGCCAGAAAGCATCTTGGGAATCTGTAACCCTAAGTTAGATAGTTAACTATAACAGGATTCTGATCTCTTCTAAGACACAGTAGTAAAAAGAAAAAAAAAGATTAGATCTTCGCCTGAGGGTACAAAATCTGCATTTTTGTTTTCTTGGCTATAAGTGAAGATCGTCCTGTCTTTTACGGGGAGAGGTTCTACCCACTGCATCCCAGCAGACTGGAGCAGATATGCCTAGAGGATAGCTCTTAATAGATGACCCCAGAGGCCAAGGGAGATGTGGATCCAAAGAATACCTTGAACCTGTAAACTATTTTAGGGGCTGCACATGTAGGAGAAGGATGCTCCAGATATACCAGGAGATTATAGAATTATTGGCAAATTTGTTCCATTTTCTGTCTTCTTCTGTCTTACTGGCTGCTTCATCATCTGTTGGGATACTGGTCCATTTGTAGATATGTTTTTACTGCTGCTACTTTCTTCTTTTTGGTGAAGCGACAGTATTTATAATCTTCTGCCATCATATTCTATTTTCCAACTTATTTTGTATTCCAAACTATTATCCATGTCATTTCTCTTCTCTCAGGAAAGAGACCATGTTTTTGCTAGCTAAGAGGATTTCTGGTCTCTTTTGGTCTCTTTGTTGTGGCAACTGATTAACAATGCTTAAGCTTTTGCAAGAAATAATAATAACTCAAGTATATTTGCTTTTTCTACTTTTTAATAATTTGATTATTTCCACTTTTCAAAAATTGTCTTTTTTGACCTTAAACTGTTTTTGAGGGTGGCTAGGTGGCTCAGTGAATAGAGCACTGGCCCTGGAATCAGGAGGACCTGAGTTCAAATTCAGTCTCAGACACTTAATGCAAAAACTAGCCATGTGACCTTGGACAAGTCACTTAACCCCAACTGCCCTCCAAAAAGCAAAAAAAAAAAAATTATAAACTGTTTTTGATATTGATTTTGACCTTACTCCCTAGCTAGTCAATGACCTACTGGCATAAGATCTTGATATGACCTCCACACCAATTCTTATCTCTTAAGCAGAATGCCTTGCCTATAATAGTTATCTAATAAATAAACTGGTTGGGTTATTGAATTGTCATGGTATAGTCAGTTTTGTGTAATATGTTTCGGCATTCATCAAGTCCAATTGCTTCTGACTCTTCTGGAAGAAAGTATCCATCATATGAATATAATGGAATCTAACTGTATTGTAAGAAATAATGAATATCAAGTATATACATGTAAACATGGGAAGATCTGTATGAACTGATGCAAAGTGAAGCAGAACCAAAAAATATAATGTACACAACGTATACATTGTATGATATGCACTGTATACAAAGATGTAAATGGAAAGAACAGTAAATCTAAACACTGTAACTATAATGACCTAGGCTTGACCCCTTGGAAAGAGATGAGAAAAAGTACCTTCCTCTCCTTTCTTGCAAAGTAGATAGACTGTGAGTATGGACGATGCATATGCCATTGAACTTGGGTTAATGTATTGGTTAGTTCTGCTATCTTGTTTCTTTTTTCTTTACTAAAAGGGATTGCTTTATGGATAGAAAGGAGGAGGATATGTTTGGAAATAAAGTGATGTTAAAAACCAATTATTAAGTCACTGAATATCAAAGTATATATTAACACTTTTGGAGAATCTTGCCCAAACACAAACTATAAGAACAATAAATAACAAATGTGGATTAAGTGACTTCAACGGTAAATGTGGAATGATTCACCAGATGTTTGGGGAGATATAACATTTAGATAAAAACACAGTTCCAACTTTCAAGGACCCTCACAAGGAGAGCCTTTTGGGGGGTGTATGGGGAGTAGGAGGAGAAGGTATCAGTGTAGTTATCGGTAATATACAGTTTTACATGATAGATGCATTGGGGATTTCCAAAATGTGAAGCCTAAAGGGTAAAGTCATTACCAAGTTGGAGAATGCGGAAGATGCCAGGGAAATCTTGTCCTTTTTTTAAGTTTTATTTTTAATTTATAGAATAAAATAAGCACAGTACCAAAAAAAAAATGGAACTGCAAATCTACAATGCACCACTTGGTATTCCATGCAAATATGCATCAAAATTATCATATAAATTTCTTTTTTTTCTTCCCCCAGAGATGGCTACTATTAGACACAAATAAGTCTTGTCTTCTTAAAGGAGCTGGCCTTTGAACTGGCCTTTGAAGGATGGATAGGGATTCAAGAAGACACAAGTAAAATTATATCCCAGGATACTGAAAGAATCTGGGGGTTTGATTATTGACTAGTGATATTTAAGGAATCTTGGCAAAAGGTAATAGAGGTAGGGAAATGATATCCCAATTTTTAAAAAAGCTTTATTGATGTCTTGTTTTTACATTGCAAATATTTACAGATTACTCCCACTTTATGAGAGGTCTCTTGTAGCATAATAAAGCAATTAAGTAAAACAAATAATATAGGGATGTCTCAGCTAAAGCTGTATGCAACATGTCACATTTATAGAATTCTCTACCACCTCTCTGTTTAAAAAAAAATGAACAAGAATCTATTTTATCATCCTCTTACCCCTCCACCCCATTGGAGAAAAGTAAGAAAAACAATTTTTCAAATATATATAGCCAAGCAAAATACATTCCTTCAATGGTTCTATATGAAAATATATTTATTTCATTTTGTATCCAAAATCCCATCACCTCTCTCTTATGGATAGCATGTTTCATCATTGTTCCTCTGGAATCATAGTTGGTCAGTATGCTAATCCTAGTTCTTAGAGCTTTCAAAGTTGTTGGTTATTAACGTTATTGTATACATTGTTCTCCTGGTTCTGTCTCATTTCATTCTTCATCAGTTTATAAAAGTACTCAAAATTGTTCATTTTTATAATATTGATGTTACAGGATAAATTGTTCTTCTGGTTCTGCTGATTTTACCTTGCATCAGCTCATCTAAGTCTTCCTATGTTTTTCCAAAAAAATTTCTTATTTCTTATAGTACAATAATATCCTATCACATTTATATAATGTGATTTTATTATTCATTGATCAGTTGATGGACATCTCCTTAGTTTCCAGTTTTGTTTTTTTGAGTTTTTTGCCACCACAAAAGGAGCTGCTATATGTGTTTTTTATACATAAAGTAGCTTTTCCTCCTTCTTTGATCTCTTGGCTATAGGTCTTGCAATGGTATAGCTGGTTTAAAACATTTTGTTGTTCAGTCACATCGAACTCTTCGTGACCCCAGACCCTTCTATACTCCACTATGTCCTGAAGTCTGTCCAAGCTCATGTTCATTACACTATCTAACCATCTCATTGTTATACCCATTTTGTGTATAATTCCAAATTGCTTTCCAGAATGGCTATACCTATTCACAAGCCTACCAATAGTACATCAAAAATGTGTTTTGCTACATTCCCTCCAACATTTATACTTTTTCTTTTTTTGTCATCTTTGCCACTCTGATGGATATGAGGTGGAATCTCAAAAGTATTTTAATATGCATTTCTTCAAAAGAGAAAGTAGGTGGATATTTCAAATTTGTGCCTGGTAAGCTTGATATTAACTTATAAAACAGTTTCTTAAAGAGATGATTTATGGCAATTTCAAAAGGAAGGAAGGAACCACTAAGAGCCAGCATTGGTTCATTAATAAAAAGTCATGCCAGACTAAACTCATCTTATGTTTTTATTTTATTATTAGACTAGTAGATCAGGAGAATGCTATGGTCATAGTAAATCTGGTTTTTCAGATAGAAAGTTGATAAAGTCTCTTATAAGATCTTTATGGACAAGATGGAAATAAATACACACACATACACACACGTATATGGTATATGGCTTTGGAATATGTTGACTGACCAGACGCAAAGCATTCTGGTTAATAGATCACTGTCAACTTTGGAGGTGCTTAGAACAGACCTATCAAGTATGGGGGGAGGTAACCTTACAAGTCACATGTGACCCACTATATTGCATGTGTGACCTATACCAGATTGACATGTAATTGGAAGATATTAACAAAAATAAGTAAAAATAAAACAGATAATATTACATTTTAAAGTTAAATCAATACATGACCCTCAGGATTCTTGTGTATGATTTAGTGGCTTCTATTTATCTATGGGTCTTAGAGTAGAGTTCTGTCCTTTACTTGGATCTTTCATTGATTTTTTTTAAATCAATGCCTGGAATGAAAAAAATGTATATTGTGTTTGTCAAATTTATTAATGAGAAAAAGCATGAAGGGATAGATAATATGTTCAATGACAGAATTAAGATTCAAAAAGATCTCAGCAGGCTAGAATATTGGGCTAAAACTAACAAAACTACATTCAATAAGAACAAATAAAGAGTCTAATACTTAGATTAAAAAAACACTTTAATTCAGACTGAGGAAGACATGGCTAGAGAGGGGAGAAGGGGGGAATCAGCAATATGAATTTCAGAGACAACCAAAAAACTAATGAACTATTGGGTGGCAGTAATGGAAATATAATGTTCAGAGCAAGGCAAGTTACTGTATTCCACATACCACTAGTTATAAATGAGACATAAGACTCTAGGAGATCACAGGAACAGATGCCCCTGGGCCACACAATCAGTCACACCTACACCTTCATTCCACTCACTTACCTTTGAGTTTGGCAGTCACAGACTCAGAACTGGGAGGGCCCTTTAAGATATTCTAGTTCAGCACTCCAATTTTACCTAAAAGGAAACTGGGCCCTTGATACAGAGATCAGACTAGAATCTGAACTTCCTGACTCCTAATGAATATGTAGGATGAGTGCAGATTAGGAGTCAAGGATGGAAATGAGACTGAGCCTGGGTGACAGGGAAGTTCAAAAGAGGGGAAGATTTGGGCAGAAAGATAGGGAGGTCAAACATTGAGTTTGAGGTGTCAACTGGACATGCAGTTTGAGATGTCCAAAAGGCATTTGGATAAGGACTGGAGTTACATATACAGATGCACAGTGTTAATAATTTTACCCATATGAGCTGGAGAGATGACTAGGTAAGATAGTATAGAAAGAAAAGAAATGAAGGCTCAGGATAGACCATTGAGGCCATCCATAGTTGTTGGGCATAATCTGGATAAAGATTTATTGAAGGAAACTGAAAAGGATCATTTATGAAGACAGGAAAGCAATCAGTGCGTCTGAGCACCCAGGAGAGGGTGACTGACAGTTTCAAAGGTTGTAGAAAACTCGAGAGATGAGATCTTGAGAAAAGACCAACAGATTGGCAATTAAATGTTCATTGGTTACTTTGGGGAGAGCAGTTTCAGTTGAGGGCAGGTGTGAGATTGTATAAGGTTTAGAAGAGAGAGAAGCAGCGAGTATAAATGGCTCTCTCAACTTGTGCATCTGAGAAGGTAGGGAGACAGGATGATGGTTTGAAGTCATCCCTAAGATTTCAAATGCTGCTTCCTAGGCAATAAGAAAGACTTAGGGAAGACAGCTAGCCAGATTTGTCAGGAAGAAATATAGTGTGCGACTTGGAACAGGGAGGGGCCCAGGGTAATATAGTGAGTGGCCAGAGCAGGAGCAGGCTGGGGAAGATCTAATGGAATCGCCGCCATTTTGACCGTCTCTGGTTTTGTGCCATTTTTGTTTTAGTTTGGGGGAGGTGTTAAGGCTTTGCAGGAATATTAAACATGTGGCAACCAGCTGGCATTTACAGAGATCTCCACTAAACAACCAGAAGACAGGTAACACCTGGGCGCCCTTTACTTGCATAGTGAATAGACAGGAGATGGGGGCCATATGGAACTGTCCCCTTCTATTTACTGAAGGCTTCACTTTGAAACAGAGAATGAGGAGGAGAGAATGGTCAGGCAGTCAGATAGGCAGAGGCTGAGGAAACATGAAATCAGCTTCCAGAGCACAAATGAGGGCATGGATGGTGCCTGAAACTTGCGTGTTCCTATGGAAGGTTTCTGTTTAGCACCTTTAGGACTACTTCATCTTGTTTACCCCTGTGCCCCACTCTGCTCAGTATTTCTAATAAACAATAATCGTAATCACAATAATTAGCATTTATATAGCACTTTGTGAGGAAGGTAGTATCATGATCTCCATTTTTCAGATGAGGAGACTGAGGGGCACAGGGACTTGCTCAGTCACACAGCGAGTAACTGTCTGAGGCAAGATTCAAATTCAGGTCTTTTTTTCACTCCAAGTCCTGTACTATCTAATCATCTCATCCGTCCAGCTCACATACCTTTCCCTTTGCTCCTTGTCCTCTGCTTGCTACTTTCAAGGTAATAAGTAATTTCAATAAGTAATATGTTATAGAGAAAGGAAGGGGCCCAGAGCTTACAACGAGGAGATGTGGGGTTTGGCCCCTTAGAGTTCTTCCTCTAAATTTGTGCTAAGACTCATGTTTTGAACTAATTAACCCAATTGTGCCTCAATCTCCCTATTTATAAATACCTCCCCTATATACCTCATGAGGTTGTAATGATTAAATTATATGATAGATCTAAAAGTCTTTGGGGGGGAGGGGAAGAAATTAATTACAATAACACAAAATCACTTACTTGGCAATTGTTGAGGGCTAGGAAGATAAACAAAAATCATCTCTGAGCAGCCAAACTCAGCTTCACACACACACACACACACACACACACACACACACACACACATACATATACATATATATGTGTGTATATATATATATTTTTTTTTTTTCTAATAAGAATTCTAATAATTCTTATTTCCTGTCCCAAAGCAAATGAGAAGTAGTGAATTAAAAAGGGAGACAGGCACATTGAAAGCAGCAAGATATGACACTTAATAACAAGGGTACAGGCTGAAAAAATAAATTCTGGTAAAATAATTTTTGAAAAAGAGGCCAAAGGTCTGGGACCATTGAATCTAGGGTTATACAGATCTTACATACTTTAATATCTATGGGGCCATCGCTGTATTGTTGCCTATTCACTGAATCTCAGAATTGGAAAGTGTCCCAGAGACCATCTAGTCCAACCCATACTTGGTCTGTGACACCTCTGCCAAGAGGTCAGTCAGCCTCCATTTGAAAACTTTCAGGTACCTGCTGCCTCCCAAGGCAAACCATCCCACTTTTAGCTCAAATGTTTAGGCATATTTTCTTTTCATCAAGCCTAAATCTACCTCTCTGTAACTTCCATCATTTGCTCCAGCTGCTGAATTTGTAGCCAAGCAGAATGAGTTGAATACATCTTACATAGGACATCCCTTCAAGTAAGTGAGATATCATGTCCTCCCTATCTTCTCTTGGCCAGGCGACACCCCCCCCCCCAGTTCCTTCATTTGATCAGTAGGTGGCATGGAGTACAGGCATTTGTATTAGCAACCACACTAGCACATAGGGTGGGCTTGCTAGCACAGGTTCTTTGATCTGCTTTTCTAAAGGAAAGACAGCTTTAAAGGGGTTAATGATTTTACTTTCATTACAGATAAGTAAAAATTACAAGCAGAGAGGGGTGACTAGGTGGAGCAGTGAGTAGAGCGTCAAGCCCTGGTGTCAGAAGGACCTGAGTTTGGATCCGGCCTCAGACACAGAAACAGAAACCTAGCTGTGTGACCTTGGGCAAGTTACTTAACCCCAATTGCTCTCCAGAAAGCAAATAAATGAATGAATGAATGAATGAATGAATGAATGAATGAATGAGTGAATAAATAAATAGATAGATAGATAGATAAATAAATAAATAAAAATTACAAGCAGAGAAATTAGTACAGACGTTCAACAGACAGGGCTCCTACTTTCTGAACAAAGTAATACAACCACCTACATGCACCACTGGTTTCAGAAAGCAAAAATCTCTTAGTAGTTGGGGAGGGGAGGGGTGTCTTAACAAACAGCTACTCAGAGTCCTGTCCAGGGAATCAAAAAGTCCTTCTCACGAGCAAACCCCCAAAGTAAAATACTAGCCTCCCAGTATATATAGTTTTCAACTAATAGGTTCAGAGCCAGAAGGCATCACAACCCATGTGACTCAGGGCCTAATTGGCTCAGTACCAAAAGGCATGAAAACCTTCCTACAAGCAAGCCTTCCCTAAGCAAGCTCCTCCTTAGGCAAGTTCTTCCCCCAGTGGGCTCTCTATGACTCATGGTGCCTCACAACTGTGAAAGCAGTAAGACATCCATGATTGAACCATGTGGTCACATAGGCTTATTAATGGAAAGAGAAGACCTTCCTATTCCATTAACATTACAGCATTCCACTATCCTCATCATCCTGTTTTTTTCTGGGACCAATCTGAAATATGGTACCTAGAACTAAATACCATATACCTACAGTATAGTTTGACCAGGGCAGAGTATAGAGATGCTGTCAATCGCCTTCATTCTCAAATCTATGTTTTTATTTGGCTGACTCATATTGAACTTGTAGTCCACTAAAAAAAACAAAACAAAACAACAAGCCAACAAAACTCAGATCTTTTTCATGGCAACCTTTGCCTAGCTTCATCTTGTACTTGTGAAGTTGAATTTTTGAAACAATTTCATATTTATCCCCATTTAATTCCTTCTTATTCAGTTAGCCCATCATTCTACACTGTTAATCAAGCAGTGAACATTTATTAAGTGCCTACTATCCTACTATGTGCTGGGCACTATGCCAAGTGCTATCAGGGCCACTCAAGATAGCAACTTTTTTGTTTCCTAGCTTCACGTCATTTGTAAATTTTACAAGCATGCCTTGTCTATATGTGTTCCAGTTTTAGTATTTGTGTTGTGAAGCAAGCAGTTGCATCTTTACATCTTGTCCAAAGCACAAGCATAAGAGACTTAATCAAGTGCTTTGCTGAAATCTAGGTGTGCCATATCTACAGAAAGCAATGCTTTGTTCCATGCACTGTGCTATCATGGGTGATCATTCATGGAGGGTAATGAACTTGAACCAGCAGTAAGTTTAAATAAGGATCAATGTAGTCTATAAAAGCAGGGATTTGTAACATTTGAAACAGGCTTCCATTGGAAATACTTAATTAAAAAAAGTTTCAGTGCTTGAAAGAGTAGGCTTTAGTTATCTGGAAAATTCACTCGGGTCAAATATTTTATTTCATGTGAGCCTTCGATGAATAACTTGTTCCTGTAATACTACTCTTTTTTCTGTTCCCCAAAGTCAAGTTGAAGGTCACTGCTCTTTATTCTCTGCAAGAAGATCATTGAAGTCACAGAATTTTAGATGCAGAAAGGAGCTAGCCCTTTGAGCACTGAGAGCTCCTTCACGAATCAGAGAAAATAAAAGGTTAATCTAGTTTGACAGGCAGAGGTAAAATCAGAATTACTTGGGTTGTTGACTTCCAAATTTCTGTGGACATTAAAAGGACTCTCCTTTGCTAAAGATTATTGAGTTTTGTAATTAATAAAGAGAAAAATGAACTCTGTTTCTTCTCTGTACCTCAGTTTCCTCATCTGTAAAATAAGGGCGGTTGGACTTGATCTCTAAGGTCACTTCCATTTCTGAAATCTTAGAATTCCTTTCTGAAATTTTTTGCCAAGAGATACAGAATTGAATTTAAGCCATTTCTCCCTTTCTGAAATACTGCAATGGAGCATGAATGTTTCCTTGACATACCTGCCAAAATAATCTTTCTAAAGTACAAATCTGTCTCCATTACTTCCCTGCTCAAGACTACTCTGGCTCCCTATTTCCTCTATAATAAAATATAGATTCCTCCAGTTTGGCATTTAAAGCCACAACTTACCTTTCTATGTTTAATGAACATTGCTTCCAATCTTGTACACATCTCGTGGCAAACTCAAATAGAAATGCCTCCCTGCAGGCTGAACATTGCCTTAGAAAACTACAAATTACTATCATCTATGTTGCATTTTATTTTTATTTATTTTTATAAACGTTCCCAATTACATTTTAATCTTGTTAAAGGCCCACTCTAGGGAGTTTTGTTAGCCACAGCACTTGATACCTCTGATGTTCACTCTGTCCCAGTCAAATCTGCCCGCTTGCTGTTCTCTAACTTTTCCTGCCCAATTGACTCTGTACTGGCTGCCTTCCCTCCTGTTCTTGCTATGCCCTGCCCCTTCTATGCTTCTAGTCATCCCTAGACTTCTTCCTCTTCAGATTATCATGCATATGCTTGTCCTTTTCCATGCTGTAGCGCCGCGCCCCCCCCCCCCATAATATAAGTGCCTGGGGGAGAAGGACTAGCACCTAGTGCAGTCCAATACATGTAATGAATACATGATAGCCACTGAATACATGCTTTTGGGGTGGCCTGCTCTCTTGCTCCTAATTCTGTCTGGTACTAAAGATGCCACCCTGTGACCCTGGATGGATGCTGCCCATTAATCTTCATGCCATAAAGTCCCCCCCATACTCTCCTTGCCCCCTACTAAAAACAATAATCAACTCTATCTTTCATGACAAAAAAGCTCAATCAATTGTCCCATTACTCCCAACTGACATTATCTCTGATTTCCCTCTCCAAAATACTCTTCCTCTGGGGCAACTAGGTGGCACAGTGAATAGAGCACTGGCCCTGGAGTCAGGAGGACCTGAGTTCAAATCCTGCCTCAGACACCTAACACTTACTAGCTGTGTGACCTTGGGCAAGTCACTTAACCCCAATTGGCCTGCCTATCCCCCTCCAAAAAATAAAAACAAAATATTCTTCCCTTGCCACTACTGCCCTATGTGCTCTCTTCTTCCATTAGAATGTAAATTCCTTGAGGGAAGCAGCTGTCTTGCTGCTTTTACCTCTCTGGTGCTTAGCATAGTCCCTAGCACTTAGTAAGTTCTGAATAACTACTTTTTCATTCATTTAAAAAAAAAATTATTCCTTCATTCATCATTGTATGCCAAGGCAGGAAAGAGCACCTCTTAGCATAGAACAGATACTTGATAAATTCTTGCTGAGAGAAGACTTTTATTAATTTTTCTGGGTCAAAAGAAAGATAAGAAATGTTTATAGAGAGGAAAATATAGTTGTCTCCATCTTATGTGCATGCCAAGGGGTGCCTGAAGTGCCAGTTATTGATTTTATTCCTGTTGAGGTTCTGCTCATGTTTCATGCCTTCTAATCTCTCATAGAAGTGTGATAGGATAATTTTCTAGAGTAGTTTTAGAAGCAATATATTTTAATTGTTTGGAAAGTCTTCTTGCTCCTTGCCCATTTACTGATGTACAGCACAACAGCAAATATAAATGATCTTTACTCTTAGTGACTGCTACCTGGCATGTTTTGTGTGTGTGTGTGTGTGTGTGTGTGTGTGTGTGTGTGTGAACTTTCTATCAGTTCCTTGAGAACTAGACAAGGTGACAAGAAACAAAATGAATAAAGCAATCAACAGGTATCTCTTAAGCATCCATTATTTTCCAGACATTGTGCCTAAGGTGCTAAATACAAATACACACACACACACATACACACACACACACACACACACACACACACACACACACAGAAACAATGGCTACTTGCAATAAGCTTATGTTCTAATGTGTGAGAAAAATACATACAAAATATAGAGAGAGCTAAAGCCTAGTTAATAACTATATGTACATATATGTGTATACATATATATATACACACATGTATGAGTACACACACATACACAAAATAGGTTAACTACAAGCTACTTTTGGTGAGAGGGCATTAGTTGATGGGGATAAAGAATGCTTTCATGCAGAAGATGGTATCTGAGCTGCCAGACCCCCACGGCCTCCGACAATGCCAGTCATGCCCTATCCTAAACCCTTAGTGCAGCATGAGACACAAGGAGCCCCCGTGGCCCTCAGGGCAACATCAGTGTAGCACCAGATAAACAGCCAGGTCCTGAATCCTTTGGCACAAGAAGTCCAAGACAGTGCCTTTCTACCCAGGGTGCAGAGCTCAAATTTAAAAGGAAAAAGGACCAAAAAAGAGCAAAAACAGCAAGAAAAAAAGAATCTGACCATAGAAAGTTATTGTGATGACAGGGAAGACCAAAAAACAAACTCAGAAGAGGACAACAATGTCAAAACATCTTTGAACAAAACCCCAAAGAAAAACAGGAAGTCATCTTAATCCCAGAAATAACTCATGAAAGAGCTGAAAAAGGAGCTTTAAAATCATATAAGAGAGGTATAAGAAAAATTGGGAAAAGAAATGAGAGTCATGTAAGAGAATTATGAAAAAAAGAGTCAACAGTTTGGGAAAAGAAAACAATTGCTTAAAAAGTAGAATTGGCCAAATGGAAAAGAACACACAAAAATCCACTGAAAAAAACAATTCTTAAAAAGTATGATTGGAAAAAAAAGGTATCATTGGCCAAATAGAAGAGGAAATACAAAAGCTGACTGAAGAAAACTGCTCCTTAAAAAGTAGGATTGTGCAAGTCGAAGCTAACGACTCTATGAAACATCAAGAATCAATCAAACAAATTCAGAAGAATGAAAAAATAGAAGTGTAAAATACCCCATTGGAAAAACAACGGACCTAGAAAACAGATCTAGGAAAGACAGTGTCAGAATCATTGGACTTCTCAAAAGCCATAATCAAAAGGAGAACCTGGACAGCATCTTTCAAGAAATTAACAAGGAAATCTGCCCTTATGTCCTAGAACCAGAAGGCAAAATGGGCATTGAAAGAACCCACTAATTGCCTCAGAAAATAGATTCCAAAATAAAAACCCCAAGGAAGATTATAGCCAAATTACAGAACTATCAAGTCAAAGAAAAAGTACTGCAAGTGTTAGAAAGAGACAATTCAAATATTAGGGAGCCACAATTAGAATGATACAGGACTTAGCAGCTGTAACATTAAAGGATCAGAATTCATGGAATAAGATATTCTGGAAGGCAAAGGAGCAAAGACTACAACCAAGAATAACTTATCTGGAGAAATTAAGTAAAATACTTCAAGGTAAAAATTGGTCATTCAATTAAATAGACGAATTTCAAACTTTCATAAGGAGAAAATCAGAATTGAACAAAAAAATTGATCTTCAGTAGCAAGACCCAAGAAAAGTTTATAAAGGGGAAAGAAAACATAAGGGGCTCTATTGAGTCCTGCACTGTTTACATTTCTACATGGGAAGATGATATTTGTAATTCTTGGAAATTGCACCACTAATAGCACAACTAGAAGGATTATACATAGACAAAGGATAGGGTATAAGGTCAATTTGAGGGAATGATGCTAAAAATAATTAAGGGGTGAGGAAGAAGAGTACACTGGATGCAGAAGGAAAGAAAAGGCAGATGGGATCAATTCATTAAGAGGTTCAAGAACCCTATTGCAGTGGAGGGAAAGATGGGAGGGTGTGCTATAGGCATCACTTGAACCTTACTCTCATCAGTATTGGCTCAAAGAGAAAATAATCTACACAATGAGTTGAATATAGAAATCTATCTTACCTGACAAGAAAGTAGGAGGGGAGGAGATTAAGTAAAGTGGGAGAAGAGAGGGTAGTTTGGGAGAGGTTGTAGACAGAAGGTCTAATTTCACAAATATATAGAGAATTATATCTATAGTTTTATAGAATATATAGTAATATTAGAATATATATAGAATGAAATCTATAAGAATAAAATCCATTCCCCAATTGAAAAATGGTCAAAGGATATGAAGAGGCAGTTTTCAGATGAAGAAATCAAAGCTATCTATAGGCATGTGAAGAAATGCTCTAAATCATTTCTGACTAGAGAAATGCAAATTAAAACAACTCCATGGTACCATCTCACCTCTATCAGATTGGCTAATATGATAAAAAAGGAAAATTATAAATGCTGGAGAGGATATGAGAAAATTGGGATACTAATGCACTGTTGGTAGAGTTATGAACTGATCCAACCATTCTGGAAAGGAATTTGTAACAATGCCCAAAGGGCAACCAAATTTACATACCTTTTGATCCAATAATACCACTACTAGGTTTGTAGAAATCATAAAAAAGGGGAAAGGACCTATATGTACAAAAATATTTATAGCAGTCCTTTGCATGGTGGCAAAATATTGAAAATGAGGGGATACCCATCAATTGGGTTATCACTGAACAAACTGTGGTATATAAATGTAATGGAATACTATTGTACAATAAGAAATGATGAAGAATAAGATCTCAGAAAAATCTGGAAAGACTTGTACAAACTGATGCAAAGTGAAATGAGCAGAACCAGGAAAAGAGTGAACACAGTATCAGCAACACTGTGTGATGATCAACTATGAATGACTCAGCTCTTCTCAGCAACACAATGATCCAAGACACATACAAAGGACTAATGAAGAAAAATGCAATCCACATCCAGATAAAGAACTGATAGACTCAGAATGCAGATTGAAGCATCTTTTTTTCACTTACTTTACTCTTTTTCATGTTTTTTTTATTTGTTTCTTCTTTCACAACTGTGACTAATAATGGAAATGTTTTATATGATAGTATGTGTATAGCCTATATCAAATTGACTACCATTTTAGGAAGAGGGGAGGTGAAGGAGAGAGGGAAAAAAATTTGGAACTAAAAATGTTGTAAAAATGAATACTAAAAATTGTATTGATGTGGAATTGGGGGAAAAGAAAATACTTTACAAAAAAAAAGAAGATGATGCCTGTGTGGTTTCTTGAAGAGGGGAACTCTATAAGGCAGAGGAAAGGAAGGATGGAGGAATCATCCCCCAGGCATGGAGAATGGCCAGGGCAAAGGCATGAGGACAGGAGAAGGAGTATCAAGGGTAAGGATGAAAGCTTCAAAGTCTGGTTGACTACCCAAGAAAATCTGAAACAAAAACAAAAATGTTTTTATTGTTATTATTATGGATACATCCTATATGACTTTCAGGGCATGAGTTCAGTACGTCAAGGCATTGCTGCCTATCCAGTAGTAGCTGTGTACATTTGAATACACTGCTTCAAGAGGACAAAGAATAAAAGGCTTCTTGGCTGGAACAGGCCTTATTTTCTATAACTTTGTGCCTCCTGTTAGCTTGCCTGACTGGTTTTCTGGATGGAGCCCATTGCTTTGTCCTCAATTAAATTCAACAAGCATTTATTAAACACTCATTTTCTTCGAAAAAGACTATGCTAGGTTCTGGGAATAGAAAGACAAGAATGAAATTGAATAATAAAATGACTAAAATGTCTATATCTTTTGACCCAGAGATTTCACTACTAGACTTATACCCCAAGGAAATTGTTGATAAAAAAAAAGACCTCCAAAATGCACCAAAATACTTAGATCAGCAATTTCTGTGGTGGCAAAGAATGTGAAACAAAGTAGATGCTGAATTTATTGGAGGGAATGGCTAAATGAATTGTGGTCCACAAACAAAATGGAATATTGACTGTGCTCTAAGAAACAATGACTATGATGAATGCAGAGAAACATGGGAAGACAAGTATGAACCAATGCAGAGCAAAGTAAGCCTATTCAAGAAAATAATATACCAAATGATGAAAACAAAGTGGAAAGAACTATAAAACAATTGAAAAGTAATGTCACAAAGTTACAAAAAAAAAAAACCAGCATGTCCCCAGAGAAGACAGATGAAAAGATTTTCAAAGGCCATGGGTATGAAACATTGCATGTATTTTCAGACTCTTTTGATGTATTGGTTGTTTTTTGATAACTTTCCTCATCTTTTCTTTTTTTTCCCTTCCTGTAAAATATATTATATTGGATGAGTCTCAGGAAGGGGAAAGGGAGAGATACTTAGGGAAATTATGGTGACATGAAAACAAAAGATCAATAAAAAAAATTTTAATGACATTGTATATTACCTGGTTTCTCATTTGCTGCCTGACTTTGGTCCATTGCTCTTTCCTTGTGAGGGTTCATTTTCCATCTATTCCTTGGGTCTAGACCAGGGGTTCTTAACCTGGGAAAAGAGTGTTCTCTGGGGAGTTTTAAGGGGATTTGTGAAGTTGGGTAGGAAAAAAATTACATCTTTTTTTTCACTCACATCTAACTGAAACTTAGCATTTCTTTCAATTACAACTTTAGGCAATGAACCACAATAGTACTTGAGGTAAAGTCAAGTATGTTTTCATATAACATTATATTTGTTTCAGAGATCTTAGAATATCATTTAGAATCAACACTTCAACTAAATTACTATTATTATTAGACCTGGCACAAGATAGATTACTATATCAAAAATTTTAAAAAATATTTTAATAACTGCATTTCAGTATAATTGGTTTCCTTTGTAATCCTCCACATTTCATCTTATGTATTTAAAGACATTCTTAGAAGAGGTCTATTGGCTTCATCATATTGCCAAAGAGGTCCATGATACCAAAAAGTTTTAAGAATGCCTGGTCTAGACGGTCTTCTCAATATCCTACATTCTAATTTCAAACTATGCTTCAATTGTCCTGGTCCTTCTGTCTCTGTCACAACATTCTACTGTTTCCCATAACCTTACATGGCACTACATAACAAGCATTACAGACAGCCACCTCTGATACTCTTCCCCCCTCTCTTCCCCAATATATTATTGTTCATTCTGGGCTGGATCTCAGAAAGAGCAAAGAAGAAGAAAGATACGGTTCCTAAATCCTGACCATTCTTTCTCTATGCCTCCTCTCTTGATGGTTTTCCAAGGAAGAAAGAACATATACATATATATATATATATATATATATATATATATATATATATATATATATATACACACACACACACACATATATATACACACATACATATATGAATGTGTATGTGTATATTTGTGTGTACACACAAAAATGTATATTTACATATAACTCTGTGTATATGTATATATACACACACATACACACACACCTTGTCTAGTTCCATGTATGTATATATGTGTGTGTATGTGTGTATTTCTCTTAGCTACTGAATCGTTCTGATGGAAAGCAGTCATTTAGAGGATAATTAGCTAATAAGCCTAAAATAGAACCATCAAAATTCAGAGAGAGGGAAATAAGGTATAGTAAGTATATTCATTTACTTGGACATTCTCAGTAGCCTCACTACAAACCCCAGACCACAAAACTACAGAGGGTGGGGGTGGGGTTGCAATTTCAGGTTAACATTGAGAAACCCTCCACCAAACTTAAGTACTTTCTGGAACTACTGTTGCCACAGCAACCTGATGCAGGTCCTCCATGGTCACTTTGTCTTCTAATCTCTGGAAGCTAAAATAACCTTCTCTTGTGCAAATGCTTAGCCAGCAGAGTTGAGATGACAGGTTACGGAATATTCAAAGTTTTTCTTTAACTAGTGAAACTACTTTTAGCTAAAGCAAAAGAAACCTCTTAAATCTAAGTGTTTTTATTCTTTTTTAAGGCATAATTTGTCAGACATTAAAATAACAAAAGGGCTTTGAGAAAGGATTATGGTTTCTGAAGTCCCCCACTAGAATGAATTTACTTCCTCACTGATGCTGTAATCTGGAATTCTAAGGTAATGTTTCAGCCCTCTCTCTTCACAGAAATAAAGATTTCCACGATAGTACTTCATTCCTTCTTTTGCACACGCTTTTTACCTTATTCCTAGACTTTAAGATTTGTTTCCACTGTTTCATGGGGACAATATCCAAACTGGCTGCAGGGCTTTTATGGGAAGCAGGGAAATCATTATGAAGCTTGTACTACGGGGGAAAGCTTAAGCACTGCAGTGTTTGGAGGGGGTGGAGAGGGAGGCGGGAGGTCCTGGGTTCCATGTCTGGCGCTTTTCCTTAACCCTGGAAGAAAAGTTCATTTTGAGAAAGCTGAGTTTGGTTTCCTACTGAAAACAAATGGCATCAGGCCCTTGGATTTCTCTGCCCACCACCCCCTTCCTTCCCCACCGCCCTCCCACGGGCTGCACTCTGAGATGCACTTGGGGGTATTTCTGACTTTGGAAAGAAAGAGCCAATGTTGACAATCCTGGGCTGGCCTGCTAATCAGATGCACCTTATTTCCCCCCACTCCCCCTCCTCTTAGAAACCTTGAAATACAGAGATTTCTACAACTCTCTCCCGGCAGCATAGATTTAATTAGGCCTAAATCTCTTTAAAAATTCAGATATATTCCCCCCCACCCCTCCCCTTGGAAAGCAACTCCCAGAAACTACCCAGGCTTTTGAATATCTTTTGAAAAAGGAAACAGCTGTATGTAAATAGAGGCCAGTTATTTACCAACAAGAGAACAAAAAGCCCTCAGCACCCCCCTTTGGCTCCAGCTACCCCGGAGGAGAGCTCTCCAGGCAACTTCAGAGCTATTAGCATGATTGCCAACTTGGGTTGATTATTGAAAAACTCACCCTGAGCCCTGTCTTTCAATGTAAAGAAAAAAGGGGGGAAAAATACCCACGGTGTTTATATTCCTGATTTTTTTTCTTTCTTCTTGTGACTGAAGTAAATGATGAAGTGTTTTCTGCTCCAACAGAGCCAGCAGGGAAGAAATACATGTTGTAATTACCTTAAACAAGCAGGCAATGAAGATTGCTTCTCAAGCTGCATGTTTGAGGACATGATGAAAGGTGGGAAGAAGACATAGCCCTCTGTGTTCTATAGCACTCATGACTTCTGAAATCCTGCTTCATAGTGTAGCTATGCACTTGGCCAGTCAAGGAGGAGAGGCCTGGCTTAGGGGAGGTGAAAGGAATAGTAACAATCTATGATTTGTTCATTTAGAGGATGCTAACTCAGCATCAAAAATCTCTCATTAATCCTGATGAAGCATTATGTTATTCTCTCTTGATGGGATAGTTATTTGTTTTTGTTTCTTAAAGATTAGGAATTACAAGAATATTTCAAGTTTTGAAGTGCAAAACATTATTACAACTATCCAGCACCCAGTGACAAGGACCCTAACATAAGATCTAGTCTAAATGAAGTATCCAATTAAAAAAGAACTTAATGAATGTATGAAGGTTTGGGTTCAAAGCTCCACTTCTGACACATACTAGCTGTGTGACCCTAAATTACTTAACAGTTCAGTGGTCTAGGCAGCTTCCTAAGGCTATAAGGCACAGAGAAGATCCCAACTTGCCTTGGTAGAGGGCAGCTCCCTGCACCCATAGAAATCACAGGTCCAATTCCTATTCCTGTATGTATGGAAGCAAATTCTCACATCATTTCCAGATGTAGTTACAGCAGTAGTACCAGACAGTGACTAGCAGAGGGTCTGTGAGTTCCTCAGTTTGAGATGCTCCCTTAACAGATACAATCAATCCACAATTTAGTGGGTATTCCTAGGGAGGTGCCGACCTATGATGAAATGCTTATAGAATGGAATGCTAGAGAGATACAGAGGCAGACAGAGAGACACAGAGACAGAGACAGCAGAGATAAGGAGAGAGAGAGAGGAGGGAGGTAAAGAGGAGCTGGGGAGGGAGAAGGAGAGGGAGGTGAATGACCTGTGCAGGGTCACATGGCTAATCACCTATCAAAGGAGAATTTTCACCTGGGTCTAACTCTAAACCTAATACTCTACTTCCATGTCTCTTTTTTGCACTGGAGTTCTATTCCAAATATATATAGTATACACAGGTGTACTTTGCATAATGTTCATAGAATCACGAATGTATCGTTAGCATGAAGGAACCTCAGAGACCCCTTTAGTTCACCTGGGACCTGGGAATTTGTTTTAAAAATATTTTGATAACCACATTTCAGTTAATTGGTTTCTCTTGAAATCCTATACATATATAATATGTATATACATGAAATTTTCATTTTATACATTTAAAAACATTCTCAGAAGGGGTCCACAGACTTTGCCAGATTGACTACCAAAGGAGATCCATGACCCACAAAAAGGTTAAGAACTCCCTGATAGAGTATAACCCCCCTTATTTTACAGATGAGGAAGCCAAGATTCAGGGAGATCAAGTGGCCCAAGGTCACTCAGGTCATAAAGACCAGAGGCTAGGCTTGAACACAGATCCTTGGACCCCCAAACCAGTGCTTTTTTCCCTGTGCAACTGATTAATGCTGTTTTACAATACTATTGCTGTTATAACAAAACCAAACCTCAAATACACTTTGTGATATTTTAGTGGAATTTTGATCTCACTGATAAGGACACCTTTCAGAAGTGTTGATCACAACCCACCCATGCCTTCTCAGCCTGTATGGCTGTTCTCCATGTTTTCTCATAATTCCTCCTCAAAGGCCCCATCCTGGAGGGGATTTCCTGACTTTGCTTTGGTGCCAGTCGTGGACTTGAGTTCTTTATCTGTCATCCCTCCCTACAAGATCGACCTACCTCCTTTGTCGTTAATTTGACAGTATCTTTTTTACTATGTGTTCTTTGATAACACACTGCAGCCATCCCATGCCCACCATAACACTCTTCCTTTGGGGAACCTGAGACTTTATATAGAGACTGTACTTTTACTGCATGCTTCACAGCTATGCAGCGGTGGTCACGTACCCATATATCCACTAGATGACGAATTCCTTGAGAGCTAAGAATTGTTTCATTCTTTGTATTTGTTTCTCAAGTGCCTAACCCTGGCACACAGTAGGAATTTAATAAAAACTGAATGATTGATTGATTGATGAGGTGCCTATTACCCAGACTAGGAAATGTTAGATGGACTGTGCATAGAGCTGATCCCATCAGTATTCCAGAGAGGTCACTAAAAATGGAAAATGAACTGGATCTAGAAATGTATTGAGGGAAGAAAACTGGCTGAATTAAAATCAGGAAATTTTACAATATGTTTAATGACCCCAAACTTCTCTTTGAAACAAAGGCCCATCTTTTAGACATAACTATATTCTTCCAGTGTTACTTAATAGCTGCAAAATCCCACCCTAATGTGAAATCCTGCTAAGACATTCTATTGCTTTATTATAAATATAGTTTGGTAGGAGTACATTAATTCACTCTAATGTCAATTTGCTTGGTATCCAACTTTTAACATTGTTCTTTAGAATTAACTGACCCCTGAAACATTGGTTCACTTAATGTTATCATTTCACAGAACCAAGAAATGTTGTTGGATAGGCCTTGCTTATATTTTGTTGTGTTCAAATAATACATCAATTCTCAATCAAAATTATAAATGAGGCTTAAATTCCTTGCTTCATCAAATCTCAGAATATGGCTTGGTCTCAGTTTTTGTTCCAATTTATTGCTTTCCTGCAAAATCATTCTATAAAATATGAACAAATATATGGCATCACTTTTTTCCCTAATAAAATAGGTTTTTAAAAAAATTATTAAATTCATTGTATAGAGTTTCTCTACCCAAATAAGTCATTCCTTATTAAGTGAAGTTTGCTATAGTCAAGAGTAGAAATGTGATTTAATGATCCTTCATGCTTCCTGCCTTTAGGGTTTTGCTATCAATTGGATATCTTTGGTGTTTTCTCCTCTTGAGAGGTGTGGCAAAATTTTTTTCTTCTAATTTTTCAAATACCAAGTGTATCTTGTGTTTTTACTCCTTCTAATTAATGTGAGACTGGAGAATCAAAGAGGGTATCCCTCCAATGAGTTGTTTTTTGAAGAGTGACAAATTAATCCCCTTGGATATGACTTAAGGCAAGAAAGATCTGTTCTGTTTTGTTTCACCAACTCCTGCAATTAGATGTGCAAAACTCCCATTTTTAGGAAAGAGTTGGGCGATAAATTTCTTCCTCTATGAGAAAATGAGATTTCAAGGGAATAGTTCTGAAAAGAAATACGTATTTTAGGAAAATGAAAAGACACTGGGATTTTTTACCATCTAACGTCATGGAGCACAGACCTCTGCACATAGTAGGTGATGATTTCACTGACGTCAATAAATCTCAACCACAGTTCATGCTCCATTTCAAGAACTTGAGGTCACCTCCATGGCCTGAGAAGAGAGAGAAATAAGAATTCAGTGGATAAAATGCTTAATGAAGTTTATTAAATGAATGACTTTGGATTTCTTCATATGTGACACATTTTAGATCTTATCCAGAAATAATCAGAATATGATTTATTATTATTCTCTGTTACTGGTATACTCCATATATTCTGTTGAGGTGGCTAGATGGTGTAGTAGATGGAGTGCTAAGCCTGGAGTCAGAAAGCCTCAGACCCTAGCTTTGTGACCCTGGGCAAGTCACTTAATCTCTGTTGATCTGTTTCCTCCACTATAAAAAGCAATAATAGTAGCACTTATGTCACAGGGTTGTTATAAGCATCAAATAAGATAGTATTTGTGAAGTACTTGAAGTCTGGCATGTAGCAGGTGCTTAATAAATGCTTGTTCCCCTTCTCTTCCTTCCATTGAAGAATTCTTCCCTAAGGAGAGGGTCTTATGGAAATATTGCTATAGAAATAAGAGCATTGTTTTATTCTTCCTTAAACCCCCTTACCCCTTGCCCTACCACTACCACCATGGCTCAGAAATTTGCAGCAGTCAAATCTGTATATACAGGTCAAGTAAAAGGAGCCCACAACTGATCCATGAAACACAGTGGTTAGATGTGCAACTCAGCCTGCACATTTCAGCCATGGAGCATCCTACTCTGACCTGGTCTGCTTAACCCAGCCCAGTGCAATGGCACCTTTCCCTGACTTGCTGACATTGCTTCCATTCACCCCAGTGAAGGTCCTCCATGTCTGAACTAGGCCACTGAGGTGTCTCATAGTCATCAAGTCGATTCATCTCCATGAACAATTATTAACTTCATTTTTCCTGCCTGATCAGATTAAATTGCTAAGATATCCCACATGAAGTAATCTTCTTTTTGTCACTTGTCTTGGCACATTCCTTATGTAGTAGGATAAAACACTGGTTTGGGGGTTTTGGTCCCAACTCTGCCATTTCCTTTCTTTCCTTTCTTTGTGACCTTCAATAAATCAGCTTGATTCTTAGGCTTATAGTCTCTTCCTTTATAAATAATTAGTTTTACAGTTGTTGTTCAGTCATGTCTGATTCTTTGTGATCCCATTTGGGGTTTTCTTGGCAAAGAAACTAGTGTTTTACAATTTCCTTCTCTAGTTCATTCAGAGAAGGAAACTGAGGCAAACAGGGATAAATAACTTGCCCAGGGTCACACAACTAATAGGTGTCTGAGGGCAGATTTGAACTCAGGTCCTTCTGACTCCAGGGCTGGTGCTCTACCCACCGAACCACCTAGTTGCCCCTATTTTGAAGCATTTTTTTAGAGGAATTATTCTTTAGTTAGGGTATATAAAACAGAGAGAGAAATAAGTACAAAAATACAAAAGAAAGTCAATAAATACAAAAGCCAAGATTCACTGACTGAAGTTGCTTATCATGAAGACCCAGAGCAAGTCCTATAGGCTAAGGGGTCATAAGATTAAAGGCAAAGATTGTATCTAATCACCAATCTGTTCCTCCTTTGTGCCCAGATGGGCCTTATTAGATTTCAGCTGACTGATCGTTGGAGGCCCTGAGTTCATGGCATGGTTATAAGAACCTCTAATTTTCTAGTCAGGGACTTGGGGTTTTTTTTTTTATTGCTTAACAACACTGACTTTTAAAAGCCATGTGCTTGGAAAACAAGAGAGAAGCATCATAGATGCCATTTAGCAAGAAACCAAGGTTTCCCACCAGTAACAAGACATGTTAAAAAGTGGAAGTCAGGCTAGAGTACTTCAGAAAGTAATCAGAAATGTGCCCAGTGAATTGTCTATCTACTGTCTATCATGGACAGAAGAAAATGTGTGTGATTTAACAATCTGAAGAGGTCACAGAGAGTTCTTCATAGCAAAAGACCAGTCAGATGCAGAATGTGCTCCATGGGGGCAAAGATGCCTGTTCTGAGCTGACCGTGAACGCGACCTGTTTGTCAAGTAGAGGTCCTTGTCATGGTAGGTACCCAGGGTTTGAAAGTGGCAAAGTGACAGCCAAACAGGAGAGATGATCTATAAAATCATAGGTACTGAAGACAACCTTTTTTCCCACTCATTCACTTTGAGGCCTGCCCAGCCAACAATCCAGCCAATCCAGCAGAAGCTTGGGGGCAGGTCTGCCACTGGGCATGCATGGTGGCAGGTATGTTCCCTCCCCCAATTCATAGCATAAATGCAGAAATAATTCCTTCTTCTGAGGTGATGACTTTATCACTGACCCATGGTTAATAACTGTCAGAGATCTGACAGTGGGGCCTGCTAGTTCAAATTTGGCCTCAGACACTGACTAGCTATGTGACCCTAGGAAAGTCACTTAACCCTATTTGCCTCAGTTTTCTCATCTGTAAAACGAGCTGGGGAAGGAAATGGTAGTGTCTCTGCCAAGAAAACACCAAATGGGGTCATGGAGAGTCAGACGTGACTAAACAACATCAACGTCCCTGACTGCAGTTCAGGTCCTCCAGCCTCCTGATTGAGTGCTTTCTCCTTCCTGTTCACACTGCCTCAGCAGCCAGATCTTAGGAGGGACTTCAGAAGAGGCAGCCCTTACAGCTTTGGGTATTCATGAAGGAGAAAATCCACTCATCAAGCAGATAGATTGGTAAAACTAATGTAACTACTCTTCTCCCCTTCAAATTCTCCACTGTCCTCCACTACTTCCATTTCCAACCTAGGAAGTTAAGGAAAGAAAAGAGGTTTTGGCGGGGGGGAAATGCTGGATTTGTCAAAGTCAAAGAATGTGAGTTTGAATCCTGGAGCTGCCTCTTACTACCTGAGAGGACTGGACTAGGTAACCCCTGCCTAAGGGTGGGTTAGAACCAGCTTAGACCAGCTCTTAGTAAATTTTCTCTATCATTTATATTTGGGAATTCAGCAAGTTGGTGGTTGTCTAGTCTTAAAAAAACAATAGGGGCGGCTAGGTGGCGCAGTGAGTAAGAGCGCCGGCCTCGGAGTTGGGATGACCCGGGATGGAATCCAGCCTCAGAAAATGAGCACCCACACATAAATAACGACTAGCCGTGTAACCTTGAGCAAGTTACTTAACCCCAATTGCTTTAAAAAAAAAAACAATAGAGAGAAAGTTAATCATTTTAAGATTAAACTGGAAATGTGTTGTGCTTCCTGGAAAGCTGATTGTTAAACATGTACCAGCATCCCCTTGCCTCTAAGGTCCTTTCCAACTCAAAATTATAATATTGTAATGTGTCCTGAGCTACTATTGGATATATTTGAGGTTCTACTTGATGGGCTTGTTCTTGTAACAACGGTTACAGTCACGTCTGACTCTTGATGACCCCATTTGGGGTTTTCTTGACAAAGATACTGAAGTGGTTTGCCATTTCCTTCTCTAGCTTATTTTACAGATGAGGAAACTGAAGCAAACAGGGTTAAGTGACTAGTACAGGGTCACACATTTAATAAGTGTCTGAGGCCAGATTGAAACTCAGGTCTTCCTGACTCCAGTCTACACACAGTGTTAACTAGCTGCCCTTAGGGCTTATTCAGCAACTCCATTCCTGCTCAGAGGCCAAATAATAGGCTAAACAAAATTGCCAAAAAGATGTGAAAGGAAGCCATAAATCCATTGGAAAACACAAACCAACCAGGTAATTATTTTATTTAACCATATAGGCCAAAGGACAATTTGAGTCCATGTTTTCACTCTTCAGTTGGTTGTTTGAAAAGTATAGGCTGTCTACTACTATTTTTAGGTCTGTAAATAAGTATGTAAGTGAGATAATGGAAAGAACACTAAATTTGGTCTTCAAAGACCTGTGTTTGAATCCTGTCTCTGTCACTTACTATTCTGTGGCTTTGGGCAAGTAATTGATCTCTCTGGGACAACTCAGTTCTTGATTCTGTCAGCCTAAGAAAGTCCTAAGAAAGGCCTATGGCAGATGCATGAGAATAGCACAATTTCTTGAGGAGCTCACAATCTAGCTAGAGATTGGACATTGGCCCATCAGAGTAAGATGATCAATGATTTTTCTTGTTTCTTTCAGTTTTAGTCTTCATTCAACTTTGGAAGGAATTTTAGTTTTCAGAAGACACAGGAGCTGGAATTAAATTCTAGGCTTAACTAGAAATCCCACAAAAGTATAATGCAACAATAATAGCAAAAGTATAATTCAACAATAATAGCAAAAACTATCTTATTGTTTAATAAGGATTAAAGACTAAGGATCTGTCCCCATAAAATAAGTGCTTTTATTTTGATTGACATCTCAGATCCCTTTGGGAAAAAAGAAAAACTTTTTAGTTCCATAAACATGGAGATTTCAGATCCTCAGCTTTTTATCCTTTCATGGGTTTTGGGTCAATCATTTGGTGCAATCATTCACCACCAAAGTAAAAGAGAGACAAGATTAGCTTTGCTTCTGCGTGGCAACCTTGCTTGCCACTAAGTCAAATGTATGCTTTTTGTCATTGCTGGACAGTAAACAAAATGGCTTTAATTATTGAAAGCTATTAAACCCCTTTTCATTTATATTTGCCTCCTTAACTTTCCCTGGACTTTATATCCTCTTTCGCAGGATTGGGCTAATTCTGAACTTTCCTGCCTGCACCACTTGATTTTCTCTTTGGGACAAAGCATTAAAATGCCCCCATCTGGTGGGTTAAACTCTTTCTGGAAAAAAAAGTGCTAAATGATTTACTGTGTTCAATGCACCCAGCAGGACACTGAGATTTAAAGAGATTGTTGAATCCTGGTGAAGTTACTGCAGTCTCCAACCTTCACACACTCAGCATCGAAAACATTACTTTTAATTATATTATGAGAATTGTCCCACAAGTACTTCAGACACGTTTCTATTAACATTTGACAATATCTCAGCAATTGAAATGCATTTAATGAGATTAAAACACTAGATTGGAGCCTTAACAATTTTTGATGAAATTCTATTTCCCTTAATAATGCATTAAAGAAGCTATTCCTTTGCTTGACTCACAACAAGTAATTTCTGGTCTTTTGCTAGTGATATACCCACTGCTGAGGCAGGAGATAATGATTAACGCGTATATGTTTATGTTATTTTAGTAGAAAATCCATGTGCCATTGGTAATGAATTGAAGGTTAAGTGACAATTTTTCTTTACAACCACTCATGTCCTACAGTCTGTGAACTGAAAACTAGATTAACCTTTAATTACCCTCAATGATCTCTCAACCCTGAGACAACATTACCACTCCTACCAGTAGTATTTGCATATACAATTTAATGAGAGAAACATCTGTTTGCATATTTGGTATCATTAATATTATGCAGATGAGTAGATATTCACAATGTGATAGGCATTTGTGCTAATGTCTCATTTTCTTTTTATTTCAAGGCTTTCTTCCTCCACCCACTGATTTGGTTTGACTTGTATTAATTAGAACAAGGGCTGACTGGAGCCAACAGCCTTGCATACAGAATGCTGTGTTATCAGAATAGCAGTAAAGTAATGCTGTGTTCCACTGGGCATCTTGCTAAACATACATTTCACAGACCTTAAGAAAGGGTTGGTTTGGTTTTTTTTTTTTTTTGGTGAGTTGGGTTTTTTTAGACAAAAGCATTTCCCCTCTTCTTTCTAATGCAGATTTGCTTTGAAGTGACAACACTCTAGCTTATTTATTTTTGTAGATTCTCACTACTATCCAGGATTTTTTATTTTTTTCAGAATTAGTAACAGGGTGTTTAGAACCAGAGTGGAGCTTAGAGATCATGTATTTCAATTGACTCATTCTAGAGAAGAGGCTGCTGAGGCCCACAAGTATCTCTCCCAAAGTAGCACAGCTAGTGAATGACCAAGCTGGGTTGCATTTACTATACTACACTGACTCCACACTAATCAGATTTCAAGATATTTGGCCATAAGAATTAACATTTCTGTCTTACAGATGCATGGCAAATCTACATATCTTTGCAGCCCACTGGTCATTTTTAAAGGTATAGGTATTTAAGTTATAGTGTTGGACACCGTAGATATGGATAGAGTGCCCAGTGTGGGTTCAAATACTATGAACTACTTAGATGCTTTCTATCTGTATGACCGTGGAGGAATGACTTAACTTCCTGCGTCTGAATTTCCTCATCTATAAAATAGAGATAATAATACCTGTGGCACCTACCTCACAGGGTTGTTACAAAGCTCAGATAAGGGGTATAATGCACAGCACCAGTTATTATTGTTGGTGTATATGCCATTGTGGAACATGCTTATATATTAACTAGCATACATTTTTTTTTGTTTCAATCCAAAGATAAAAGAATTCTTAATGAATATCAGAACTCAGAGACCTAGGTACATTTTTAAAGATAATTCTTCCCAATTGTATAAATTAATAAAGACATACTTATGTCCTAAATTCCAGCTATCACATATTTTCAACCACGAATGTTGAGCCAGTCAGTACTTTAACATTTTTCAACATAGTAGACACATTGTGAATTATTTTAGTACATCAACTCTAAGAACAGGTCTTCCCATCAGGATGAAGGAAACAAATGGAGCATGGTGTGATGGAAAAAGTACTGAGGAACAGCTAGGCATCACAATGGAGAGAGCACAGGTGCTGAAGTCAGGACGACCTGAGTTCAAATGTACCCTCAGACACTTATTAGCTATGTGACCCTGGGCAAGTCACTTAACTCCAATTGCCTACAAAGAAGGAAGGAAGGAAGGAAGGAAGGAAGGAAGGAAGGAAGGAAGGAACGAAGGAAGGAACGAAGGAAAGAAGGAAGAAAGAACATTGAACAAGAATTCAGAAGGTACGGTTTCAGGACTCCACTCGTCCACTTATTGACAGTCTTACCTTAGACAAGTCACTTCTCTGAACCCACTTTCCTTATCTGCAAAATAAGGGAGGGGAATTCATTATATGATCTCTAAGGAAAAAGTGTTAAATAGAAAGAAGGCCATTAAACTGTACACAAGGATATTTGTGGGCTGCATATTGACTTAGAAAAACACTTATTAACATTATTTGTGTCCCATTGCATTCTATTTATTGTGTTTAAAATATCCCAATTACATTTTAATCTGATTCAGACCCATTTGGGAGTATTGAGGACTGAGTGTGTGACACCTTGTCCAGCTCTTGGAGTACATTCAGTGGTTGCCATTAGTGAGAGCAACCCCACTAAATTCAAATTTAGTGGTAAGGGGAGAGGAAGTCAATCTAAATCAATGAAAAAAGTCTGAATCACAAAATGATTTTTAAAAAAAGAATCCAGTTTTATTAGTTTCCAGTGCATTCAATAAATAAATTAGACTGTGCTGTTTAATAGGGATCTCTAGGGTACCCATGTAAAGGAATAGGTTGGCATGTTTTATAATTTGTAAATGGGTATTGCAATAGTGCTTGAAATAAAATCTATTATTCTTGAAGTATTTTCATTATTCTCTCTATAATTTTATTTATTCTATTAATTTATATTACCTAGAATGGAACTATTTACTAAGGTCTCATAGAGGAACTGAGCTTTGTATGAGAGGAGGAAATACTCATACTGATGCATGGATCTGTAAGTCATTCAAGTAAACATCACCAAGTTATTTCAACTCTCTGGGCCTCTCTCCTCATATATTTAATGAAAGAGTTGGTCAAGGTGGCCTCAAATTCAATTTAATTTAACAAATGCTTATCAAGTTTTGTGTAAGAAGCACAATGTCAGGCACTAGAACTGTCCAAAGCTAACATTCTATAAAGAAAGGATTTTCTAAGTAAAGGAAAACCAATGCTACAAAATTCAAATTTATTGCAATTTTCAAAGAAGTTGTCTAAATTAATAAGATTTTTTACTATTCTTCCTAAAGAAACAGATATAACATCAATTCATTATGCATTTACTAAGCACCTACTGCATACATGATTCTGTCACTTCCACCTGGACTACATTTCTGGGTAGTACAAGACCGTGTTGTGGAATTATTTGGGGCATGTTCCCTCTTTTCTACTGTCTTAAAGGCAGCCTGGAAAGTCAAAATTGGCTTTCAACTCTATGAGGATCTATCTTTAATTGAAACCACAACTTATTCTTTATTTTTCCTTTATATCACTGCCCTTGCCTGATTAGAGTATTCATTGTGCTTCCGCTTTGCTCTAGAATTCATGCTCTGCCATGCACTGGTACATGGGAAATAACAACATTCCATTTAAGCTATGAAAGGAAACCATATGCTGTGAGACATGGTGACTAACTGGGCAGCTAAATGAAGAGGATGGACTTCTGTAAGAGAATGAGACTATTTGTGATTGCTACAGGGAAGGTAAATGGGTGCATCTGATTATCTTGGTCTGCCTCCAACTTGTGAAGAGGAGAAAAAACTGCAAGCAAGAGACTGGCCGTAGGAAAACCCTAGGTCAGTACCTATAAAGAATAATTCATTTTAAAAAATACCTTCCTCCAAAAGAGAAATTGCTGTTTTCTGGTTAAGGGATCACCTGGGTATCTTTCCAAGAACAAAAATGCTTCAAACTTTCCTCTCAGTTTCCTTATTTTTAAAATGGGGCTTATGGCTATCTTTTAGGTTTGTCATGAAAATCATACATGAAAGTAGCCAATAACTTGTAAAGTGTGATAGATGTACAAGGTACCGATTTTGTGCTTGTTCAGTCATTTTTAGTTGTATTTGAGTCTTTGTGGGATTTTCTTGGCAAAGACACTGGAATGCTTTACCATTTCCTTCTCCAGCTCATTTTACAAATGAGAAAACAGAGGTAAACCAGGGTCACACAACTAGTTAAGTGTCTGAAGTTGGATTTGACCTTAAGGAGATGAGTCGTCCTGACTCCAGGCCCTGAGCTCTATGCATGGTGGCACCCCCAGTAGCCTGAAGATATCATTAAGCTGATCAGGAAGACATAATGGATGGGGTGATGGCATTAGAGTCAGAAAGACCAGAGTTCAAATCTCTCCTCTGACACCTCTTAGCTGTGTCAGTCCATGCAAGTCAGTTACTCTCTGAGTGTTCTAGGCAACTTTCTTTTTTTTTTTTATTTTTTTTCTTTCTTTTTTCTTTTTTTTTTAAAGCAATTGGGGTTAAGTAACTTGCTCAAGGTTACACGGCTAGTCATTATTTATGCGTGGGTGCTCATTTTCTGAGGCCGGATCTGTTGATCTGCCAGTTAAAGTAACTCCGAGAGGGCGCGTGCTCACTCTCGCTGCTACCTAGCGCCTTTAGGGCAATTGGGGTTAAGTAACTTGCCCAAGGTTACACGGCTAGGTTTTTGTTTGTGTGGATTAAGTGTGGGAGGCCGGCTCTGAACTCAGGTCCTTCTGACTCCAGGGCCAGCGCTCTATTCACTGCGCCACCTAGCTGCCCCTCTAGGCAACTTTCTAAGACTATAGCTTGCACTTCTAGAAAGTTCCCTCATCCAGTAATTCCCTGTCCCTACTGAGGTAATCAGGGGAGAGGAAAACATCTTCATACTAGGCATTTGGTATCAGTACATTTTGGTTTCAGGACAATTCCAGTTTTACTGAAAGGTCCATGCTTATCCATAGCTAGTCTTTACCTCCTCGATGGGAGAAAACATTTTTGTTTGCATCATAAAACAAAAAACATCCCTGCTGACCAAAAACACATCTGAAGCAGTTGATCGAAAACCTCTTTTGGAGGTACCAACTTTGCCTTTTCCCTTTCCAATTCATTCTCTACATAGTGATCTTCTATAACACAGACACAGTCAGGTAACTCTTCTACTCAAACATCTTCAAAGGCTCCCATTGCCTCCCATTGTCAAGGGGGCACTTGAAGCCCTCTGAAGTCTGGGTTCACCTACCTTTGAGTCTTATTTCACATTTCTCCCCTTTACACATTCTCTATTCCAATCAAACTGGGCTATGAGCTGTTTCTATATCTGACAGCCCATCTCCAACACCTGTACAGGTCATCTTCCATGGAAGGACTATACTCTGTCCCTTCAGTTTAAGGCATCTAACTTCTTTTAAAAGATTGTGCTCAGACTCTACCTTCTACATAAGACCTTTCCTGACATCTCTACCTCCCTCCAAGTTGTAATCGCTCTCTACCCCTTAAAATGTCATTGTCTGGACTTCATGTTTACTTATCTCAGTACAAGAGGTGCCCCCCTCCTCACTTGTCCCCAATAACATAGAAACTCCATGAAGGTCAGGAATATTTCAGTTGTTTCTTTCTTTGCATCCCTAGCACCTAGCACTGTGCCAGGCAATAGTAGGCATTTAACAAAAGTTTGTTGTATTGAATCAAGTTGAATGCCAATAGGATCTCTGAAGTGGGGAATGCCTAATTTTGGATGCTTCCAAACTTGGAATCATCCTTAACTATTCACTCTTTCTCACAACAAAAATCTAATTAATCACCCATTTTGTCAATTCTAGCTCTGCAACATCTTGTAATTGTCTCCTCTCTACTTGAATGACCATCACCCTCCTCCAGACATATTATCTACTGCCTGCAAGAAAGCAGTGGTCTCTTAATTGTATTCCTGGCCTCCAGTCCCTTCTTTCCTTCAATCCGTCCTCCATACAAATGCCAAAATAATCTGCTTAGAGCAAAAATCTGACGATGTCACTCTTCTGCCCAAGAATCCTCAGAGGCTCCCTATTGCCTGAGATACAACACAACCTATTCAACTTGGCATTTAAACCCCTTCAAAATCTGGCTCCTGCCCATCTTTCTTTTCTTTGTATTTAATTTTTTCTTGTTTATTATGAACTTGAACATTTTGGTATTTAAAGGAGAATAAAAATAATTGCACACAAGGCTGTGCATCTCTGTCACTTGTGTGTGTTTTTTAAGTGCATATTAAATTTAACAGGGTAGTTATAAACTGTTCTGCTTATCTGTTTCCCTTCCTGAACTTCCTTCTTGTTTGTTGCGTATTTCTAAAATGTTTCATTGATGGCCTTATATATTTTTTTCTTCTTTTGCACCTCTATCACTACTCACCAACTCCCCCCACCCTCCACACCAATACGAATCCTCCCTTGTAACAAATACGTATAGTCAAGCAAAACAAACCCATAGACCATGTCTGGGAACATGTTCCATTCTATACCTCTTGTCCATCATCTCTATGCCAAATTAAAAGGCATGCTTTATACTTTGCCTTTTTCTGAAGCTGTGATCAGTCACCACAGCTATGAGTTCTGAATTTTTTTGCAGTTGTTTTCCTTTATATTGTTATAGTCATTTTAGAAATCACTGTCCCAGTTCTCTTGCTCTTCTCACTTCTCTGAATTTGTCATAGTCATCATTTCTTACGTTCAGATAAGGTCCTTTATCTTCATATACTACATTCGCTAACTGATGGACACTCACTTTGTTTCCAGTTCTCTGCTAGCGGGAGCAGGCTACAAATCTTTTTGCATGTGGGTCATATGCCTGATAGTCACTTGATTAACATTTGTCAAGCACATCGAATGTGCCAAGCACTGTGCAACATGATGAAGGTAAAAACAAAGGAAAAGAATAATCCCTGTTCTCTGTAAGTTCACAGTCTAGGAGTAGTATTTCTGGGTATGCATAGTTTAGTGATGGGAGATGGGGAGGGTCTTTGCTTTCTAAAATGATTATACAAATGCAGAGCTCCACCAACAGTAAATTAGTGTGCCTGTCCTTCCATAGCCCTTATGATAATCACCACTCTCATATTATTTGTGATTTGGAGCATTTTTTTCTTTTGGTTGTTACTGGCTTCCCTTTCCATATTCCCCCTTCTCTTCCTTCCTCCCTCCAACAGTATTCTGCTTTACTGATTTTCCATTCTAGACACACTGATTTATAAGCTGATCCTTGGGTGTGAAGTTCCATTTCTGGGCTCCATACCTTCCCATTGGTTGTTACCTCATGTCTAGAATGCTCTCGGTCCTCACCTTTGCCTTATGGGATGTCTTGAATCCTCCAAGGCTCAGCCTACCACCTTCCACCCTCCCCAACTACTCTCCCCTCCCCCCCAAGCCCCACCCTTGTATTTACTTTGTTCTCATTTTGTATCTCCTTATATGTATACATGTTATAACCGCCCAGTAGAAGGTAAACTCCTTGAGGGCAGGGACCGGTTATCATTTTGTCCTTGTATCCCTAGAGTCTAGCAGGGCCTTGCATATAGTTGTCATTTTCATAAAATGCTTGAATTGAATCAAGAGAGACAGTATGAATGACTCCCAACCCCCTCCCCACAAGAGTAGATGGGAGGGAGACCTGTGACTGTTTTCATCCTGAAACTCTTTGTAGGTTGAATCCCCAAAAGCAAAGAACAGGAAGTCCTAAACCCAAGTATAAATCAATGGGCTCCATGGGCTAATTTGTTCTCTGGTGTTAGGGAATAAAATGCTATCACTTATGCCTAAAATGTCTCTTCTAGACTCCAGGTTCTACCCTGGTACAAACCGTGAAACCTAAATGAATTTTTCCTATCAAAGATAATTGAGAGGCGGCAAGCAACCCACACTGCCCAAGGTTCGTTTCTTTCTTTCTTTCTTTCTTTCTTTCTTTCTTTCTTTCTTTCTTTCTTTCTTTCTTTCTTTCTTTCTTTCTTTCTTTCTTTCTTTCTTTCTTTCTTTCTTTCTTTCTTTCTTTCCTTCCTTCCTTCTTCTTTTTTTAACATAAAACCCTGATAACAATTGTTTGTGAATCTGAAGGTTCATTTGAACTTTGGAGCTCAGCAGGCACGGTGTTATTTGGTCATGCTTCACTTGGTAAACTGGGTAGAAAAATGCACCAAACAAGGAAAGATCTTTGTAATAATTGTAATGTCAGCGTTTGAATGCACTGCCACCGGTCTGACAACCTGGGTTTCTAAAAGACACGTAATTATGCTGGTGTCGGTGCAAATAAAAAAGGGGGCACGGAATGTCTCGGTCCCTGGTCTTTAAAAATTGCCATTAAAAAAATCATACTTTATTTTAATTCAAGGACATTTTTATACCTCAGTAATAAATTACCATTTCAAAAGTACTTTAACCTGCTGAGATGGTTCATTCCACTAATATGGGCAACACCATGGCCTCGAATAATTAGTGTAAATTGCCTTTGAATAATACAGAGCTGGGAACAACGTTAACTTGCTAGTTCTTAATGCCCCTTGCAGTACAGGATGAAGAGTCCTTAATGGGGCCTGGAAAAACAACTAATACCTATAAATCAAAGAAGAAAAGCCGTTTTTGATGCATTTGTCTGAGAGTGTGAGTTTTAAACTAAATTGTTAACACTCCTCCCTGCTGAGGGTCATGGATTAGCTAGGGTGGGAGATTCTTTAAGAATCTTTCACACTGACCAGGGGAGGTAGGGGGTTTCAAATACAAGTGTTTTCTTAACCCTAATCCCTACCTCCCTGACCAGTCCAGCTCCTCTGAATTTCTCTCTAATTAGGTGAAGAATTAGGAGGTGGATAAATGTGTTTGAGGATGAGGATGGAGTGATTAGCTTTACTGCAGGGCATGATAGGGATTTCCAGGCACTGAAGCATGTGTTTCAGGCAAATAACTTCCCCCTCACCCCCATACCTAGTGTTCTGGAAGTATGTATTTAGAGGGTCTAGCAATCACCTTAGCGGGTAGCTAGGGAGGAGGGGAAGGAGGAGGATATTGACAAAATATTTTCACCTTCCTCTGTCCTTATTCAATTTTCTTACTAGTTTATCCAGTAAAGTAACATCTAGAACAGCTTTCCAATCCAGCCCCTTACAGTGTCCTGGTTATTGTAATTATTTGTGCAATCGAAACAGAATCTAATAACATAATCTAAAAATGTATTCTCATGCAAATGATCCTTTCAGGTAGAGGGAAAAAGGACACATTTCTTAGGAACTATCTGAGATAAAGCCATTTTGACACATTTTCTGCATATGAATAGGTACTGCTTATAACTTTTTTTTTTAAAAAGGACATTCTTTACTGAAGCATAATTTTAAATTTTAAATCATTTTAAACGCTTTCTGAATAGCCTGGTACACTGGTTGACATTGCCAACTGTTGCAGGAGATGACAGGCTCTCCAGGGCCACCTTGTCACCCAAATTAGATTCTGTCCAAATAATTAAGAGGCAAAGAGAAGATCATGTCTTGCTTTTGACCTTCATCTAACCAGGGAGAGGCCTGGTGTTCAAAGCTTCCTCCTGACTTTGTTATGTTATCTGACTTTGGAACTCAAGGCCTGAGCCCCTGACTATGCATGTGCATTTTGGCTTTGCCCAGCTTATCTTTGGTGCTCCATACGGTGCACACTGAGACCCGTCCCTGTGGTTGACTTTCCATCTATTTCTTTTCCACTCCCACTTGTCTCTACCTAAGCCAAAGCACCTCTCCCTTAGACTTTCCAGTATCACACTCTTCCATGCCAGCTTGCCTAGACTGCTGTATTCATTTTCCTAACATACAAATCAGATTGTGTCCTTCCTCTGTGTTCCTATAAAGTCCCAGTGCCTTAGTTTGACATTTGAGGGCCTTTACAATCTAGAGCAGGGCCTTGAGGCCATATGTGGCCCTCTGGGTCCTCAGGTGTGGCCCTTTGAAGTTTGGATTCAGACAAAAGGCCACACTTGAGGATCTAGAGAGCCCTACGTGGCCTCCCCACCCCTGATATAGCCATATTCCCAATTCCCCAAACAGGTTCTGTGTTTCTCAACTATATATTTCTGCTCAAGCTATTCTCTCCACTTAAAATGCAAACCCCTCCATCCCGCATCTCCACCTTCAAGGTTCAGTCCAAATGAAGCTTCCAGGAAGCCTTTTCTTCCTCCCTACATCTCTATGCCTCACAGACTAGTTAATGATTACATTTCAAATCAATTCAACAAATATTTATTGATGGGTTAACTTGTGATAGTACTGCACTATCCTTTGATGGTAATGATACAAGGTGAAGTTTAAAGACTGCTTTCCTCACAATAACCTGTGAGGCAGGTGGGTAGTGCAATTGTTATTACCCTTATTTTATAGCTAAGAAAGAGAACTGGCATGATATAGTGGAGAGTGACCTCATACCTACTTGGGAAGACTTTGGTTCAAGTTCCATCTCTGAAATACATTGACTGTGTGACTCTGGGAAAGTCACTTAACTTCCAAGTGACCCTAGACAACTCTCTAAGACTCTAATATAAAGTGAAGAATGGGTGCCAGTCCATATTGATATGTTTCCTCATCCAGAATTCCCAATACAAATGAAATCACAGCTGTGGTACAAAAATAAAAGATGATGATACTGATGCTCCAAAAGTTAAGTGACTTGCCTGTGGTTATAGAGCTAAGTACAAATGAGTCTAGATTGGAACTCAGGTCTTCTGACTCTAAATCCAGCCCTCTATCCACTATACCACCCTGCCCTCATGGAGCTTAGAGATAAGACAGGAATATCAATTACTATAAGGGCTATAACATAGGTAGGAGAGGCCATGTGATATAATGGATATAAATGCAGTCAGAAAGACCTTCCTCTACTATATGGCTGTATTTGTTTAGTTGTTTTCAGTCATATCCAACTCTTCATAACCCCATTTGGGGTTTTCTTGGCAAAAATATTGGAGCAGTTTGCCATTTCCTTATCCAGCTCATTTTACAGATGAGGAAATTGAGGCAAACAGGGGTAAGTGACTTGTTGAGGGTCATACTGCTAATTAGTCTCTGAAGCCAAATTTGAATTCAGGGCTTCATGACTCCAGGCCTGGCACTCTATCCACTGTACCACCTGCTGCCCATATGGCTGTATGATCATGGGTAAATAATTTAACCCCTAAGCACAGGAAATCCTCAAACATTATAAATTCCATACCCTTCTCTCCATTTGCATTAGTAGAAGAGTTTCCACACAGGGAGTTCCCTACCCCTAGTAAAATACCAGTTTTGTAGAGGTGGGAGTAATGGTACAAAATGATCAAGGGGCATTTCAAAGGAAGAGGTTCCTTCTTGGGGAGGGGGTACAGAAGATCTGGGAAGTCTTCATTAGGAAGGTAGCATTTGATGTAGAATAGAAAACCTGAAAGAAGGAGAAAATGAATATTAACAACGAACATTTACTAAATACCTACTGCATGTGTTGAGGGAAGGGCAAAGTTAAAATAAGACAACATAATCTTCCTCTCAAGGGGCTTCAGGCCTAGTAGGAGAGACAAGACACCAACAAAGATAACTCTTATACACAATATTAGGGGTAGGTAGGGCACCAGATATGGAGTCAAGAAGACCTGTGTTCAAATCCTGATTAGCTATGTGACCCTGTTTGGCCCAGTTTTCTCATCTGTAAAATAAAACTGAAGAAGGAAATGACAAGCCACTCCAGTATGTCTGGCAAAAGAACCCCATACGGGGTCACAAAGAGTCAGACATGACTGAAACAGCTGACCAAAAACAAGCAACAACGTGCATAATATTATTTGGAAAATGCTTGAAAGAACTATAACACAAAATATTAGGTAAAGTCTGACTTGGGAAGGCTTTGTGGAAGAGACGACGTTTGGGCTGGGCTCATGCTCGTAACAATTAATATGATTCCATTTTCTTCTAAAAATATCCCTAATGCTCTGAGAGAACAGTGTCTGAGGAAATATGATACTGAGGAAAATGAACAAATCATAGAGCTTGGGAAGTGGTTCTCTTTGTCTTGCTCCTCCTGGGGTCCACACCTGTGTCTTTAGAAGGAATTTGTGGTTTAAAAAATTTTTAAATTAAAATTAAATTAAATTATTTTTTAAAAATTAATTTATTTTTAGTTTTTGACATTCACTTACATAAGATTTTGAGTTTCAAATTTTTCTCCCCACCCCTCCCCAAGAAGGCGTGTAACCTGATATAGACTCTACTTATGCATTCATATTAAACATTTTCACATCAGTCATGAGAAATTGTGGGGTTTTTTAAGTGTCTCAGAGAGATGTGACTCAGTGTATGACTCTGTCCAGTCTAAATCTAGGCTCCTCATTTCTGGGCTTGGCTTGTAGGTACATGAACCTAACAGCTAGCCTAAGAATAGGCTTGGATACAACACTTTTCCCTCTAGAGGGCACAGCCACCTTTATTTACAAATGCATTTTCATCTGAGTTAATTGTTCTTATCCAACTTCACTAATATACCAATATTACATAATGCCCAATTACACTCTACAAGACAATCACACTACATTAGCCAGGATTATGTTGTCTCTTGATCTTATCTGCTTCGTTCCTAAACTACAGAAAGGATCTAAAACGGGCTGTTTATTTGGCTTAGGCAAACCTCCCTCCCCACCTCTCTCCACCCCATCATCCATTGGTCATCCAGTTAGCAGTTACACTGAGTGAGGCACAGGGTTAGCAGATTAAGTGCACACACAGCCATTGGGCTGTTTCTGAATAGTTCCCGCATTTTATCTTTACAAATAAGCTTCTATCATAACTGTCCTTGTTGTCAGTGGATGTTTCTTGGTAGTGTAAACATTTGTCCCCTTCCCCATCTCTGAAACCTGAGGGCTGGGGTTTCTTTATTCATTTAAATTTCATCACTACAGATAACAGCAATGGGTTTTTACCTATTAATCACAGGAGCAATTTTATTACCGAGTACTTTGTGAAGCATATACTCTTGTGTGTTAAAAGAAACAATTTAGAAGAGTGTTTCTGGGAGGGTCTACGATTCTTTATTGCTAAAGCTTTACCTATGTCTAACAAATTCAAATAGGGAAATTTTCATTGAACCCAATGGAAACCCTTGATTCAGATGAACCCTCTCTCAACAGAAAGGGTGAGATTAATTGCAATTGTATTTGAAATGAAAATTTACTTTATGCAAAACTAGATTGCACCATATTTGTTAATTCCTTCTTTTATATTCATTTATCTTTGGGGTCAAATTCTATGATTTCTTTGGTTAGGGGAACACCTGCTATGGTGGATTGGGGTAGGGACAAACCAGCCTTCAATTCAGTTTGGTAACTCATCTGTATCTGTGACTTACAGTCCTGGAGAATTAGTTCCCTGAAACACTGAGACATTAAGTATCTGCCTGGTATGAGAGAGAGTCAAGATTTGAATCCAAATCTTTAGCACTCCAAGGCTAATCCTTTAACCACTAGGCTAAGCTGATTTTCTTTAGAAAAAAATTATTTTTTAGCAGCTTCCCTTATTAGAAATAGCACATGAAAATAAATAGGAAGCCAGGATCATAGTCGATATTTTAAAAATACACACACACACACACACACACACACACACACACATACACATATACAAGGATACAAATGATTTTCAACTTTGTATACTTGCACAGCATAATGGGGGTAGCCTCATTGGTGAATGGGAAATAGCTTGAGATTTGAAAACAGAATTCCATTATGGTATTTGTGGTCAAAATCTGATATGATCAAATATTAAGTCTCCCAGTAGAAACGTCTGGGTGTCATGAAGTAAACTTGATAATTGTGAGAATACGTTTAATGCAGCCAAAGAGAATAGCAAACCAGGAGATTAACATTTCTGTTATATAATTACAAGTTCAAGGGGTACAGCTTCTTATCATCGTAGAGTAAGTCTAGAAAGTCGAAGTGATCCTCTTTAATTTGTAATTATTTTACTGAAATAGTAGGTCTTCCAGTGCGATTCTTCCCCTTCTATGCTAGGAGACATTGGTATGCAGGATCCATGCAGGAAGGAATGGTACACTATCAGAGTAGGGCATGTTTGATTATTCTTTAAAACCAACTAAGAGAAGTTAATCTCATTGAACTTCTTTTTATTCAACAAAAGAGTTAGATGTTTCCAAGTCTAATGTGACTATACTGTTCATTAAATGGACTTCTTTACACCTTTAAATGGATTAACTGCACATCTTTACAGTCTAATTATTATACATGTCATTCAAAAAATATATCACAGATCTAATAAGGTCTGATAAAAGCCCTTTCCTTTCACAACTATGGGAAAGAACACTGCATTAAATGAATGTGATCTTCATCTGGGCCATTTTTTTCTTTGCTTCAAAAGGGCACATGTTGCTGTCAAGGGGGAAAGGAGGTAAAGCACTGAGCCTGGGGAATTTTTCTGACCTAGTCATTTTATTTTAGAGATTTAGTATCCAACTCCTGCTGGTGTCTGCTCCTCCTTACATCCCTGTGCCAGGTACATGACAGGTTACTCCCATCCTGGCCAGGCCAGTTAATGACTTCAGCCTGTCTCAGTTAGCATTTAGTCAGATAAGAGATAAGTTATGAGCTGCCCTAACTTGGTCTCAGGACTTTAGGGGTTACTTACTCCATGTTCTTTTACTCAGATCTTCCCAGAAAATGTGTGGAAATGGCTCTTCTTCACCTGAGCTAGAAATTTCCTTCAGGGGAAACATTTTCAAGACTGATCCCAAGTTATAGGGAACATAGGAAAGCAAGAACTGAGTTTTCATTGAACATGTTGGGCTGCCCCATTCTGATTCCTGTCTCCTTTATAAGGTTAAATGATTTCTCTATGGTAACTCTGAGAATATAGCAGATTCATGTTTTGAACCCAGGTTTACTGATTCCAAGTCTAGCACTCTTTCCACAATAAATTTTTCTCTCTTGTGCCAGTGGCAACATTAAGCTTGAGAGGCTGTGTCAATACCCCTGGGTTGTTTGGAAGTACTAGACACTAATTAGCTCAAGCAGGTTTGGAATACCTTAAGAAATGTCAGGACTGTTCTCTCTTCAGAATCTTTAGCTTCAAGAATCCTTCCCTTTTCTCCTCTGTTGTTGGTGCCCAGTCTAGCTTCAGTTCACCTTGTATGATATTTATTTGTGTACGTGTTCTGTCCTTCTAGTAAAATGTAAATTTCTAAAGGGCAAGAAATATTTTTTTCTTGTCTTTGTCCCTAGTGCTTGTCATATAGCTGGCCCTGAACACACATTTGGTGAATTGAATTAAAAAAAGAATTCCTAAAAGAGGGGAGATCTGGAAGAAACAGAAGACTATAAGTAGAGTGTATTGGCAAGTCAGAGATCAAAGAACTGCCAATCAACATTTTATCATTTGCAAAATGAACAGGTAAGGATGTGTAGTTAGCTTCTACTTCCTGTGATATAACCAGGGGGAAGCAAGGCAGGAAAAGGGAACCCCCAGGGGAAGATCCAAAGAGAAAGGGCTAGGATAGTATGGGGACTTCAGGTGGTTCTCTGACAGTTTATCTCATTCCCCAGTCCTCCATGTGGGAGACAAAGTGAGGATGTCCATATAAGACTGTGACATCAGCAAATTGTTCATTTGCTCTCCTCCCATGTTCTGTGAACAGATCATTCATGGCTTTGCTCCTGGTGTATATTTCCTCTCCTGAACAGGATTCTATTCCATCCTTGATCTCAGGTAGCTGTCAGCTAATCTCAGTTAAGGTGTTACCAGCTGATAACAGTTTGTGGTCTAACTCCTCCCAGTGGGATTTGGTTTTCAAAAAAGTAATAGCAGAGATCAAAAAGCTAGTTGTGTTACCATGATCAAAAGCACTTTACCTCTATGGGTCTCAGCTCTCAATCTGAGAATTGAACAAGGTTATACTAGACCATCACTTGATTCTCTTCCATCTCTAACATCTTTTGATCTTTTTAACAGGATAGAAAGTGCCAACAAGAAGTTACAAGAGGGGGCGGCTAGGTGGCGCAGTGAGTAGAGCGCCAGCCCGGGAGTCAGAAGGACCTGAGTTCGGATCCGGCCTCAGACACTTAACACGCACAAACAAAAACCTAGCCGTGTGACCTTGGGCAAGTTACTTAACCCCAATTGCCCTCCAAAAAAGCAAAAAAAAAAGTTACAAGAGACTACAAAATAGGGAGCTACAGTCAAGTTTAAAAGAGAAGGAACTCCAGGGCAGCCTAGTGGTATAACACTTCTTGCCAGGACTGGCCTTTGGGTCCACTCATATTATCCTGCTCCACAAGTAATGCTAGCTTTGTCCAGAAGAGGTTGGAGATTCCTGCTAAGAACAGAATAGTTAAGACTGAGAAGAGCACTAGTCATGGGAGGTTCCATCTTCTTCTAAATCCCCTAACCATTCTTTGTGCCATAAGTCCTAGATTCAGAGTTCCTACAGACTATCTTCGTGTGATGACCAGCCCTACTTGATATGTGAGTTAAATCTTAAGTTTTGAATTGTGTTGTATTGTCAACAGACACTCCTTTGCATTCTCAAAAGGGGCAATAATATACTGTGCATTTCCTAGGATTTCCTAGTATTTGATTCAGCTTGTACGCTCTCAGGAGACTTCCCAACTTCTATATTTCTCAGGGGACCCAGGAGAGTGGCTGACATGTTGCTACTAGGTAGTCGTTTTGTTTTCTCACATTGTTTTCTTGTTACAATGTACTGTTTATTTGCTTATTAAATATGTTTATCTACTACTATGGCGAGTTGAATACATTATGCCAAAATAATTTGATCAGGACTCAAATTTATACAGGTGAAGGAGGAGTCTGGGTCTGCCAACTGGTGGGGAACTCAGCTACATTGATCAGGCAACTTTAATAACCCACATAGCCCTAGACAATAAGTTGTTATCCTCAGAGAGAGGTGGAAGTACTGTAGAGAGAGAGTAACTCTCTGAGAACCACAGAGAGCTTGGGGCTTCTGCAGCATTTCTAACCAGGGGCACAGATGAAAATAACTGGCAGTGTTAGTGTGGGTCTGCTTAGCTAGGTTCCTTCCTGTTCAATAGGATCAGGATAGTGGCTAGCAGTGCCACCTGGGAGACAAATGAGCTCTAATCCCTCCATTCAAGAGACAAAGAAATGAAGTCATAAGAGTGAAATTATGGTAGTATGGTTGATATTTGAGGAAAGCAGTTCCAAAACCTATTTCTATTACTTATCAGTCAGTTTGATCTTAGACAAATCTATTTGTTATGTTTGTGTTCCCATCTCTAAAACTGAGATAGTACTATATGATCACATTTATCAGTATAGTACTTTACTCTCTATAAAGTGCTTTCTTCACAGTTATCTTCTGAAGTACATACTTTGATATATGCATGAAATACTACTTTAAAGCAAGTAGTAGTATCCCATCTTGCATATTAAGAAACCAAGATTCACAGAGATAAAATGATTTGGCTAAGGTCAAACTGAGTATAAAGTTGTGAAATTGAGACTTGAACTCAGTTCTTCTAAATCAAAGCTGGACCTCTAAGTCCAGGACTTTTCTTGATGTCATGGAATTGTTATGAGGATCAAATAAGGTAATATACAAAATTCTTTGTAACTGGAAAGGGCGACACAAGAGTCAACTGTTCCATGAAGGTGTTTCTGTCTATTTAAACTACTCAGTCAGTCACCACCATAACATTTTGTACATATACACATACATGTTAGTACTTTATGATTCTGAGTCATTAGGAAAGGGAAGGGAAGGCTTCCCTGAGTCAGCACTGCCTCCTCATAGTTTGAGGCTACAACAGACGTTCCACAGTCCATCCCTTAACTCCTTTGCTTTCTCTTACCACAACATGGGGTTGTGGCAGGAGAAGGAATAAGTTGCACTATTAAGAAATAGTTGCACTGAGAGCTTCCAATGTGCCAAAAAAAATTTAAATAAATCATTTCAAATCAGTGTTGATGTAAATTACCCAATAAATAGTTGTACCATAAAACACAGAGAAATGCTCCATTAAGAATTCACATGAACCAGTGAGCCACAAGACTTTTAAAAAACCCAGAAAAATATCCCCATTGTACAATAAAACAGGTATCATAATAAAACAAATATTAGCTCTTTATTGTACACCAGGTACTTTACATCAGACTCCACAAATATGCCAAACTAATAAATATCAAATGAATAAGTAATTGGGTTTCCTTTGTGTATTATAAAGTTTTAAGAGTATTTGGCCAAATAGCATCAGGGAATAAAATTTAAATTCTTTTCAAATAATGTTTTCTCTAGCCATAGCCTGGTCTTGGATAAATTCTACACATCTACTTAACACAAATGTACATGGCAAAGGATGATTTTCATATGTGTGGAGAATGCATAGTAGGCTTTGTTCTAGATAGGATGGTGATAAGCATCTCTAGAGAAATTAAAAACTTACCTAAAGGAATAAGTCATCCTGATTCAGCCATCTCTCCAATTAGTTGCCAAATCCATTAAAGGCAAAGAAGCATAGTAGATCATCAGGAGCCAGGAAGTCAGGAAGACTTGGGTTTAAATATTTTCATCAGTCACTATTTGCCATCTGACCTTGGGCATTAATTTCCCCGAGGTTCAGTTTTTTCATCTGTAAAATGGGAATGATAACTTTTGAAGTTCTTCCTTTTTAGAGCTGTTGTAAGATTCAAGTGAGATAATGTATGTCAAATGTTCTGTCAACCTTAAGGTGTTATATGAGTATCAATTGTTATTATTGTCTTAATGACATTTTTTTAGTCCATTGCCTTCTTTCCACTCACACAGACACTATACTAATTCAGATCTTTATCACCTGAACTATTCTAACAGTCTTCTAATTGATTTTCCTGTTCCCAGTCTCTCCCTTCATCAATGTATATGTCACATAGTTGCCTAAATAATTTCTAAGGTAACAGGTTGAACACGGTATTCCTTATGAAAAAAAATATTAAGTTTCTCCTTATTGCCTCTAGAAATTGTGTACCAACTTCTCAGCCTGGGAGATAAGGGCATTCGCAAATTCACTTCCACTAGCTTTTCCGGTCTTAATTTGTATGAGTGTAAAGGTGCAGTCTACAACAGGATGTTTAACTGTGAAAACTTGCCTATTACTTTATCGGATTTCCATAAAAGATGACCTACACATAGATTATTTTAAAGATTTTGTAGAGATATAAAGTAGACATATGGATCAGTAATTATAAATATCCTTTTGATTGCCTTTTGGGGGCAGAAATACCTTCTGTCATTTTTTCTAATTGTATAGCATCTCCTTTTCCTTCAGATTCAAATTGTGTCTCCTCCAACATAAACTTTTTTCCATTGGTGCTATTTATACTTCCTTATGAGACATACTGGGGACTATGATGTTAAAATCCAAATTTAGTTAGAGAAACATTATTGATGGGGAGAAATCTTGATAGATTTCTATTTTTTTTTCTTTATGGATGACCTGGTTTAACTGAATCTTACAGTAATTTTTTTCAGTTTTTTTCCCTTTACCAGTTTTTTTTTTTTTAAAGCAAATGGGGTTAAGTAATTTGCTCAAGGTTACATGGCCAGTCATTATTTATGTGTGGGTGCTCATTTCCTGAGGCCAGGACTGATCCGGGTCATCCCGACTCTGGGGCCGGCACTTTTAACTCACCGTGCCACCTAGCTGTCCCGCTCCCTCTACCAATTTTTGCTGCTTTGTGAACTGATACTACTCATAATTTCCATCATCTTCTTTTGTAAGATTTTACAAATGTGTTTTTATTTTATGCTGATGTTGCCCTTGTCCACCATACCTCTCTGTTTGTCAAAGAAGTCAAATGTTTGTTGACTTAAGTGATTCTAGACCCTAATGGCCTCCTGGTTATGTCGATTGCTTTACATTAGTTAAACTTCCATAGGAAATGATGATAATCCATGGAGATGTTTATTTATCCATTTCTCATTTTTGACATCATTAGCTTATTTATATGAGTCAGATAAAATACAATTAATCTCACTGCTCCTAGTCTGAAGACTTTTCCTGAGACATATTTCCAACACACACACACACACACACACACACACACACACACACACGTACAAAGTTATTTTAAAAATCTAACTTCATAATTTACAGGAAGAGAATTCATGCTTTTTAATTTGTTCATCTGTCATGTGCTCAATTCATTAAGTTTAATTCAGTCAACAAGCATTTATTATGCACTCACTACATGATCTCTCTCCTTCTTACCTTTATTCTTCCTTTAATTTGTCATGGATCTTGTTCTTTGCTCTAACAAGTTAATGGTGTAACTGTTCACTTATTATTCATTAAGATATAATTATTTCCCTTTTTGTGATATTGTTATTCAATATGATGTCCAATGCCTTCTAATTCTCTTCTTGAATTATTCATGACATTTAAGTGTGGGAGTTCTGGGTTTTCTATAAGCCTCTTTTATTTCATGACCCTAAGCTCCATTTTCTAACATGTTTCTTACTTTCTTGGCTAATTATAAGTGGAAAAACCTAACTTCAAAATGTAAAGGAAGGGAATTTATGGTTTTAAACTTATTTACATGTCATGTTTATAATTCAATAAATTCAACCAATCAAAAGGTATTTATGTGTACTAAGTATCTGTGATGAGCCAGGCAGAGGCATTGAAGCCCAGTGGCTAGAGGGCCTTGGACCTAGGAAATCCTGCATTCAAGCCCCACCTCTGACATATACTTGGTGTGTGACTGGGCAAGCATTCCTCTAGGCAATGCTTGAAGACTTTAAACTGCAAAGAAAATGCCAGTATGCAATGGTAGAGGGAGTTCCTCACTGACAGTTCCCTCTCCAGTGAAATCATAGGTCCAGTCTGCTAGGCAGAGCAAGCCCTGCCTTCAGGGAGTTTACTTTTCACCAAGAAAGACATTCTGTGCATTTATAGAAAGGTGCCAGCAGCTGGAGGGAATCAAGAAAGACTTCACATGGCAGAGAACACTTGATTTCAACTAGGGATCCTAAGAAATAGAGGTAAGGAAAGAGTACATTTCAGGTAGGGAGAATGATCTTTAATAAAGATACCAGAGACAGAAGATAAAATGTTACATATAAAGAACATTAAGATGGCCAATTTGGCTATACTAGAGAGTGTGCATGAAGAGAAATAACATATAATAATGCTAGGGATATAGGTTAAAGGCAAATTGAGAAGGACTTTAAATGATAGCAGACATGGCACTTTCTTCTAGGGAACCCTCTGGGGCTTCCATGTTCATACCTGTGCTTCAGTAGTTAAGTGGAGGATAACTTGGGGAGGGTAGAGACTAGAGGCCAATTAAAAGGCTATTAGTTATTCAGTCAATAAACATTTATTGTGTGTCTACTATGTGCCAGGCATAGTGCTAAATACTGGGTACACAAGTATAAAAAAAGGAAGACAGTCCCTGATCTCAAGGAACTTACAATCTAATAGGAAACTGAAAGGTGGGGAGGAAGGAGAAGGTGTCCAGCTTTGGGGAATGATGGAGGGTAGTGGGGTGGGAAATCAAGAGATACTGACCTGGGTGTCCCCTTTAAAGGGAGGCTATGGGAGGAACTCTCTTGTGATAGGTTCAGGCAAGAGATGGTAAAGAAATGAACCTATGTTGGTGCCTGTGTGAGTAGAAATAAGGGAACAAATGTGAAAGATGTTGGGAGGTAGAATGGATGAGACTTTTTGACTGATTGGATAGGTGGGGTGAGGGAGAATGATATCATAGGTAACATTAAGGCTTTGAATCAGGTTGCCTAGAAGGATGGTGCTACTCTTGACATAAAGAGAGAAGTTTGAAATATGGGTGAATTTTAGTGGAAAGGTAATTGGCATTGTTCTGTACTATTAAGAGGTAAAATTGACAAGATCGGCCAATCAATTGGGCATCTTAATAAGGGAGAGTTTCCAACCTGGACCCTAGAAGGATTTGTTAAGCTTTTATTATATGCAAAGCAATGTGGGATATGAAATAGAATGAAACATAATACTTGCCTATAAGGCATTTATTATGTAATAGCATGGTATCTTAGCTAAAAGGGAACTTAATAATTATCTAGTCCTACCCTTATTTACAGCTGAAGAAACTGAGGAATAGAAATGATAAAGTGACTTGCCCAGAGTCAACTAGAAAATTAATGGAAAAGGTGGGAATATAACTCTGACATCCATTCTCTTGGTAGAGCTTCCCCTCCCCCAACATACCTTGTTGACATGCACAAATATTACTACAAAATAGAACATAAGAAGTACATGGGGTGGGAGTAGGGATGCTATAAACAACGTTCTGAGTGATCTAAGAAGGAAGAGATCTTATTTTAGTGGGATCAGAGCAAACTTCATAAAGGATGTTGCATGAGAACTGGTCCTCGAAAAATGGGTACAATTTCCAAAGGGAAGGGGAGAGGAGATGAGAAATATATTTGCAATAACGTCTGTGACAATGGCTGCCATATTCATTGCTCAGAGAAAAACAGAGATTATTGCTTCAAGACTTTTCTTTAACAAGGCTTTCTGTGGTGTCAGTGTTTAGCATTATAACATTTATTTGATTTGTAAAAATCTGCAAGCTTTTATTTACATGTGTCCAGAGACCGTTGTCAGCTTCTGGGTGCGTGGGGGAAAAAATGACAAAATGCACTTTCAGGAAGTTACTTTTTGGATAATTAACATGTGGAAACCATACTATACAGTATGTGAAAATGATAAGTTCACATTGAATTTCCAGAGGGCGGAGGCTTATATTTCATGCAGTAAGACCGTGACAACTCCAGTTGACGGAATAAATGGGATCATTATATTTCAGTCTCCAAGTAATTATCAGAAATGAAGCTTTGTGAATTCTTTCCTAATGGGGCCACCTGCCACCGTCCCTGCCTCTCCTCTATAATAGCATTTTGTTTCTGAAGATTTTGATCTAGTTTTTCCTTTTCCAATTGTTCTGGACTTGGTTTCTCTCTCCTCCTCCCAATCCTGCCATAATGAAGAGATGACTTTGTGCCTGGTTCTCCACCCTGTTGCTGCTGGGGAGGCTATGTGTCCAGAGTGCCTGTGGCAGGTATGTAAAGTGGTACAAAAACCAGGTGTTCAACCATAATTATTTGCTTATTGGCAGGCTTGATTGCTGAAACATCCGTTGCTGCGATTTGACAGTGATTTACTCGTGGGACCTCCCTGCCCCTCCCCACCCCCCAGCCTCCACCCCCTGCTGCCAGCTGCTCTGGACTTGTGGAGGCTGAGTTCTGCTGACTCCTGAGGCCAGCCAGCCCAGGCTGCTCAGTGTGTGCTGTTGATTTGTTAATGGACTTTTGGGAGACTATGCACTGAGCCCTCTGTGGACTGGCCATCTGAGAAAGCCGGTCCCAAACCTCACTGAGCAAGCACAAGTTCTTTTCTCTGAGTCTTCTTGGAACACGCTGGTGTTTCATTATAGAATTTGGTGGGGTTTCATTTTTTTCAGTCATTTCACAGAAAGCATCATTTCCTGAGCACCTACTTTGGGGAAAGCACTGCAACCTGAAAACCACGAGTCAGACCAGCCCCCTCATATGTCCCTCTCAAGAGGTGATTCTTGGATGGATCCCCCGGAGGAGAATACACTTCCCTCTCTCTTCTTTGGAGAGTAAAAGGATTATGTCGGGTGGTTCACGGATGCTTCTAAATAACATACATTCTTTCTGCAGCTTGGATGACCCTCCGGTTATTTGCTGCCTGGTCTGTCACGATGATAATGGATCTGTTTTAATAGACAAAGCTCTGAATGAGCAGAGGAGCCACAAACAAGCACCTAATTTAATAAAGACTCTCATGAGCTCCTGTGTGTTATTTCACCTCCCCCACCCCCACTCCCATCTCAAGCCCCAGTCACCTGGAAAGATACTCATCTAAGGACTGATGTGGAAAGTGGTTAACAGAAGTGGAGGCATGGGGGAAAAGGACAAAATAATATTTTAGTCCAAGACTATACTCTGACAAATGTTTCGTGAATTCATGAACTTACCTTATTTAGGTAAGTCCAGTCAAACTGGTTCATAGCACTCATTTTTGGGAATTTTAACAAAATAAAAATCAGAACCCATTTCTCTCCCCACCAAAAAAAAAAAACACTTCTGTTTTGCATCAGTAATGAATGAGATGCCTGAAATTTTTAACCAAGAACCAAAAGCTGACATTACAGCTTTCATTGCATGAAAATTCACTCACCCAAAACCAAAACCTTGAACAGATAAGAGGGAAAACAAACAAAACCCATTAGAATTACTCTTCACCCAATGCCCCCTGCCCTTCTCTACCCATTTCCTGCTCTTAGGGGAAAAAAAGAGTCCCAGTTTAGTGGTTTTCCTGATTGTAGTCCAGTCTTCTTGAGCACTTCCTAAGTGTCTAGATAGATCTGCTCTAACGTCCTCAGTCAGGCACAGTCTGACAATACACAGGAACAGCAGTTCGGGAAGCAGCTAAACTGAGAGCCTGTCATCTTAATGCAGCAGATGACTTGATTCTGACCACAGCCCCCCAAATTGACACCTGTTGAAATAACATTGGAACCACATTTGTAACTAATCTCAACTGAGATGTCAACTCAATTAATATTACAATATGACTACTCACCAGACAATGTTGACGCAGAGCTGATGTTCCCAGTCAAGTCTAGGCTTGTTGTCGGTTACCTGACAAGCCCGAGAAAAAATTAATACTAAATATAAGGTAATTTAATTAACTCCTCCTTTCCCAGAAGGCACACCCAAGTGCTTTGGCTGCCCAGAGGCCTTCTAGCAAACAGAGGACTGTTTTACCTCGAGTCAGTAAACACTTAACGTGAGATTTTTATAGTTTTTAGTGAGCATTGTATAGCTGAGGCTGTGCTTGACAATTTTTGCCCACTAAATCTAAGATTGTACACTTTTCCTGGTCTCCTAAGATAGAATGAATAGAAATAAATTTATGTAGGAGCTCTATCTATCAAGGTCAAGAAAACTTCAGGGAATAAATACATCTCTTGACTTTTTAAATAATTTTGAGGGGGGGAATACATGTTTTGAAAGGAAAAAAGGCTATGTGAATATTCAAAAGGGCCAAAACACATTTTGGGGAGTAATTTCAATAATAAAGCCTTTCCTGTTACTGCTCCACTTCCAAGCTGACTTCTCCCTCTTTTCTAGGTTTTCTCAAAAAGGTAATTCTTCAGAAAAGCCTCTTTTTCTCCTAACTTTCATCTCAACAAAGGCCTAGCTTGCTTGGAGGCAAGTTGGCAGTTCTCACTAAATTGGACATCAGTCTGTTTAATTATCCCTGACAAATTTTCACCTTCCCACTTTTAGTCAGTAATGTAGACTCGTGGCAACAGATTACTAAAGTCCTTAGCTGCTAAGTAGGCATATTTAGTTGGGGAGCAATAGATGAACAAGTTCTCAAAGGCTGATGAACTAAGGAAGACTTGAGTAATCTGATGCTCTGGATGTTGTCTGGAGGAGGGCATACTCTTAGTTGTTTGTCCAGTAGTAACAATAGTTTTGCATCAAGCTACGATCCCCTCCCTTGCCTGACCCTAATGATATGACCATGGGTTTAGGAAGGCATGTATGTCTTGGCCACCAGAGTATTATTTTTCCTGGCTCAGAACTACCTGGATTCTACTATCACAACATGGCAGTACTATAGCAGTTAGGATACCTCTCAGATTAGTGCCTGCTCTGCCTCTGATTAACTTGGTGGTGTTGGTAAGCAAGTAATCTTTCTGGGTCTAGGCTCTCTTATCTATAACTTGAAGAGATTGGACACGTCAATCTCCAAATACCCCTGCTGTTCTAAAAATTCTATGATTCAAATGGATCTCAATGCTTTTTATCACACTTTTTTAACCACTCAGTTTCAGTCTTCCCCAAACTTAGTGGAGACACATTTAAATACGTTCCCTACATTCTTTTCATAAGAGCTAGTTTGATCTCTGGATGGAGGGTTAGAGAACAAGAGAACTACTTGGTCCTAAGTTTCATTTCTTGCCTCAAGAGAGGTATGAAAAATAAGTTTGCCAAAGGTTGCTTTCTATCGCCTTCACAGACAGAGCCATGAACAGTGTCGATTGGTCCCCCAAAGGGAAGGAGAAAACCTCTTCAACCTCTTCATGGTGTTTCCAGATGAATTCCTGCTGAGTTAGTGAGCTTTACTTCTGATGGAGGTTTCAGTTGAAGAATCATCACTTCTGACTAAGGCTTTATGGAGTCTTCCTATGCCATTAGAACTGTCAAGAATGGGTAAAGACATTAATAGTCATTAAATAGTAAGGAAGGTAGTTTAAGGTGTGCCACCTGCCATGTCTTTCCATTCTTTTAACTAAAGTTTGAACCAGTTCCACTGACTTGAGCATTACCTCTTTGACTCCATTAAAGAGAGTTTTAAAGAAGTGGAATAAAAAGCAATCTTGTGGGTATGGTTAGTGTTACCATCATGTGTGACTTCCTACGACAGTGGCAAATCCTAATCCTAGGAGTGGGACTCCTTGCCACTACTACCATCACCATACCTTATGAAAACACTTCCCATACATCCTTCTAAAGGAGACCAGACCAGGGCTTGAGAAGAGGGAATGGGTGAGGGTGGGGGTGGGGATGGGGGGGAAATAGTGTCCTCCTCCTCAAGCCAAAGCTCCTTCTTTAATCTTGAACTTTGTGAAAAAGGCCCACATTTTTTTTTAAAGCAATTGGGGTTAAGTAACTTGCTCAAGGTTACACAGCTAGTCATTATTTATGTGTGGGTGCTCATTTTCTGAGGCCGGTTTCGATCTTGGGTCATCCCAACTCCGAGGCTGACACTCTTACTCACTGCGCCACCTAGCCGCCCCTGCCCACATTTTTTAATATCATAGAGAAAGTACTTCAGAAGAATAGGTGAAGCAATGTGCCCAGAGGACAAAAATCGGTATTCTTCATTCAGTGGCAAGTCTGCATGGGTACATATCAATGTCCAGTGAGCATATCTGAATTTCTGAAGGAGCATGATTTCATTAATATTGCCCATGGAGGAGCCAACTAACTGGGACAGAGGTTGATTAATTTTCTTATAGCAGAGTTCTCATCATGTCATCTCCTGCTCATAAACCTTCAATGACTCCCGCTTGCCCACTGATTAAAGTTTAAACTTCAATGTCTGCCACTTAAGACCCTGATTTGTTCACCGACTTAACCTTTATCTCTCATTATTCCCAATTAGGAATTCTATGTTCCAGTTGGACTATAGCACTCACTGTCCTGAGACCAGCGAGTTATTTCCTAGCTCTATTTTTGCTGACGTTGTTATTGTGGCCAGTGACCACTCGCCTCCCACCTTTCCCCAACTCCCAACTTAAGTGTGGCCAATTATTACAAAACCCAGTTCAAATGTTAACTCTTCCGTTTAGCTTTCTTATGCATTCCCATGGCCTCTTGCTTGTCTAAGCTTGGATAGCAGTTTATACCTCTTGTTACAGCCTCCCATCAGACTCTCCCATCAGATGTATGTATGTATGTATGTCAGCTCCCATACTAGACCATGAGCTTCCTGAAGGCACAGACCATGACTTCCTTTTCTTTGTGTCTCTCATACACATAGAAGAGTGCCTGATACACAGTAGGCACTAAGTAAATGTTAAATGGGAAAAAATGTATGAATGAATGAGTCATAACTTAAAATATAAGCATAAAGGAAAGAATTTCTGAATGAGCATACAGTGTCTGAATTCACTTCAGCTTGAATTTTTTTTAAGGTAACCTGAGGTTACCTTTTGCTGTGGAACACTATAGACTCATAGTCATAAACCAGGAACATAAGATTCAGGGAAGTACCTTCCAATTGGAGCTGGTCATTTTCCTTCACCATCCAGGAAGGTGAAAGTAAGCATTTTGCCACCCTTTTTTTGGCTCTTTATTCCTCTTTAGTACCTCATCTTTAAACTGTCTTTGAATAGATGAGCTCAAAAATCAGGGGCTTGCTTGTGACATCTTTTGGGCTGAGGCAGAGGAGAAGCAAGGCCACTAGCCCTTGGGTGTTTACTTCTTTGCATGACTTTCAGATGACAAGAAACAGAAAGTGGCAGTTATTGAGAAGCAAGGGTGCCTTTGATTCAAAAGGGAATGCTGTGGAAAATCTATTTTAAAACTGTATGTGTGTTGTGGGGGAGGAAGAGGCAAAGAGGGGAGCCAGAAACTGGCATGTTGTGACAATTAGACCACCTAACAATAGGATGCCTCTCTCCTTCAGAGGATGGCACCCTGAGCTTATGATGAATGACAACAGCTGGCAGATAGGTGCACAGTTTTTCAAAGAGAAAAAAAAAATCTAATTTGTAAACAATCAACATCTTAACAAGCTATAAACAGCCCGTCCTGACTCCTAGCAGATTTACTGATGCTTGAGTGACTAAAAATCACAATGTTTTTCCAAACCCACTTCATTAATTTGTGGTCTGGTATTCATTAGGACAACAAGCCTCAGGGGGCTACTTACAACTTCGCTTCCATCATAATGATGACGGCCTGGGGTCCACTGATGTTTCTAGGTGGGTGCAGTGGCTGGGACGCCCAAGCTCAAGAGCCACTTGCCTCCATACGCATTGTTGCTAACCCAGATTGTGGCTAAAGAGAAAGAAATTAAAAAAAAAATTTTTTTTCTTGGAAAAATTTGCTTTTCAAAAATAACTGATCATTTATCACTCACCCCGGATGAGCGACTGCCATTACATTCTGGATGGATGCCTCTTCTCTATTGCCCCCTCCCCCCAGGGAAATCAAGAAAAACAAGATTCTACTTGTCTGGGCCCACAGAGACTGTGCGGAATAACTGCGATCCTCCCTATAAGCGGCAGCCACAGCCCCGTGTACAGTACTGTAAATACAAACCCTCTCTGCCGAGTGGCAAAGAATAATGAAGTAATTAGGTGAGCTATTATCAGCACCTGTGACTCTGATTGGTACAAGCACGTTTTGGCGCTTTCTTCTTATTAGGCTGGCCGCAACAATAAACACATTGGGAAGTTACATAACTTCTTCCCTGCCTGCCCAGCCTCCCCTTCGGCAGGGCTTCGGGAGCCGTTCCGAGGGAACGGAGTTAAGCTTAGCAATGTCACCTTGCCTGGGTGTCTACAAGCCCGGTGCCCCGCGTTACTCTGGGCAGCCTGGTGGCAACAGAACTTGGGTCAATTAGATTCCCTCTCTCCAATCCATTAGGGTTAATGCAGTTTTAATTAGCACTTGATTTGCAGCCGATGAGGTACCATTTAACGCGCCATTTATAGACTTCGAACCCTTTAATGTCCCAAATATAGACACCAAACCACAAGACTGCTCGGAATGTGAGACAAATGAGGGGATGGAAGCTTTCCAGGCAGCTTGTTGTTAGGTTCTACATAACAACGGGGTTGGAAATCTGCACCTGATTCCTTACTACCTGTGTGTCTGGCTTTCCCCTCTAGGAGAATGCCCCAAATCTCTCCAGTTTCTGTTTGGATTTCTGGGGAAGGACAGAAGCCTTTCTCTTCTTGGCCAGAAGGACCAAATGACTAACCATTATTGATGACTGGACATTGACCTTGTGCTAAGTCAGCATGATGCCAAACACAGGTTATGGGGTGCAAAGCCTTAATAAGAGATGGCCTCTACACTCAACTCCCATTAAAATCCCTTAGCAAAGTCTCAAATATGACAAGGGGAAACTATGTTCTACCAGCGGGGAAAGGCAAACACCCAGGTAACAAAACAAAACAAAAATGAAGGGTGAGACTGTCAGATTGTAAGACAAACAGCAAGGCGCCCATGGGTTCTCTTAACACACAAAAATCCTACACAGCTGATCTTAAATATAACTCACATGCTTCCATGCCTTGTAGTTGAATCCCTCCAGCGAGAGTTAGGATATTTTGGACTGGCCAACAGACATTCTGGGAGCTTTCTGCCAAAGGATTCCAGGGTTTCTATAGATTTAAACTGGTCAGGGAGGATGTTTTATTTTTCAAATCATTTGATCTTTTTAATGACAAATAATATTATTTGGTGGTGTAGGTTTAGCTAACATGCATATGTTAATTAATGCTGACATACAATACTAATTAAAAACAGTTACATAGTGTTTTTCATGTTGCAAAGAGCTTGACACATCTCATTACATGCTTATAACAAATCTACAAGGTTTGCTATTGGGATCCCCATTCTATAAATGGAGAAACTGAGGCTCTGAGAGGTAAGTCACTTGTCCAGGGTTACACTGCTAGTAAGTGTGTGAAGCATGATTCCAACAGATTTTCCTGACTCTAAGTCCAGGGCACTAGACTATTAGGAAGTTATTGTTCAGTTGTTTCAGTCCTATCTGACTCCTGGTGATTCTGTTCTTGGCAAAGATACTGGAGTAGTTTGTCATTTCCTTCTCCAGCTTATTTTGCAAATGAGGAAGAGGCAAATAGAGTTAACTGACTTGCCCAGGGTCACACAGCTAGTTAAATGCCTGAGACAATTTGAATTCAAGTCTCACTGACTCCAGGCTTGCAGGTCTATCCACTGTGCCGCCTAGGAAGTTATGCCAACCAGTTAATGTTTTTGTAATATAGTTGAAATAAACTGAACTAGTTAGGGCAGCTAGGTAGTGCAGCAGATAGAGTCCTGGGCCTGGGGTCAGGAAGACCTGAGTTCAAATCTAGTCTCACTCAGTTACTAGCTGTATGATCCTGCACAAGTCACTTAACCTTTGCCTTAGTTTCTTCAACTGCAAAACGGGGATATTAACAGCACCTGCATTGCAGGATTGCCGTGAGGATCAAATGAGATATTTGTAAAATGATTAGCCCAATTCCTGGCACATAGTAAGCATTATATAAATGTTCATTCCCTTCCCCACTACCACTAATCAATCGGCTGTGTTGCCTTGTACAAGTCACTTCCTTCCTCTGGATCTCAAATTCTTGATTCATAAAAGAAAGCTGGGTCAAATGATCTCCAAAGATCCCTTTCAGATCTAACATCTTACAATCATACATGAAGCCCTGCAATGGTAATGGGCACTGGGGGAGAAACATATACTGCCTTCCAGAAACTCACAATCTAATTGAAGGGACAAGATGTGAAGCACACAACCTAAATTCATGAAAAGTTATCCAATATAATACAACCTGGACAACATATGCTATAGGAATATAAATGAAGGAGAGATCAGAGGGGGCAGAGTATTCAAGGAAGGGTTCCTGAAATGGTTCAGTGAAAAAAAAAAAAGCTCTAAGTCATCAAATTAAACACATTTTTTAAAAGTTCATTTAAAGACTTATTTGAGAAAACACAAAAAAGAAAGGCTCAGATGGAACGTAAGATAACTGAACAGTCACCTAAGTAATCACAATATGTGTAACTGAAGTTCCTCTTCTCCAAAAACCTTCAGAGCTATAACTAAGGTGGGAAGAATGGGGTATTGTCCCAGAGTATGAAAATGAAGAGTATTGACAGTACTGGAATTCCTTCTGCAGACAGAATCACTGAGTTTAGCACTTAGTTAAAAAGAATACTTAGCTAAAGTAGATAACTTTCAGATGGCTTTCCTTCATTTCCTTCTTCCCTCTCTTAGCCTAAATGAGTTTTGAGCAGACCTAGCCTCACCTTGTTCCTCTCTTCCCCCTCCTCTCCTGTATCCCACCCCTTCCCCAAGCATCCTGGCATCCCCAGGGTCTCTGTCTCCTTTTCACAGGGCAGGTTCCAGGGTCTCTTTGCATATAAAGCTTTGGGTCCCAAGGTTTGAGGTCTCTCCCACCCTCTACCCTAAATAGACTTATCTTAAAGTACTTTATTTGAAGACACTTTTCATGCTGTTTGCTGCAGGTTCACTTAGTGATACTTGCCTCAAGTACCAGAATTTCTAGTTAAGGCTCTGAAAAATCTGTACCTCACTTTTTCAGTTTGGCAACAAAGTCTATTTTTAAGCACTCTCCAACTGCACATGAGATTCAGAGTAAGGCAGAGACAGCTGTGAAGAATGTCAATCATGAAATTTGGCTAGCACATGGAGAATTGTTGGTGATGCTACATTGTATAGACACTATAGTTCTCAATTACTAGCAACCAAGCAACTTTACAATAAAAGACAAAGTGTATGTATACAGGAAAGAGCACTTAAAAGATGAATTCTTGGTTTTGTTTCCTAGCTGTATGGCCTTGGGCACACTTTCTATTCTCTTTGAGCCTCAGTTTCCTCACCTATAAAATGGTGGATAAAATACTTGTAATACATTCAACCCTATAAAGGGTTATTGTGAGGAAACAACTTTGTAAACTGTGAAATGTGATCAAATCTGAGATAGTAGTATAGTAGTATAACTAATTTTACTATACACTAACTTCCACATAATTTTTTAGGAGGTGGAGGACCAGGTAATCTGTACATATAGTTTCACCAATGTGGACAACTTCCCTTGTAGAAACCCGGATCAACAACTTATCTGTAACTTAAAGAGATGCCTGAAACACTTAAGTTTAGAGGCATCTTAGAACTATGTGGCAACCATTGAGCAGTAACATAACTTCAATTTGACTATAAATATAACATCTATACACATGCATAGTGCACACTTTATATGTGTGTACACATATAACATATATTATATCATATATGTATCTCTATATATGGAATATATATTTTTCTATATTTACAAACACAAACACACATGGGGAGAGAGAGAGAGAGAGAGAGAGAGAGAGAGAGAGAGAGAGAGAGAGAGATACATACATGGTATAACTAAAGATGTGGCAGCAGCAGAAATGTAGCTAGGGGGTCCTAATCCTTATCCAAGTTGTGACATTTACCCACCAAGCTTTAAAAGATGTGCCTCTGTCCACTTGGGACAAGAGTCCAGTCAGCTATCAAATGCCATTCACTGGTAGTAAATACATGTGAAAGGTTTCAGGCATGAGACCTGCAAAGTTTAAATTCCTCCCTATTTCAGTTTGCCTGGCAGTGAGTATTTGGTCTAACAGGCATTTCCTCCAAACCCTTCAGCTGGTTTCTTGTTCAACTGCACTGTCATTGAATAGGTAAATATTTTGGAGTGTGTACCCACTTTGATAATACTATTTATCAGGGAAAACAGAAAGGTTGGAAAGATGACTTTCTGCAGACACTAAAATACTTAGGCAACCATCAATGCCAAATGTTCACAGAACAGGTTCCTTTGTTACAGAGCAGCTGGCCTTGTCTATGTCCCTGGGTTCTGGACAATGTGCCTCCTTGGGCACCCATTGAGCAGGCTCCAGTGACTATAGCTGTAAGTTTGTGTTGTTTTCCCTAATAAGTGATTTCACATATACAATAATTGGCTTTTTTATGACAATACTTGTTGAGAGTCTCTTTTTAAAAGAAAAGAAAGGAAATCAACTCTACAAACACCTTAAATTGATAAAGGTTTCACTGAAAGCAATCAACTATAGGATAAGGCCATAGGAGTGAAAGTGTTTGAACTGGATCTAATATTCTTTCTGCCTCTCAGTTTACAGATTGACACTAGTTCAAAGGAAAACAGGAAAAGCCTTTTTAGCTTTGCCATTTTCTGGGGACAAAAGCTCAGATTTAATTTTTTTTTAAGTCTATATCCCTTTGTATGCTTTTATTAACATGCTAACCTAACCCAGTGTCTTGAATTGTCTTAAAATAACCATGAAAGCAATGATTTTCAAGCAATACATAAATTTATGAAGAAAAAAGGAAATGAGACAGAAAGAAACTGACAGAGAAATTAATTTTTCGTATTTGTTAGATTCCTAAGCAATTGATTTGGATTCCTTTTACTTTGTTCAACTGTTGAGCATTTAATGACTTTAACCCCTGTTCCACTGTACTGGACCACTATTTTAGACAGAAATAAAGCACATTTTTCAAAGTCTGTCCCCTAATAAATGATTTCTCTCCCTTCCAATTGTCCTTACAATGTTAAAAGCTTTATTTAGCTTATGCAGACTAGCTAAGACACTTACTGCCTTGTGAAATTTTTTTTTTTTTTAGGAAGAAAGTAACTTTCTCTACTGGCTTTGAGTAACTTCATTCCATTTTTATTTGTGGTTGTTCATTTTCTTTTTGTTAGAACGGACAACCAAGAACTGAAGGAATTAAAAATCAGGCAGTCCTAAACATAAAATACCACTAATCCTGCCTCTCCCCACACCCCCAACCCCAAATGGCCCCTTATTAAGATAGTGCGCACCGATGGATGGAGGAGTTCAGGGGTTGTGTATTTCCCTCCCAGCCAAAGGTGGGCTAAACGTGGGTCCCCTCCAAGGTCAGCCTGCTCCCCTGGCGCAAACAAAGCCAAGACCCAGCGATTCCTACTCCTCCGGCTTAAGGCAGGCCTGGAAGGGCCGGTCGGGCCGCTCCAGACGTACACAGGGAACGATCCGAAGGGAAAGCAAGCAGCCTGCAGCCTGCTACTTACTTACCCTTTTAGAGCACAAACGCTGCGTGTAGGCAAGGATTTCTCCCTCATCCTACCTGTCTGTACCCAGAGCTAAACCCGCTTGCTGTCTCTTTCCGTCTTGGAGGCTTCTTAGCTTGGGCGCGGGCTCTTTGGCGCATCCCGCAGCCTGCCCTTTCCCCGAGAGCAAGGCTGGAAGATGCCCAAATGTACAGCGCCTTGGGGCGAGCCTCTAAAATTCTAATCTGGAGAATAACTTCCAAATCCCTTTTCCAGGGAATTTCTTTGTAGCCACTAGATGGCGGTTGACAACCATTTGTGCTCTTTGCTGGATGGTAACCTGAACTTGGGGTCCACATTTGAATTAAACTCTCCTAAGAGACCTTCCCTGTTAGGTTGTTGTTGTAGCTTTATTCTTTGGTTTACAAAAGAATTCAGTTCATACCCTAAACTCAAATGAATCTAAAAACCTTGTGACTTGGCAGTTATTCATTATTTCCTATAACTATGGGGGAGGGAGTAGAATTTGAAGAAGAAGGGAAGGGTTCCCTTTATAATAAAAGGTGATTGGACAGGTCGTGCCTAAGGGTAATCTAGTTAAACTTAATTTAGCAGATGAGGAAATAGAGTCTCAGAAAAGGGGAAGTAATTTGCCTAAAGTCACATAGGATGTAAGTAGCAGAACTGGGATTTGAACAATTTGGGGGGGGGGTCGCTATCAAAAAGGTAAACCTCATAGAAAGGTGTTAGATTGTGTAATGAAGTTTTCTGAATGGAGTCATCCACGAATTTGAACTTAAAAAAAACTTAGGAGCCAAATAATCAGAATTGAATTTTGGCACCAATTTTAGTCAACTGCTGCAACCTCCATTTTAGCCACATTAAAAAAAAAATACAAGTCACTGGAAAAGGAGTTAGCTTATGTCATATCATACTGGGTATTCACCAGTGTAAACCATAAACTGGACAAATTTTGAAATTCACTTCCTGGGAAATTCACTTACAGAGGAGGTGAAGTCAAACCCTAGCTCTGCTTTCTCTATCTGTGTAACTTTGGGTAAATCTCTTGGATCTCATTTTCCTCAAGTGTAAAATAAAGGGGTTGAACTATATAATCTTGGTCTCTTCCATCTCTGAATCTGTCTCAATTTCTTTCACTCCTGGGGATATCAAGCACTTTGTATTAATGGTATTATTTGCCTTGGATGTTGTCATAAAACTCATAACTGGGGGGTGTGGAGCTAATCATAATTAGAGACACATTCAACTAAAGATTCTTCAATGTCCACCATTTACTCCCAAAATATATCAGTGAAGTGTTTCTGGAAGAAAGGTAACAGTGGGTAGAATTAGGAAGGCTTGAGTTAAAGTGCCACCTCTGATTCATCCATTCTCTCTATGTGATCACGGGCAAATGACTCACTTCTCAGTGCCCTAGGTCACACCCCTAAGAGCAGAAATTATGGAAGGGTTGCTTCACTGCTTTGGTGTGGAAGGAGGTTCTGTATATCAAAGAAACCACCAAAATCAAACCAAATCCTTGAAGCAATATTTCTTGAAGAATTCACTTTGTGAATAGAATTTCTAGTAGGATTCTAGCTTAAAACCTTATAGGAAGTGAGTAGAGCTATGTAGGCAGTGTACCAGGTGCCAGGCAGCATGGAGATTTAATAGAAAGAGAGCTGGGCTCTAATCCTAACTCGGATCTCACTCCCTATGTAACTTTGGGTAAATCACTTAGACTCTTTAATCATCATTTTCCTCAAGTATAAAATAAAGGTGGTTGGACCCGAAAATATGATGCATAAGCTCCATTCCATCTCTGAATCTATGATACTCTGATCTGGTTTAAATCCTGACATTGTCAGTTACCACCTGTGTGACCTTGGCAAGCTGCTCTGGACCTGAGTTTCCTTATCAATAAAATGAGACCATTGGACTAGATCAGGGGTGTCAAATAAAAATATGGGGCCACTAAATTGTAAATTTAAAAAATATTTTAAAAAATAAATTGTAAATAATCGTAATCTGAGGCTACAAATCAACAGAAAATCATACATTAGCATTATCTGTATTTTATTGTATTTTATGTATTTTGTTAAATATTTCCCAATTATATTTTCATCTGGTTCTGACTACACTCATGAGCATTCCTTTGGTTTGACACTTATGGACTGGATGATCCCAAAGGTCCTTTCAAGCTCTAAGATTCTTTATTCAAGATCTAGGAGTATCCAAATTCTATCCCTCAGCACTCAAAGCTATGCTTTTTTTTTTCTCTTCTCAGTCACTATTTTGGATAATGTCCCCAAAGCTATGCTTTTTCTCTTTGTAACCACTACTTCAGATAAAAAGGTGAGTGGTTCCTGTCATCTTTAAAATGACTAGGTGTGCTCTTAAAACTAAGGTCGGGTAAGGAAAGTTCCAGTTAATTTTAGGTAAACAAAAAGCAAGTTATTCAAGAAATTGTATGACAAACTGAAAGGGGATAGATGGAGGAAAAGAGATTTTATCTAAAAACCAGCCTGTCCCGTGAAGCTGTTTGTATTCAACTTGTTGGAAAATTGTAGCTTTGGTTCCCCTGGAATAATGAGGAAGGTGATCTTTCAAGCAACAAAATTTATAGAAAAACCATTTTCTTTGAAGTAACAAATCTTTGTTCCAGCAACAATGACATCCATACTTCCAGAGCTAGAATGTCAAATCCCGTTTTGTAGCTCAGTTTATAGTTTGTCATTTAGAGAGGTCACTCTGGTTAGTCAATGTAGGCATTCCTTAGCTAGCCTGGTAGTCGGAACTCTTCACCAAAAAGGTCGGAGAAGCTAGATCAGACTTTATGGAAAAAGCTCAGGCTTCAGAATCCATGGGAGAGACAGTCACCTCCCTAGTCCAGCATGAGCTCTCTATTAAAAACAACAGCAGCAACACTAACAACAACATGAAAAACAAGAAAACAAAAAACCCAACAAATTTGTCATTTAAAATGCCATATAGTTGAAAAGATAGGTGCTGGATGAGGTAGTTTACAACAGTCAAAAAGAAATTTAGCAGTCCATGGACTGTGCAAATTGTCTGTTAAGTGGTTCTTTATGGTTGAGTAGAATCCATGAGGGTTTTATCTTGAATCTTTATCAAGCAGCATTCAGCAGAAACTGGTTCCCTGAGAAAGTAATTTTTTTTAAATTCTATGTTGTGTTCATATCTTTTCATGACATACAATTGAAGCTTCAGTCCTTTTGAGCAAGTTACCTGAACAGCAGCAGCCATTGTTTCAGAGTGTGTTAGGTCTAAAGATAAAGGGAAAAACACCTTCAAGATTTTGTCTAATTTTTTTTTAAAGGAATTACATCTTCATAAATTGTGTATCTTTTTTGTCTTGGTGGTCTGCAATCAGGAGCAAGAGACAACCATTAGAAATGTCTGTTGCAATTTCCTCCAGGGCCACCAGCCCACTGGCATGAAGTAGTCACTTTCAGAAATCTTGGGCCAGGAGAATAAAGGCATTGGCTGCAGTGTGTCTACTACGGGGGCATTCCTCTCCATTAAATGTAGACATAATATCTTTGCTTCAAGTACAGATCTGGGAGTCTGTTTAATCTCTAAAATACTAATAATAAATTAAAAAGCACTTATTCATCACCTGCTCTGTTGAAAGGATGGTGCTAGGTCCCTGGAGCTACACAGACAAACCAAAAAGTAATCCTTACCCTCAAGGTGCTAATTTTCTTGTTGTGTGTGTGGTGGTGGTGGGGGGGGGGAGCAGAGATGGGGGAAGGATATGGTGTATACAGAAATAAGTATATATGGAAAAACAAGGAAAAAGAAAAACAGAATTCTGTTTCTGGAGTGGTAATTTCTGGTCCATTTAACACAGTTTAATTTCAGGCTTTTTTTTTTTTCTCCAGGCTTTCAAAAAAGAAAGTATGTATTATAGTCTCTCTTGACTTCTTATCCTAATGGCATATTAAAGACACAACTTAAAATAACAGAATTGCAGATGCTTAAAATTGGAAGGGCCTTTAGAAATAACCTGGTTCAGACCCTTCATTTTACAAACTGAAAGACTCATGACAATAAGGCAGTTAGTTGCCTATGTAGGTGATTTGAGGCAGTGTATTGCACAATGGTTAGAGTGCTGGACCGGAAGTCAGGAGAACCTGGGTTTAAATCTCACCTCAGACACTTACTATGTGACCCTGAGCAAGTCACTTAACCCTGTTTGCCTTAGTTCCTAGTTTGTAAAATGAACTGGAGAAGGAAATGGCAAACCATTCCAGTATTTTTGCCAAGAAAACCCCAAATGAGGTCATGAAGAACTGAAAATAACTGAATATACATACATAGGTATAGAGTATTCCTTCTAGAGTCCAAGGACTTGAGTTCAAATCCTGCAGCTGACAGTTATTACTAATGGGACCTTGGCCCAAGTCAGTCATCTTCCTTGGGCCTCAGTTTTCTCATCTGTAAAATGAGGAATTTGCACTGAAGAACCTCTGAGGTCTCTTTTAGATCTAGATCTGTGACCCTAAGTGGTATACAGGGAAGGTTACCCTTGGCCACAAGTGTTTTTTCATTCCCATAATTTCTACAATAGAGATATTCCTTCTTTCACAGGTTCAGAGATTTAGATTTGATTTTGGTTTTGTTTTTTTTTTAGCTTTTCTTGGGGGGGGGGGCAATTGAGGTTAAGTGATTTGTCCAAGGTCACACAGCTAGTGTTAAGTATCTGAGGCAAGACTTGAACTCGGGTCCTCCTGACCCAGGGCCAGTGCTCTATTCACTGCACCACCTAGCCGCCCCGGAGAGATTTAGATTTGAAAGGGTCCTTGAAGTCATTCTGACTAAGAGAAATAGTTATGTGTATTGTAACACAGGATAGGCTATGGATTCAAACCCAGAGCCTCAGCTTACAAGCCCAGGGCTTTTTCTTCTAAATAATGTTCCCTCTGTGGTCAATGTAGTACAGAAGAGAAAAGGCCAAATGACCACAGAGAAGATCTGGGTTCTAATCTTTACTTTTCCCACTTACTGTTACTTGCAGAAGTGAAAACTATTCTTTTTTTTTTAAACAAATTTTTATTGTCATCTTTTGTTCTTACACCAGTCAGTCCCCTCATCTGTGAACTATAGATAAAATATACTTCACAGAGTTGTTGGGGTTAAAGTTATTCATAAAATTCTAAATAAATGAAATTATTACTATAATGACACAGTTGACTCCCTGATATCTGCAATGGCATTTTGTCCCTAGAATCTTGTGGGCCTCTGGTTAGTATGGTTTTCCTGTCTTTAGGTTCCCTGGAAATCCAAACATCCCCAAGAAGGGTAATTCTTTAAAGTTTTAATAGCTAACATCTTAGCTGAAATTAGTTAACAATTAGATAAGAGCAAACAAGGTCCAAGAAAATAGCACCTCAGAATGGGATTGGGACAAGATCTGGGGATTTCTGTATTCATGACAATGTCCTTGTGGTAATTCAGAAGTTTAAGACATTATTTTTTCCTAATTGTAATCACAGTTAAAAACACATGAAAGCTCATAAGGAAAGGATATGGGGAAGGAGAGGTGCTACCAGTTCAATTCCATTTTAAAAGCATTTAGTTAGTGGTTGTTATATGCCAGACACTGGGCTAGGAGTTGGGGATGCAGACCAAAAAAACCCTCGAATAGCTCCCCAAGCCAGCCCTCGACTTCAAGGAACTTTCATGCTATTAGTGGAAAACAACATGTACCCAGATATAGAAATACAAAAAGCAAATACAAAGTAATTCGGGGGAGAGGAAACATTGACAACAATGGGGATGGGGAAGTCCTTGCGTGAAAGGTGGCCCGTGGATTGTACATGGAAAGAAGTCAGGAATTCTATGAGGTGAGGAAAAACGGGGAATATTCTAGACCTGGTGGGACAGCTTGAGGAAAGACCTAAAAGGAGGAGATAGAAAATCATCTAAGGAGAACAGCACAGTAGACCAGGAAGATGCATACAAACGTGGTGCCTCACTTAGTGAATCACTCAATCAATAGATCAACAAACCTGAGAAGGTAAGGTGAAGGAGAAAGTAGACAGGCCTGGAAGTCCAAAGAAAGAGGTTTTAGTCCAAAGCTCTGCTACTAATAAGTTGTCTGACTTTGGACAAATCCCTTCATCTCTCTGTTTCCACTCATGGAATGGGAGGGGTTGGGGCTGGGCTATCTGATCTCTGAGGTTCTCTCTGGCTCTCCTATTCCTTTGGTGACTTTATGATTTATAAAGCAGTGATTATGAACCAAAGGCTCTGCTAAATGCTGTACGGCCAGTGTGTGCATGGATTGATTCTGTGTAGATTCAGATATGCCGTCTCCTTCTACAGAACTCAGGCAAGCACCCTGGGAACAGATACCATGCCCTCTTTGCTTTGGGTCCCTGGCATAAAGGAGGTTCCTGAAAAATGCTCATTCATTGTTTGGTTGGAGAGGCGACTTTTGCCCCTGAAGATCATATAGTGTCTTTGTGGGGACAAGACACAAACAAGGTGACACATGGAAAGTCTTTTCAGGGGCCTGTGAGTGGTTCAGGTATTCTAGGTCAGAGAAGGGAGTGATCACTGTGGGCTGGGGTGATGGGGGAGGCTTGAGCAAAAGATGAGATGAGCTGGGCTTTGAAGTTTCCCTTAACGAGGAAAATTCATTGTCTCCCCCACTCCCCGCCCCCCTGCCTTCTGCAGAGTCGGCAGCAGGATTTCAAACCCATTTCTTTGGGCTTAGCAAAGACATAAAACACGTTATTTAAGGGTTGGATGGCTGGAGTGGGAGGGCGGGAGGGGGCCAGATTTATTTCTGCATCCTGTCTCAGGAGCTGGTACTTTCAAATTTGAAGTGAAACTTTCAGATGAGCCCAGCTGTCCCCAAAGTGCTGTTAAGTGCTCTGAGAAGCCAGGAAGGGGGACGCCACAATGGCCGCCCATCCAGCTGCTGTGTTAGGCAACAGCTGAACTTCAAAAGGAGAATGGGGTCTACACATGGACAGCTGGTTATGTGTGTGGGTGTAGTGGGGGGCACAGACTGGGGGAGGGAAGCTAGCTGAGGAGCAGAGATGAAAGTACCTTGGAGTTGTCATCAAGGAGCCTGTTTTGTGGCAGTGGGTTTTGGGGGCCATGAGGCTGAGGAAAGAGTTATTGTTAAAGCAATGAGTTCTGGATTTCGCTTTAAAAAATTAATGCTAATGCAAAAATTTCCTGATAATACCTTGAGTATCCAGATAGAGAGATGGTGTTCCTGGTTGAAATCTTCTTGTGGACTCCCACATAATTTGATATGGTGGCAAGAGCAAGAATACTGACCCTCAAGTCAGAGGCCCCAAGTTCAAATCCCACCTCTGATGTTTACTTGTCATGTGACCCTGGGCCTGGGTTTCCTAATCCCTACAATGAAGGTGCTGGATTAGATGGTCTCGGAAGATACCTTTCCACTCTGGATGCCTACATATGGTTGTCCCTTTCTTTCTGGAAACAGGGAGATGGAGAGCCAGGCCTTCAAAAAAGTAATGCTGTTATCTCCATTGACTTACTTTGTGGGACAACAATTTCAGTTATGAGTCATCAAAGAGGCAGGTATTTCAGGGAGTCTGGCAAGGAATGAGGGGGACATCAAGCAAGAGAAATTCACTGATTTGGTCAATAAACGCATTGGGAATGTCAGGTATAATCAGTCTTAAGAGCTGGAGTGCGAGACCACAAAGCTATATCGATGCTATCTGGAGAATAGCTTTTGAAAAGGTCAAATAAGTATGTGAAGGGGAAAGGAATAAGCATTTATTATGCACCTACTATATGCCAGGTACTATACTGAATGATTTACAAATATTATCTCATTCGATCCTCCCAACAATGCTGCTAGGGGCATACTGTTATAACCCTATTTTACTGTTAAGGAAACTGGAGCAAGCAAGGGTTGAGGGACTTGCCCAGGATCACACAGCTAATCAGTATTTGAAGTCACATTTGAACTCGGGTCTCCCTAACTCCACATCTAGCACTGTATCCACTCTGTTCCCTAGCTGTCTCTAGAGCTGAGGCACAAATTAAAGAAAGGAAAAGTAGACTAAAAAAACAAAAACAAAAATAAAACATGAACAAACAAAATAACTCAAACCAAAAACCAAAGACTACCACGAGAACAAGGGAACTAGCAAAAGAACTGGAGAGGGCCTCCAGAGAGAGCCAAATTTCCACCACTGAGGCTATTCTTTGAGAGGGACCTCTTCAGTCCAGGTTACTTAGAAATAATGAACTTGGCCCTAATACCATGCATGGGAATGGGCTTAAGCGATCCCAGCCAATGTTCCTTCTAGGCCAAATGATTCTATAATGATTGACCCAGGTGGCCAAGCGAATATCTCAGAGGAAGAAGAGGCCATTTTAAACTGTCTTCCAAGACCTCAGCTGCCAACAGTGCTTTGTCAATGTCTGGACCATTTTCAAGTCATTTTCTGTAGTCAAGGACTATGGCAAGAAGGACTACCCAGCAGCCAGCTCGGGTCAGCTAAAGACAGAGGCAGAGAACTGAAAACTGCCCAGTCAAACTCAAGCCACAATGGGTAGATGCAGTTTGAGCAAGGATTTGTTCCAAGGTTCCCCAGAAGTTCCTGATGATCCTCAGTTGTAGAAAACATTGTCCAAGTTTTGTGGGAGGAGAAATATACTTCTTTGGCTTCTTGAGTTTTGTTTCATTTGGTCCACCAAGGGTGGGGAAATGTGTGTCAGTAATCAGAGGTCTAACCCTGTTTAATTTTCAATGATTTAGACCAAGTTTGAAGTCACCCTGGTCTCCTCATTTAACAGATCGTTTTCTGAACCCAAATGTCTTAATACCAGAACAATACCTAAGAAATGATTACATTCCCAGCAGCATTTTCATTTTCTTACCTCTATCCCATAATATATACATATATACACATATATATATATACATATATATAGTTTGTATGTGTGTTTAAAGTTTCTGAAAACTCATAAAAATGTTATTTTCATTAACTTGATATTTATGCTGTATATATTTTTATAGGTACTTCTGGTCTCCCCCATTAGAACGTAAGCACATAGTGAATAGGGACTGTTTCATTCTTTGTACCTATATCCTTCGTGTCTGGCTCGATGCCTGGTACATAGTAAGCACCTAATAAACATTTGTTGATAGACTGAATGATGACAGGGTTGATAGTGGGAATGGGGGTAGGATTTACCCTTTTAGTTGGGGGTAGGATTTACTCTTTCTCCATCTTTGAGGGCTATTATAGAAGCCACCCAGAAAAGCAGAGGATGTAAGAGCTGCCCAGAGATCTTAGAGATCATCTGGTCCAAGCCCCAGAAGAGTAACTGCTCAAGGTTAAACAGTGATTAAATAATAGAGCTGGGCATCAGACTTCAGACTTGGTCTGTTGGAAAGAGAGCTGTGTGAGGAACCAGAGGAGCTGAATTTACATTTTGCTTCTTCCAGGGAAACCATGCAACCTTGGGCCAATGGCCTCTCTGGGCTTCAGGTGGGGAGTGAGACTATGGACCTCTGAGGTTCCTTCCAACTTTAAATGACTTCTGACTACAAATCCAAGTGAGATACCAAATGACCACTTGCATACTGAGGACTAGCTTGCCATTAAGTAAACCAAAGTTTTTGTGTGAGAAGGTCTAAAACACTGGGGTGGTCAGAGTGATGACAAAGATCCTGAAACAAGCAAGGACAGGGAGGGCTTCCAGGCTGATTAGGATTGATGGATTTGGGTGCTTTTTATAACTGTGCCAATGACCCAAGGATGGGATGCAGGATATAGGGAGATACAATACATTTCCAGTTGGGGAAAGAAGGAGAGAGAAGCTTGGGGTTCTTGATTAGAAAATGGCAGATGTGGTTGTTGTCATCATTGTCTTTTTTTGCTGTTGTTGTAAAGTTGTTTTTCACTCATGGCTGACTCTTCATGACCCCATTTGGGGTTTTCTTGGCACAGATAATGGAGTGATTTGCCATTTCCTTCTCCAGCTCATTTTATAGATGAGGAAACTGAGGCAAACACAGTTAAGTGACTTGTCCAGGGTCTGAGGCCAGATTTGAACTCATTCCAGGCCTGGTATTCTATTTCCTGTGCCACCTAATTTCCCTATATGGCAGATATAGTAGGATCCTAAATACAGAGTTAGAAAGGAAGAGGTCATCTAGTTCAACCTCCTCATTTTGCAAATGAGAAAGGTGGGATGCAAAGAGATTAAGTGACTTGCCCAAGGTCACATAGGGAATAAGCATTTATTAAACACCTACTAAATACCAGGCCATGTGCTAAACACTGGGGATACAAAGAAAAGCAAAAGACAGATTCTACCCTCAAGGAATTCATATTTTAATGCAGAGACAACCAACAAACAGATATGTATAAACAAATTACGTATAGGATAACTAGGAAATGCACTAGAGGTATTAAGTAGATGTGACTTCAAAACCAGGACATTTTTCACACCACACTGTCCTGGCAACTTGGGCCTGTCTGAGCTCCTCGAGAGGCAGAGGGACGATGGAGCTAATTGTTAACATTCATGTCCTGAGTCTGTGCTGCCCAGATTTTGTATACAGAATTCTTTTACACTCTTCGGATTATGTATGCCTGTGTATATTACTTCTGAATTTATTCTGTTATCATATAAATCAAGTCTGAAAAAAGTGCACCTGGTAGAGAGTGTGAGACAGAGGGGAGACAGGGAAGAGGGGGCAGATGCCTAAAGATTTAAGCATCTCATGGGGACAGTAGTTTAGGGGTTCAGACCTAGTAATACGTGAAAAAATCCCACTTGAACTTTAGTTTGCTAGTGGTTTGGTGAACAGAAAGCTCTGAGCGCTGGAAGGAGGATAAAGATATTTCAAGATTTTAGAGAGGAGCCCAGTCTTCGGGATCAGGCTTTGATTGCTTTCTGATCTGTTGCCCCAGCAGCCTGAGTTGTAGGTGGGGCCTGGATCCCTCACAGAATTTGGTGCTAGGGATAGAAAGACAAAGACAAGTCAGCAAGTATTTCTCCTCTAGCATTGCACTTTGGAGCTAGTCAGAGATACTGCATCATCCTACTGTTGGAAACTTAAAAATCCAATTGCATTCTGTCATGCCTCATTAAGACATCTCCAGAAAGGGAAGGAAACTTGGTTAAGGTTATAGAGTTAATCAGAGGTGAGCTGAGGTTGACTGCCTGGGAGGATTTTGCTTTATTAAGGCCTACCTCATGGACTGTCTCTCAGTATTGTTAGCAGGACCATCTGTAGGCACTGAGGAGAGGCTACAGGGAAAAAAAAAAGAAAGGAAGATGGATGGTAACCTGTACTCTCTCTCTCTCTCTCTCTCTCTCTCCCCCTCTTCCATTCTCCCTCCTCCCCCTCCCTCTCTCCTCTCCTTTCCCCACTCCTCTCTTTCACACACACACACACACACACACACACACACACACACACACACATACACACTTCTAATCAATCTTCTTTTCCTATATTACCAAAGAATTTAGAGCTGAAAGGAACCTTAAGGATCATCTAAAATCGAATCGCTTGCTTTTATAGATGAGGCAGTTGAGGTTGTCTTTCCTGGTCAAACAGATAGTTTGTCCTTTCTCTTCAAAGGGGACCGATGACATCAGAGGGTGATGTCTTAGGGGTGAATTGGGTTTAAGTGAAGCAGAGATGCACAAATTTATCAGCCTCACTCTTTCTCCCACAGTCACTGAAGTCTAATAGCAAGACAAAAGTCAAGATGACTGGTGATGGCCCAGGATTCATCGGATGACCTTGGCACCCAAGCTCTAAGTGCTCCATAGCACCTGCTTCAGTCGCCTTCATGGCCATTAGAACAAATTGTTCCCATCTGAACTTTCTGCTGGAGGCAGTCTGCACATGCTTGAGGTAGACATCTCCCTAACTCACTAGTAGGTTTGAGGCCTGTTGAGGAGCCAGGATTCACAGCCAAATAATCTCTAACACCTCCCACCCCAATATCTCTCACCTTAAGCTTGTTTGTAAAAAAAAAATTAAAAAATTTTGAAAAGTAGAGAGTCCAGATTTTCTTGACTATTGAGGATTTTTTAGAAATACAATTTTGTTAAATAAATTGGGCTACAATTTTAGAGACATAAGACACCCTAAAAATAACATAGTCTAAAGCTTAAAGAAGTTGTAGTTAGTTACTGCCCACCCCCTGTCAGTGAAGGTCAAGGCTGGAGCCATCAGAATCACTCCCATGGCCTGTTTTAGAATGGCAGGTTTTCCTTCATTCCCTATCTCGCAGGGGCCAAGCCCGGCTATAAATTGAACATCACTGCTCTATTATTTGAATTCTTTCACATGGCTATAAATGACCACCTCCACTTGATTTGAGTTGTCCAAATATTCCTACCTCTGTAATGTCCACAGAGACAGCTAGTCAGCCTCAGAGCTGACAAGGTAAATAGAGCCGAGGGGGAGGCAACATTAGGCTCTTTAGTAGGAAGGCTAACCGAAGAGTGATGGCCCACTTCAAAGTAATAGTCTGGGGAAGACATGTTCAAATAGGATGTTATCATCAAAGGCTCTATTACGTCTGCCTTGATGATTCTCACCCTCCAAGCTCAGTTCTCACAGCTTACCTTTCTCATAAATAAAGGTCTGCCTTTGATGATTAAAAAACAATAATTGTGAACATGCACGTTGGACAGGAGGGAAATAAAGTTGCAGACAGAAGTAAATATGGAAAAATGATCTGGCTCAAGAGTAATGAGGCCTCAAGTGCATTGCTTGGCAAAGACCCTTTCCAGTGATTAACAACAAGGCCACCCTACCCACATAGGATATCATCTGATTTTCACAGATAACTTTCACATAGCATCAGATTCTCACAACAATTCTGTGAAGTCCATGAAACAACATATAAAATGACCATTTTAGAGATAGGGAAAAACTGACGGAATAATCAGAGCATATAAGAATTGTCCCCATTTTCTGTGCTGCTTTATGACTTACAAATGTACTGTTACAACTCTGTCAAGTCGGGTTGTTCCAGTTTCTAACTATTAGTACAGACACTTAGTAAGTGGTTGGTCACTCATTGTTTTTGGTGCCATTTTATAATTTGTTGTTCTTAGAAGGGATCTAGACTGGTGCTGGAAACTTTCAGAAAAGGAAATCCTTCCTACCAATGCACATTGGTAAACTGGAAATAATTCTCAAATGGGTCATCTTAAGAGAGTTGCCTGGGGGGCACTGACAAGTGAAGTGATTTACCCAGCCAAGGTCACACACACACACACACACACACACACACACACACACACACACACATAGAAAGTGTCAGAGGTCAGACTTAAAACCAGGCTTTCCAAACTCCAAGATGGGCTCACTCACATCCCCTGCTGCCTCTATGAAATTGTTAAGAGGTCTAATTAATTTCACAGCAAGAAATAATGATAGCTTCTATTTATATTGTGTTTCAAGGCTTATAAAATACTTCTAGTAGGGGGCTTCTAGGTGGCGCAGTGAGTAGAGCACCGGCCCTGGAGTCAGAAGGACCTGAGTTCGGATCCAACCTCAGACACTTAACGCACACACAAACAAAAAAACTTAGCCGTGTGACCTTGGGCAAGTTACTTAACCCCAATAGCCCTCCAAAAAAAAAAATACTTCTAGTAGAATGTAGGTTCTTTGAGGGTAGGGCAGTTTGGATCTTGTCATCTCACCTGCTGCTGAAACTTTAGTTTTTCAATTTGTCATACAATTACACTTTTTTATGTATTCTCTCCTCCAATTAGAATGTGAATTCCCTGAAAGGAGGGGCTGTCTCATTTTTTTTCTACTTGTATCCTCAATTTTTAGCATAATGCTTAGCATATATGAAGTATTTAGTAAATGTTTTTCCATTCATTTATTCATTCAAAGAGGCTAAACGACTGACTCATAGTGACAAGACTAAAGGCCTTGAATGAAGCTTTTTTGACTCTTAAGTTCAATGCCTTTATGATATGAATTACAATATGCAAAGCTCAGTACATTGAAGAAATTCATAACATAAAACTGATTTGTCTGTATCTTATAGGAAGTACAGTGGGACAAGTACTGAACATGGAGTTAACATACCTGGGTTTGAATCCTGCTTCTGATACTCGTGTAACTGTGTGAATATGAGAAAAAATTTAACCTTTGAGTGTGACAGAAACACCAGCTTTTATCTTTTACTACAAAATTTGCTAGCAACAACAAAACAACAATCAGCTAACATATGACCTTGTCTCTTGGCAAACAGATTTTCAGGATTTCTGAGGTGTCATGTGAAAGAAAGCTCTTCTGATTTCTATAACTCTGCCAGGATTGACCCATAAGAATATTTGGTTGGAATCAATAAAAAAATGTGGATTTACAACTTATCTGCCTCCCCCCCGTTCAAAAATACCAAGCCATTCCTCCCCCGACTCATGAATCATCTTTTGAAAGTTTTGAACTATCATCTGATTCATCATCTGGCCCCAAGCTGGTGAAACAGAGTGCGCTCTTTGAGTTTCTGAGTTCCCTTTGCACTGTGGAGGCGGCCAGACCTGACAGCATTGCCTCTACCTGCCTCTGTGTGTATGGCGCCCTGAAACATTGGAGTGGGTCTTGGCAGCTAATGATGATGACATGAGATAGGGTTCATCTTGACCTCGGAGGACAGAGAAAGCTCATCTCAGCTGCATTTCCCCCCAGCTGTGTCAGAATCAGACGTGACTGAAAGGGCTGGTGAGTCCCACTCTTGATTTCAGCTTGGAAAAAATCAAAGAATCTGAGTTAGCAGGGTCCTCAGAGGCCATGTAGCCCAATCTGTACCTGATCACGAATTCCTTCTACAATACACCTGACAGTGACCTCTTGAAGACTGCCAAGAAAGGGGAATTCTTGAGAAAGCCCAGTCAAGAATTCTGGAAAGACTAGGGCCTATGAAGATAATTTCCAAGAGCTATGGGAGATGGAATCTGACCAATTGATTTGATTGTGTGTGTAACACAAACTTTATGTCCTTCTAAACTTTAATTCCCTTAGAAGGGGGATAGGCATTTATGGATCAGACTAGATGGTTCTGTTCCAGATAACTCAGCTTCTGTGAAACAAAGAGTTATTTTGGACACTATAGTATCATCCACAGAAGATTCTGATACAGAAGGAAGAATTCAAAAGTGAGGGATTAGAGATTAATTTGGCATAATACTGAAACTATAGATGTCACACAATAAGTACTAGTTGTCCAAATGACACTGATTAACAAGCTTCTACGTTGAGATTGAACTGGGTCTTCAAACCTTGCTAGAGAAAGCAATTTAATACTTCCATTCAATAAGCATTTATTAAGTAGTTATTCTGTGGAAGCAGAAGAAAACAAAACAGCCCCTGCCTTCAGGGAGTTTATATTCTGGTGAATGCAAGGAGATGCTACCTACCCTAGAGCATATGGAACTCATAAAGCCCAAAACAAAACTCATTATCCTCATTATCATTGCACCCAGTGCCTTGTCTTAAGTTCTGTACTTCTCTAGGGGGTACCACCATCTAGTCACCTGGGCTCCCAATCTCAGTGCCATCTTCATCTCTCACTCACCCCCATGTACCCTAGCAGGTTCCAGATCTTGGCATTCCTATCTCCATAGCATCTCTCACATGTATCCCTTCCTCTCTTCCCATAGGGCCACTACTCTGGCACTCTTATGCAAATCCTCATCACTCTTCACCTGGATTATTGCCATAGAACCCTAATCCATCTCCCTGACTCCAGTTTTCATTTCTTCACAGCCATTAAAGATTTCTATATAGTTCAGGACTGATGATAAAACCACCTTACCCATTTCCCTAACATTCAACAAACTCCAGTGACTTCTTCTGACCACTAGGCTCAAGGACAAACACCTTTGGCATTTAAACCTCTTAATAACTTGGCCCAATGACCTTTATAGCCTAGTTACACCTTATTTTGGCAGCTAGGTGGTACAATGAATAGAGCACTGGGCTTAGAACCAGAAAGACTGGCCTTAGACATGTACTTGCTGTATGAGCCTGGGTAAGTCACTTAACCCTGTAAACTTCAGTTCCTTATCTGTAAAATGAGCTGGAGAAGGAAATGGCAAACCCCTTCAGTATCTCTGTTAAGAAAACATGGTCATGGGGTGGCTAGGTGGCTCAGTGAGTAAGAGCACCTGCCCCAGAGTCAGGAGGACCTGGGATCGGTTCTGGCCTCAGAAAATTAGCACCCACACATAAATAAATAACTAGCTGTGTAACCTTGAGCAAGTTATTTAACCCCAATTGCTTAAAAAAAAAAAACAGTGTCACAAAGAGTTGGGCACAACTGAAAAAAAGACTTAACAACAGTACACACTATTTCCTCCACATAAGCTATAGCCATACTGGCCTAACTGATGCTTCTAACACATACCTCTCAATCTATGCATTGGTTATTTCTCCATACTTGGAATGTTCTCCATCATCTCCACCTGGTTTCTTTCAAGGCTCTGCTAAAGCATTCTACTTGAGGCCTTTCCTGCTCTCTTCAGCTGCTAATTTCTTCCCCATTCAGGTTACATCATAACTGCTTGGTATGTATTCTATGCACACTTATATCTACACATTGTCTCTTCTCTTGGAATGTGAAGGTCTCTTTTGTTTTTTATCATCAGAGATGCAGAGTGGTATTTTAAGATCAATCTGGCAGTACAGATCACGGTGTGAGGAAAACATGTATTTTCTAGTGGTCAGTTTTATCCTTTTAGGTTTCCTCTCTGAGACTTACTTTACTTAGCTATAGTATGGGGGGAAGTACACTTGCACTCCCATCCACCTCTTGGGTGAGTAAAGCATTTTGTTAACCTAAAAGTGATGTAAAAATGTGAGTTATTGTCATGAGACTCTGTCACTAATGAATTGTATGAGTTTGGGTAAGTGTTTAACCTTTGCCTCTCAGTTTCCTTCCCTATAAAATGGGGGCAATGATCCCTGCCTCACCAAACTCAGACAGTTGTTGTAAAGAGCACAGGAGACCTTATCTATGACAATCCTTTGAAAACTACCTAGCACTGTACAAATACAAGGACTTAAAATTATGATTTTTGTTTCTCTTACATTATCAGTTTATTTTCCAGTTTCTAATTGATTGTTTGGTTAAGTGTCTAGTGATACTAATTTCTAAATCTCTTAGATGACAGGTATTATGAGAGTGTCCAGAGTATTTAAAGAACCTTGCTGTTATTACATGTATTTTACATATGGGATATGTTAAATGTTCCCCAAGATTGCAAGGGAAGGATGGTATGATCATTGCTGGACTTGGAATCCAGAAGACATGTATTCGGATCCTGCTTTTGACACAGGTTGTGTGACTGTGGTAAAGTCATTCTGAGCCTCAGTTTCCTCATCTATAAAATAGAGGTGATAATTGTAATGACTATTCCATTGGGTTATTGTGCAACTCAAATAAGGTAGTATCTGTAAAGTGCTTTGTGAATTTTAAAGCTCTATGTCAGCTATTATTGTTATTAATTTGTGGGCAAAGGGATCTGAAAAAAATTACAAATTAAATGTGAGGTTGAAGAAAATAACTTTCTTCCTCACTCTGCAGCTAAAGCTGTCTGTATGTTTTCCAAGTAGATAGCTATTTCACAAAGAAACAAAGTGTTAAACTTCTTATTTACATGATATAATATGCTAGCTCTTCCAGAAAGCCTTTCCCAAGTCTCCCTCCCCCATCCTCTGAAAATATTTCCCCTCTTGGACTTTCAAATGGAACCTTAGACCACATATACTATGACTGTTTTTTTTCCACCTGGTGGTTATTGTATATTATTATTCTGTGTGCCATATTTCCTTTAGAAGATTTTAAACTCCATGACAGCTAGTAGAGAATCTTGATTTTTTTGTATCCCCCTCAGTGCCTAGTGCAGTGCTTATAATTTAGTTTGGAGTTAATAAATGATTTCTGATATATTCTTTCTGTTAATAGTTAATAAACTCCAAAAGTAGAAGGTTATATGTACGGTCACAACCTCTCTATTTGGTGGCTTTGCTTAACTGTTTTAGGGGCACATACTTTTGGAGGGAGTAGGGTTCTTTTCCAATGTTTGAGGGGGAAGTGTTTGCTGTATCAAAACAAAATATATCAAAGTTTTAACAAATAAAATAAAGTTGCTGAATAAATGAATCATACAGCAATATGACAACTGTCAGAAGAGGTCAAATGAATAGTCACTGCCTTTTCTGTAAATAAATTCTTTAAAAACTTGCATTATGTGTTGTCCTACTCTCCCACCTTTAAGCTAAATTTTGGCTCTGAATGAATCTCTCTTCTCTAATCAGTGGTTAACACTAGAATATCGGACTACTATAACTATCCATTTCTGTCCCCCTAAACTGAGAAGGAGGTGGGGGCTGCTGTTTCCAATCACCTGGGGGCCAATGTGCCACCAGCCCTTTCTCTGGCAAGAACAGCAACTAAATTACATCTGATGTAATTTGCAGTCTACTTTTTTCCCCCTTCAATTTAAGACCTAATTATTTTATCATATACTAGGTTGCCAAAAATTGGTATATTCAGTGAAATGTAAACTCCTTGAAGGTAGGGACTGTTTCATTTTTGTCTTTGTAGCCATAGTACTTAACTGCAGGGCAAACTCTTAATAAATGCTTGATGGACTGGGCTGAATTATAACTAGCTTTCCTTGTTCCCTCCTCCTTCACTGCTAGCACCAGTCAGTCTAAATCTTTTACTAGCTTAGTTCCTCTTCCACCCACCCCATGCCCCAACCCCCAGGCTGCCCCTCAAGTAGATACTGAGAAAAACTCCCAGGACACTGCTGTCTATGATGGACAAAGCAGACTGTTCTTCCCACAGCTACAAACCATAAAATTAAGAAGAGCCTGACAATTAATTTTGTTTGCCTGACTTTAAATCTATTAACAGCAAAATGCCTGTTTAAATCATTCTTTTGTAAGCATATTTGTAAATAATACTTTAAAACACTTCATCTAATTACACTTCACTGTAGCTGAAAGTTACCAGACTGAAGATGTGATTTATGTTTTGACAGCATTTAGGTACTATTTACCCCCCAACAATAGAAACAGCAATTGACAAAATTCAAAAAAAGAAAATGCAGCCCAACAAAAATTAATTTGCACCAGATTTAATAGCTTTTCCAGGCAGATCGGGTCCCTCCTGAATAATGAAGTACATTCAGCTTATGGCGTAGTGGAAAGGCTACTGAGTTGAGGAATCAGGAGACCCCTATTCTCATGTCAGTTTTGCCCCTTCCTGGCAGGGTAACCTTGGGAAAGTCTCTTTCCTTCTCTGGACCTCAGTTTCCCTCGTCTGAGACAAGAAGGGGATGAACTGGATTATCTCGAAATTCTCTTCCTGCTCTGAGATTCTATGAACATCCAGATCCCCAAATGTCTACAGACAGACCTGGGTGTGTGGGGGTGGGGTGGGGGTGAGGAGGGCCACATAAATAAATGGGAATTTCTAACAGGGACATGAGAATTTTCTCTTTCACTTTTAAAAAAACTGGAATAAGGCACGAGTATAAATTCCAAAAAGAGCAATTTATTTAAGTCTATCATTTTTTGGCAACACAATAGAACGCACATTGGGATGAACAGCAACAAATCACTTCTCTCCCCACTGTCTGTTTGCTCCACCATATGTTGTGGAGAATACAATTCACATGCTGAAGTTTTGCCTCCTTTCAATGTGAGAAAGCATATTGTGATATCAGCAGCCTGGTCACAGAGCCAACATTTACTAGGGAGGTGGGGAGTTGGGGGGGGGGGTGGAAAAGAGGAAGCAGATAGCAGAGAATCCAATAACACTCCAGGAGAATAGCATTCAAAGCAGGGAGTTGTTTCGTGATCCTTAGGTAAATATCCCCCCACAGACCCTGCCACTCATCAATACTTCACACAATACATAGGTGTTTAATAAATGGTTGCTGAATGAGTGAATGAATGAATGAATAGAAGGATGGATAAATGCATGAGAGGTAGGGGTTAGATTTCATTCTAGCAGGCATCCTTCTCTAATAATTCATTTCCTTTTCCCAATGGAAAGAGTATAATTTCTTTCTTTTCTTTTTGTTATTCTGAATTTGCATCCACATACTAACTCTCATAATAGACAGTGCTTTGAAGTGGATAAAGGTCTGGCCTTTGATTCAGGAAGGCTGAGGTTCAGGCCTGTCATCTGATACATGCTCAGTGGATGGTCACCAGAAAATCACTTAATCTCTTGGTGTTCCAGGCTGTTATCTAAGACTAGATCTCCATCAGTGGAGGTAATTTTCACACTGGGAATTCTGTATATTGATGAAATCAAGGGTGTAGGTCCAACACCTCTCCCTATCCTAATTCCATCCTAAATCCTTCATACCCAAAGATAACACCTTTGATTATCATTAGGAAATGAACTTAAAATTGGTTTTCTAGTGGTGATATAAATAGGCTAACATGTCATTGTGATAGAGAGCTACTAGGTAAAGAAATTCAACCAACCCAGGTCAGCATCTGCCCTGCAACTTATAATCTTAGAGGTTTCCTAGAACAAGGGAAAGTTAACTAACTTTCCCAGGGTCACACAACCAGTGTGGGTCAGAGGTATGACTTAATCTAATTCTTCCAGGGCGGGAAGCCACACTTCATCCTTGTAAATGTCAGTACACATCCATGTTCATAAAGTCACCTGATGTTAAAGTTGGTGGGGGCCATAGTGACCCAATCTTATTATTTGACATATGAGGAAACTGACCCTTGGAATACTTAATAGACTTGACCAAGATTATACAGGTAGTGGCTAAACCAGGATTAATGTCATGGTCTACTAACTCTTAAGTCCAGTGAACTTTCTATTATATCCCAGTTTAACAGTATTACTGTCCTGGGACATTCATGGCCAGTAGGAAAAAGAGATGGGAGATAGGGTAAAAGAGGGTGGAGAAGTAATTAATGTGCAAGGCCAAGATGCAGAGTATGATTGGAAATTTTTATGGGTTGGTTAGGCAGCCAAGGAAGGCCTGGATTTGCTTAGGGAGGTTAATATTAAATCTGTTGCAAATTAATTTTTGTTGGTCTACATTTTCTTTTAAAAATTTTCCATTGCTGTTTATATTGAATCTAGGCCTCCTAACTTCAAGCTCAGTGATGTTTCTACTACCTAATACTGTCTCTCACTTACCTGGTCCCTCTTGAAACTAATGGCATACTTCTGTGGAGTTGCTGGCAATGGCTGATCACAGCTTAGAATAAAGCTCCATCCCCTAATAGTATGAGTGCTAAACTCACACTTTCAACTCCATTACCCCTATACTAAAGGATTAACTGTGTTAACAGGCCACAGAAATGTTATTTACATAGACAACACACACATATTTTCCTTCATTCCTAAAATGAAAGGAAGAAGTTCTTTGTGGAATTTCTTTTATGATCTCCTTTCCATGTATATGGTGCAAATGTTTCTGGAAAAAAATTATGCATTTTGGAGACAGTCTAAACTACTCTGAAGCCCCACAGTAAGGAAGGAAGCAAGTAAGCATATTCATTCAACCAACATTTTTTAAGCATGTACTTAGTGGACAGTGGCTCTGAGGCTAGTTTTGTCATACCTCTCACACATACCTGCTTCATGACGTTGGGCATCATTCAATGTCTCAGTTCTTTAGGCAACACACTAGGACTTTTCTAGGGTCCTTATTGGGAGTTCTCTACACCAATGACATCCCTATCCCTACGTGCAGTGCAACAGATAAAAATAATATGACCCTTCCTCAAAAGCTTGAATTCTAGTAGGTAGAATTAAATAGTTACCCAAATACAAAGAACATGAAGAAAGCATACAAGAAGAGTATGAATTTGGTAAGAAATCAGATGCATAACAATATCAAGTGTGATAATTTTAAAGCTTTCTCAGGAAACATTTATTTTGGGTTCTTTGCTACTCTAAGAATCACAGGTAAAACAGAATTTTGATGTCTAGCCCTAGGCTGTGAATCCAACTGTTTGGTTCAATTAAACCAAACAGATGTGGGGGGAAAAAGAGTCTCTGGTTTGGCATATAATTCTAAATGAGCTTTTGTTTTTTTTTCCTATTGCAGATTTTAGACTAAGCCCTCTTATTGCCTAAAATCTGCAACTTGATACTAAGAGCTTGTCAAAATTAAGTGCATGCTTTATAAGTTTACATTTTTACAGTCTAACTGTTTTTCTTTGATATTTGACAGGGACCAAGGTTCCCATGTCATCTGGCCTTGAAGTATCTTTAGAACTTTCTCCAGACCAATTTGGGTGAGCCCAAGGTTGCAGTGAATTATATGATCTTTAAGCAGCCTGCCCAGCCTGCTTGCCCTTGGGCCCACACTTGAGGGCTAACACCTGTTAGCTGGACAGAGCAATTAATAAAAAAAAAAATTCGGTAAGCTGCCAAAAATCAAAGGTAAAGGATAAAAATATAATTTTACCTTCTGAGCTCCCAGAAGTGACCTTTGACTCCCAATGCCTGTGTGGCAGGATGGACAGGTTTTCTAGATTCCTCCTAAAGAAGCTTCTCTTGAAGTCACCAAATAGGGGCCACGTGATTAAAATGTACCTATTCCCCCATCATCACATTCATGCATAAATTTCACATGGATATCCATCTGGGATATGCACTGAAAACAAAACAGAACAAAAAAGTCAGAATTACCAATTTCCACCAAACCTACTCCCCCCCATCCTTTCAAAATTGGAATTGTATGCTCTCCAATAACACAACAGTGTATCACTTGTAAGATCAAATGCTATTTCCTTTAAGAGGTGACAGTTGGGGTTTCCAGTTGATGATTATAATTTGGCATTTGTTTCAAAATATGTCTGTACATTAAATAGATAACTGTGAACTTCAAAGAACTAAATACCAATTGTGAGCTCAGGCTCGGCCACACATACAGCTATGCTCCTTTTCCCAATCCTTTGGTAGCCAAGACAAGGTCACTGATCAGGGTAATTTGCAGGAAAAGTCAATTTCTCAAGTACCCGAAGCAGGTGTTGGGCTACTCTATGACAATTTACTGAATCTAAATTGAGGAAGTTGAATAGAGCAAAGGTCACGACCCAGAGGAAGAAAGGAGGAAAGCAAATCTCTTTGACTGTATTTTTAACTCCTTTTCAACCGAGCCATGCTCATCAGCTGAGGCTGGTAATGCCCCCAAATAAATAAATGAAGACCAGAATGCCTGCCTCAAGTCACTGACTTATCTGATCTCTTTGACCAGAAAGGAAGGTTTCATGATTCTTTCTTATGAACACATTAAGGAAATAAAGCAAGTTCACAAAAGCTAAAGCATATCTTCTGCAGATGAATGCTTGGCACAAAATCAAACCCAGGTGTTGAAACTCTCTTTCCTTTGCACTGTGTGTGTGTGTGTGTGTGTGTGTGTGTGTGTGTGTGTGTGTGTTTTAAGACATGCAAATTTCAATCTAAATCGGTACATTCTCCCACAGTTGTGGAGAATATAGAAAAAGTGTCAAACAGTTAGGGAGGGAAGAAATAATAGGAGCCCTAGAAACCTCAAGGTGGGAAGGAAGACGGTAAAAAAGGGAGGCTCCATCTTCTCTAGACAAGGGTCTCCCAATTCGTCGTTGGTGTTGTGGCCAAAGCTTTGGACTTGGGGTTAGTTGTGTCACTTCCTAGTCTTGTGACCTTGGGTGGGTGCAATTCAGTTCCAGTCAAAAAGCATCAAGGGCCTATGATGCTCTAGGCACATCATGGCACGACACTGTGTTTGATGTAGGAGAGACAAAGATAAAAACGGTCTCTTTCCTTAAGGAGCTAGTCCTATTCTAAATACAAAGTAGGTTTTGTGGGGGGGGGAGGGTAGGAGTGGGAATGGGTGAGGGGTAACAAGTGGAGGACCATGACAGAAGGTATAGGGACAATACTCGGCCTAGTTGGTTGACCTCCCTGTACCTCCAGTTCCCTCTTGTGTAAAATGGTGATGTACACATGACCTCATTGTGGTAAAGAAAATGCCTTGTGAATTAAGTCCTATACAAGTGCAATTATTAGTATTTTTGCCTCGAGTTCATTGTAGGGAGGTACAGGTGGGGAATCTCTTTCTATGAAAGTAAGTCAGCAACCATTTGGCAATTCCACTGATGGGTTAAGTGACTTCCCTTGGGTGGCATGGGCAGCACGAGACAGAGGATGAACCCAAACCAAGGTCTTCCTGCTTTAAAGGTTGGCCTTCCAACCTTTAAACCAACCTTCCATTACACTCCAATAACTCTCAAGATATTATTATATTTGGTAATTCAACAAGTAGGGAAATCATAATGCTTTTTTCTTCTTCCCTGGCTTTCTTTAGATGTGAACTAAAATCTTTTTCTACAAGAAGTTTTTCATGATGCTTCTTAATGCTAATACTTTCTCTCTATTTATTATCTTCAATTTATCCTGTATATTTCTTCTTTGTATGTGGCTGTTTTCATGTTGTTTTCCATTTTAGACTGTGAGCTCATTGAGACCATGCTTTGGTCCCCAGCACTTAGCATAGCACCTGGCATGCAGTGGGTGCTTAATAAATGCTTATTGACTGACTGACTCTGACAAATAACCTTGTGCTTACTTGCCTGTGTACATGTTTTTAAATTCTAGTATAAAAGTTAGTGAGCTTATTCAGAGTCCTAATTATAGTGTGCTACCTTATGGTGATGGGGATACAAAGAAAGGCAAGAGACAGGCCCTACCCTCAAGGAGCTCACAGTCTAACTGGAGAGACAAAATGCAAACAACTATGTCTGAACAGGATATAAACAGAATACTTGGAAATAATGAACAGAGGTTAAGGAGGTTAAGGAAGAAGCTCCTCATAGAAGATGGGATTTTATCTAGGGCTTATGGGGAGCCAGGTAGGAGGCAGAGCGGAGGAAGGAGAGTATCCCAGACAAGGGGAACAGGAAGTGAAAATGCCCCAAGTCTGGCAATGGAGTGTCTTGTGTGAACAGGGAGTGTGGGACAGGGGGCTACAAAGAGGAGTTAGCATCTAAGCTGAGCCTGAAGGAAGATAAGGATTCCAAGAGGCAGAAAAGAGTGGGAAGTGGATTCTAGGCATGGAAAAGATGCACAAAAACATGGAAACAGGAAGAAGGAATCTGGAATTTCAGGAACCCCTCAGAGTATGTTCACTTGGAATGCAGTGTGTATAAAATAAGTAAGGCCCAGAGAGAGTAGGGCACCAGCTCTTACTAAGTCCCTACCATGTGTGAGGTACCATCTACTAAACGCTTTACAAATATTATTTCATTTAGTCTGGTATAGTAGGAGTGGTGTAAAATAAGACAGAAAAGAAGGCTGGAGCCAGATTGTAGAGAACATGAAGGTTATAGGATCATAGATCAAAGGCAGAGAATAAGAAAAGGCCTTAGAGGCCACTGAGTCCAACCAATCCAGTCTAAGCCAGTAAACACTTATTAATCAGCATCTACTATGTTCTAAGTGCTGTGCTAAGCACTCACTTTACAGATGAAGAAATGTCAAATGACCTACCCAGTATCACACAGCTAGTAAATAGGTGAGGCAAGATTTAGACTTAAGGCATCCTGACTTCAAGCTCTATCCACCATGCCAGTCTTGGATGGATTTTTATCCAAGAAGCAGAGTGAACCACTTATACAATGTCAAACTTGATCCCTGTATTGGTTGCCTTTGCTTAAATTGCCCTTTGTTACAAGAGAGTTCAGTAATGGAATCAGGAGTGTAAGAGGAAATTATGATGGCACAAAAATAAAGACACTAATAAAACATTTGTAGACAACCGAAATCTGGTCTCCTCCCAGAGGCCTTTGAATATCCCTATCCCCCACAACGTCAAACATCCCTTCTGAGATTAGCTGATCAGCTTCTATTTATATTGGAAATATGGAACACACAATTTTTTTTCATGTTGTCTCTCCCATCAGAATGTGAATTCCTTGAGGTCAGGAACAATGTATTTACCTTTCTTGATATTTCTAGCACTTGACATAGTCCTTGATACATGGGAGGCTGTTAAAAAATGTTTATTGACTAACTGGAGGGTACCAGTAAAGGAAGCATAACTAGATTTGGAGTCAAAAGACCTGCATTTAAATACTACCTCTGTGTTTGCTTGGGGTATTAGTCATTTAACCTTAAGGCATTTAGGTGGCATAGTGGTTAGAACATTGGGGATGGAGTTGGGAAGACTTGAATTCAAATTCAACCTCAGACACTTACTAGCTATGTGACTCTGGGCAAGTCACAATCTTTATATGCTTCAATTTCCTTGACTGTAAAATAGGGATAATAGTAGTCCTTACCTCCCAGGGTTTTTCTGAAGATGAAATGAGATAATATTTGTAAAGCACTTAGTATGTGGTTCCTGACACATAGTAGGCACTCAGTAAGAGCTTGTGCTTTTCTCTCTCTGTGCCTTACTGTTCTTATTATAAAATGAGGTGATGGTACTACTTATCCTTATGGTCCCTTCTGGCTATAAATATGGATCCTATAAAGATGAGCAGAATCAAGGAGGGAGGTAAAGAAAACCTGAACAAGGGTGGTAGTCAATAAGAATGGAGAGAAGGGGAAGGATGGGAGAATCGTGGAGATAAAAATGGAAGGGGAGGAAGTTTAGGAAGAGGAAAGAGTCAGGGAGAGTACCAGGGTTGTGAATCTGAATGACTAAGAGGATAATTGTGCTTTCAACAGAAGTTTTGGAGTAGGGAATGGATTTCTGGGACAGATGATTTTATATTTTGGACATGCTGAGTGTGACGGGCCAGTGGAATATCTAGATGTCCAGTAGGTATTTGGTGATATAGGATTAGTGTTTGGAAGAGAGATTAGGGTTGAATGTGCATATATGGGAACCATCTGGATGAGATGATAATTGAACACATGGTAACTGATGAAATCCACAGGAGAGAGAAAATAAAGAGTGAAGAAGAGGGCCTGGGGCCATCTAGTGAGGAACCAAGATAAATGATAATTCAGCAGAAAAGAGGGAGAAGCAGGAGTTATACATGTAGCAGGAGAACTAGGAAATAGTAATATCACGAAAGGCAAAGGAAAAGAGACTACTGAGGAGACCAAGTGTCAAAAAACGCTGAAGGATCAAGAAGGACAGTGACTGAAAAAAGGCTCATAGATTTAGTAGCTTTGGAGTAACCTTGTATGCAGGTTCTTTTTTTTTTCTTTTTGGTGGGCAGTTGGGGTTTAAGTGACTTGCCCAAGGTCACATGGCTAGTTTTGTGTGTGTGTGTGTGTGTGTGTGTGTGTGTGTGTGTGTGTGTTAATTGTCTGAGGTCGAATTTGAACTCAGGTCCTCCTGACTCCAGGGCCAGTGTTCTATTCATTGTACCACCTAGCTGCCCCTGTAATGCAGGTTCTTAACTTTTTTGTGTGTCATAGATCCTTTTGGCTATCTGGAGAAGCCTGTAGACTCCTCAGAATGATGTTTTAAATGTGTTAAATAAAATACATAGGACTACAAAGGAAACCAATTATATTGAAATACAGTCATCAAAATAGTGTGTGTTTTAATGGTCCATATCCCTCAAGTTAAGAACCCCTATTGTGTATGGTTTCTTGAAATTCACTTAAATGGGATTTGACCTATAGAGAAGGTCAATCACAAAAACACTAGATTTGACTGAAGCTCCTTCATTTGTCCTGCAGCTTAACAGAATATTCCAGAATTCCTAGTTTCATTTCTCTCCGGTGCACACTCCTTCCTCATCCCACTTGCTGAAACCCTTCACTTTTTGAAAAGTCTAGCTCATGTCCCGCTTCCTCCCACAAAGCCTACTCCAGTTGTCCCTTCCCTTCTCCTTCCCCCATGGCCTATTAAAAATGCTATTCCCCTATACCAAGTTTGTTTGAGCAAACTGGGTTTCTCCATAATTCCAACTGCATTTTACTTTATACTGTAGTTATTTGTGTACATGGTATATCCCTTTTAATTTGACTGAATGTGGTTGAGCTGTGAGGGTTGGGGTGAATAACCTCTGTCAAACAACACTATACCTGTCAGGAGTCAGTCAGTCAATCAACAAGCATTGATTAAAAGCTTACTATATACCAGAAACTGTGCCAGGTTGGGGAAGGGGAAGAAATGGGGGAGAGAAAAGACCCAAAACATTGTCCCTGTCCTCAATGAGCTACATTCAGATGGGGAAGATATGTAAATAGCTATGTAAATACTAGATATTTACAGAGTTGGTGGAAGGTAATCTCTTAGGGCAGGCACTGGGGGTTGGTGATAAAAGTGAGAAAGGTCTTGCAAAAGGAAAGGTTTGAGCTGAACAATCTAGGGGTCAGTGGTGAGGAGAGAAAGAGCATTCTAGGCTTGGAGAACAACCAGTGTAAAGGCAGTCAAGAGATGGCATGTTAAGTTGACCAGCCGACATGAATTGTAGACTTTGTAGCATGGAGTACAATGAAAGAAGACTGGATCTACAAGGAATTCACTCTTCATTTTGTAGCATTTTCATCTCTCTGAAGCCTGGTAGTATAGACTAATGCCAAGACCACTGGACTTAGGGTAATAGGAGCTGGTTTTGACTCTAAGCTTTGCTTAGACTCATTTGCTACTTATCTTCTCTACTTTGCTACTGACACTTTGCTGCTCATCTATAGCAAAGGGGATATTTATGCTGCCTCCTGCACAGGATTATTGCAAAAATCAAAATGATTGTGTGAAAAATATTTTATAATCTCTAGAGTACAACATAAACGAAAATGGTTCTGTTCCTTTTGCCCAAATATTCCAATGTTTTATATATTATTCCATGATTGCCAAGTGAGGACCACTGGCTAACTTTTTTGATTATCCAATCCTTTTATGGATATAAAATTTTTTAACATACATTCCCCAAAAATGTATATTTACTCATTTCTAAACTAAACAAATATACCGTTATGCTAATAAATTATTCATGTTATAAAACAAAAAAGTAGAAATGAAAAAATAATTTGAAGATGAAATCTTTTATTTATTAATGGTATGAGAAACCTTTTTTCTCTCACTAAAATGCTGTTATTAAAGCTCTTTAGTGAGAGCAATATGTCTAATTATTTTTTTAATCTTAGTTTAATATTTTGTGATACAGCAATTCAATGTCTGGTTCTGTTTGTTTTATTCTGATATTTGGTTTTAATGACTATCAGTAGTGAAAAGATATCTCACAAACACACTAAATGGCTGTATCATGATACTGTCTCTTCAATCTTATCAACCAGTTAGGAAAAGATTTTGTTGAAATTTAGTTAAAGAGTTTCCATTTTGCCTGATGTCAATTAATTGTTCCTTCAAACTAATCAGAAGGTGTGGTGTTTTTATATTTTCAATAAATTGGTTCACAATCACCTGAAACTCTTAATTTGTAATATTTTAAAGCAGATTAGACAATTCTTTTTCTATGTTTTCTTTAAATATGATTAAATCTAGTTTTTATTGTAGATGCACATATCATTTTCAAAACCCAGAGAGTATAGAGTAAATATTCAGGAAAGAATGGTCAATAGTGTAAAATTCCTCAGAAATCAGAAGGATAAGGATTGAGAAAAAGGCTATTAGATTTTTAAAGACATCATTGCTACCTTTAAAGAGAGTAGTTTCAGAGAATTTCTGAATCAAGGCTATTGAGGAGGTTGAGAATTTGGGTTGTTGGAAGTATGGTGGAAATAGGGAAATCCAGAAGAGAGATGGGTCTGGGAGAAAGGACATGGTAGAAGGGGACAGAGTGGGAGACCATTGAGCCATGATAGGTGAAGGGAATGGTGCAGTATATTAGAAACAAGCCCAGAATTTGCTATTGGGGGAAGGTGAAAAGGGTGGAGTGTGATTCATCTTTTGGATTGGTTGGTCTGTTTGGTTGGTCACATACTTTCTTGCAGTCAAGTCAAGGTTATGCTTTAGAGACCACTGGTCTAAGGCATGATACATTCTGGTATCTAACTTCTTACATTTGAGGTTTCATAGTCTGCTAAAGGCAGATTGTTTGTTTCCCAGTATAGATTACTTTTTCTTTACCAGCTTTTAGTTAGAGTAGTGTCTGTTACCTGAATCTGTTATGGCATCATCCAACATCAGAGAGGTTTGAAAGATTTTGATTGTTATGGTATAAGAGAAACTATAATACACTTTCAGTTATGTCTAAAAGTCAGGTATTTAGAATACATTCAATGACAATATTTATCCTACCCAGGCTAAGGCATAAATAATGGATCTGGTTAGTATCTCCCACTTTATTATCATCGGAGCATTGTTTGAAAATTTTGCAGGAAAACAAAATGCTTATGCCCAAATTGTTCAGATTCTTTTAGTCTTAGTCATCTTGGAATTTAAATGAGATGCCACTGAAAGAGATAGATATGTCTTTTTTGTAATTTCTAACTGTAAGATGTTATCATTTTTGGTTCTCACAATGGATCATCTGCTGAAAACCCAATAAAAACAATATAGTTGTATGATTGCTAAAGAACTGTCCAAATATGCTTCTATTCTTTGTCTCTTAAAGCCTGGAAACAATCAATGGAAGGAACTAGGAAAGGTTGTAGGAATGTCTTTAAAAAAAATTAAAAAAACACCAAGAGAAACATATCTTAGACATGCATATGGACTTGAGTTGATTAGCCAGACAAATAAACAAACATGGTAAAACATACAAATAAAAGTCTCCACACCTGCATGAATGTGAGATATGTTCAAGGTGGCTTCATCCCTAGGAAAACTGAACTGATTCACTTTTCAGCACTGGTGACTGGTCTCCAAATGCAGCTGGTGACATTACTTAGCCTCCAGCTAGGTCAAAGACAGGCAGAACATGAACAGAGGAAGAATTGTTTCTCCTTTCAGAGTAAAAATATGGTCAAATGTGAGCTGATCTACAGCTGCAGCACTGCCCAGTTACTGATTATTGGGCTAAGGAAGGCTCACCTCTAAAGTTATTGTCCACTCCTCATTTGCCCACCTTCCTTCTATCAACTTACCTTTTATAAAACACATTATCTTACCTTTATTAAAACAATTCAACATTCGGAAGAGGCTGGACGGATGGAGGATACATCAATAATGCAAAACTCTAGGATTTGTGAGAAAATCCTTAAATAAAAAATGATTAGGCTTTGTTAGAGGCGCCACCAACTGGAGCCAAAAGCTAGATGAGGGATATGATTAATGAATTATAATGTCAATTCATTGAGCCATGACATTAGTATAACACTCATGTAAGCAGGAACTAATTATATGTGGAAATAATCATTCAAACCAAGAAAGGCATTTCCTATCCATTAGAAAATATCACCCAGAATTCTAAATAAAAAGCTTCTAATACTATTGACTGAGATGCATTGATTCACAATTAAGGTGATTTGTTTGGATGTGTTAAATGTTGGAGACCACTGAACTTTGAACTGTGGTGTGATCAGAGCTCTTGCTCTCAAGTCAGAGAAAAATGCTATAGAATTCCAAGGTATACTTTCACATATTACTGGTTCTGAAACATCATTATTTTTATTTTTAATAACCCAAGTTGAATTTGATTTCCACAAAAGATTTTTTTAAAAGATGATTATTTAGGTTTAGGAAAAGGGGGAGAAACAACAAAGTCATTATCTTTCATTTATTTTCCTTATTGAGCTAATTTAATTATCATATAGACACAAACATTAGCTTCAGTACTGGGCTCCTCACATCTGTTAGTAAAGATTTGATTAGGGCTACACAAATGTGCTAGATTATACTATCTAGTTGGTGAATTCAAGCCACCTGGATATTTTAGCAACATCAATAAGAATAATTCTCTTTTTCCAAATCAGTAAATCCAAGCTATATTAAAAAGAATTAATTAATGAGGGCCAGATAGGCAAAACAAACATTTGACAATGAATCATATTATCAAAGGTTTTGTGGGAGATCCCTCTCAGCTTATGTTTAGATGTCAAATTATATTACCAAAACTAAACAATCTGTTAAAATGATGTCTATGCAATAAGTCTCTTACACTATACTCTGTTTTTACCTTACTTGCTAAGTTATGCACCATTTAATAATTTTAAAAAATTAAGCCATAAGACCAACAACATTATAACAGGAGGCTACCTCCAATAGAATTCCCTTGGATATTCTTAAGGCCATGTATTTTTTTTTTTAAGAAGTGGGAATTTGATGGGGGTGAGGGGTGGAAGAAAAGAACATGATAAAAGAATGTCTTTTACATAATGTATAATATATTATATAATTAATATAATATTGATTGATAATTAATTATTAAAATATAATTAAGAAATAACATATCATATAATTATATATTACATAATATATAATAACTAAGCTTGAAAATATGGCATCAAGAAAAAACATGCTAGCCTTGTTTTATTAAAAGCTACCACCTCATTGCTAGAATTGTGCTGAATATGTATTCAACTCACTAACTGAACACTTGTTATATAAAAGTCCATGTCCTAAGATCTTATTGGAAGATGAAGCATACAAAATAGGCTTAAAGTTGATTTAAAGTTGAAAGGGACTTTAGAGGTTATCTAATATAACTTCCTTAATTTATTTTAAATATATTTTTCTAATTATATAAAAAACAATTTTTAACATTCATTTTTTAAAAATTTGGTTCCTAATTCTCTCCCTCCCTCCTTTCCTCATCTCTCCCTGAGAAGGCAAGCAATTTGATATAGGTTACACATGTGCGATCATGTAAGACATATCTCTATGTGAGTTGTGCTGTGAAAGAAAACACAGACAAAAAAAACCTTGAAAAAATAAAGTAAAAAATAATATTTTTCAATTTGCATTCAAACTCCATCAGTTCTTTTCTCTGGAGATGAATAGCATTTTTCATCAAAAGTCCTTTGAAATTGTCTTAGATCTTTGTATTGCTGAAAATAGTCAAGTCATTCACAGTTGGTCATTGTACAACATTGCTGTCACTGCATACAGTTCTCTGGTTCTGTTCACTTCACTTTCATCAGTTCATGTAATTCTTTCCATGTTTTTCTGAGAGCATCCTGCTTATTTCTTATAGAACAATAGTATTCTATGGCAATATACCACACCTTGTTCAGTCATTCTCTAATTGATGGGCATTCCCTCAATTTCCCATTCTTTTTTTTTTTTAAAAAGCAATTGGGGTTAAGTAACATGCTCAAAGTTACATGGCTAGTTATTTATGTGTGGGTGCTAAGTACTGAGGCGGAACCAATCCCGGGTCCTCCCGACTCCAGGGCCAGCACTCTTACTCACTGCGCCACCTAGCCACCCCTATTTCCCATTCTTTACTACCACAAAAAAGAGCTGCATAAATATTTTTGTATACGGAGATCCTTTTCCTTTTTGTTTTTATATCTTTGGGAGATGTATTAGTGGGGTTGCTTGGTCAAAAGGTATGCACATTTTATAACCCTTTGGGCATATAACTTCCTTATTTTAGATGAGGCAACTAAGTCTCAAAAGATGGGAAATCAAGGTTGTACATGTAATAAGAGGCTGAGGCATAATTTAAATCCAGGTCTTTTGACTACAGATCTAGTCTTCTTAATATTTATTGTATTGAAGTACATGGAAGTGGCAAATAAAGCACCATGTGAGATCTTAAGAGGAAGAGCTTCTGGTCTCAGTGTTAAGGAGAGATTTCATGAAGAAGGTGGCATTTAAGCTCTACCTTGAAGCACATTTGCGCTACAATCAGGGGTGTGCTGGAGCCAGTTCCAACTGGCTTGAGAGAACTGATTGTTAAATTTGCAGAGTGAGTATTTATGCCTCAGGAATCTGCAAACATTATACATTGGTGTTTGGTTTATTGTTTTGATGATTGTCTAGATTTAAGAAAATGGAGAAAATGTTAATAAGACAGATTAAACTTAAGGGTGTGTCCTATATAATTCACCACCCCCTTCCCCAGTCCATTGTTAAACATTTACCACCAGGTGTTTGAAAGTGCAGAGGCAGGGGAAGAATTCACTCCAGGCATAAGGAATAGTAAGATCATATATACAGAGTCAGGAAAGGGCAGGGTGACTTCAGGAAATGGTGAGTACTTTAGTTCAGCAGATTTGTAGAGTATATGAAGGGGAATAGGATTAGATAAGGGTGAATGTATGACAAATATGGTTAAATGGGAGAAAAATAGTGAACTCAGAGTGTACATGTGTGGGAAGGAGAAAGAAATATTCCATCTATGTTATTGTCCAAGGATTAAATCTTGTTTATCTTGATTTATAATGTTTTGCATTTCCCAGTACAATGAGCAAAGAGTTGGTCTTAATCTACTAGGGAATATTTTTGGCAAATGGCCTTTGTTCAAATACCAAGTGATACCAGATTGGCATTTATATGACCAACATTGGTTTCCTTTTGCTTTTTTCCCCCCACATTATTTTTTAATGGAAGAAATAAAAATAGATTCCTCCAAAAATAAAGAAACAGAAAATCAGGTCTGTGTCTGTCTGAAAGAACTAACATTCCGTTCTAAAGAGTTCATATATGAAAAGGCTTTGTAATCAATGCTCTACAACTGCAAAGGACAACCATTGACAGTCCAGAGAGACATGATTGATGAAAGGGAATTGGATGTTTGAGCCAAAGTGGACCATCATTAACTAGCTGAACTGAGTAAATGAAATCGGGGATGCAAAGGGGCAGTGGGGCACATTCTTTAAAATGTGGACCCTACTTTCAGGATGTGTGTTAGTGAAAAGAAAAAAAAAAGCCATTACCTAATGGCTCCCAGCTTGGAAAGGTGAAATAACCCTCACTATATTTCCCCGTCAGCAGCTCTGTGTTTAGGTTGATTGGCACCCTCTTCATACAATATGCTGGGTTTGCATCTTTATGTATGCCATTAGGTTCCAGGTCCCAAGTTGAGAAAAAGCTTCCTTAACAAATAAATGTAGAAGAGAATTCTGTTATAGTCAGCCTGTTTTTAAAAGGAGCCATCAAACTTCCAATAAATTTACATATAGCATATCCTATATATTGGCCTTCAAAATACAAATGAGATAGTACATGTGTGGGTCAGATGCTTTTTGACCCTCAATCACTCTTAGACTCAGTTTCCCCATCTATAATGGGGAGTTGGACTTGTTGACCTCTAAATCTCTAAGTCTATGATTCTGTGACTTTGAGGTGGAGAGATCCTTAAGATTTGTCCAAAGACTTTTTAAATGGTCTTTTAAAACATACACCATGACCGTATATTTCTTTATGAAGACGTAAAGTGCTCAACTCAAACAATTATTGGGTAGAGAATTTATAGTTTTTACATTGCCACAAAAAAATCCACACAGGATTCATTGAAATGAAAATGAAAAGCCTTTTGTCAAATGAAGGCAATAAAATTTCAAAAGCAGGGAGAGAGAGAGAGAGAGAGAGAGAGAGAGAGAGAGAGAGAGAGAGAGAGAGAGAGAGAGAGAGAAGAGAGATTATTATTTTAGGTCAAGGATAACAAAAGCATGAATGATTCAGATGATCACCTTTTGAACTTTTGTCAGGAAGGCTTGAGCTGTAGGACAACTTAAAGTCTTAACTAGAACATATGCAGGTGGCCAATTCTCAGCTTTGAACATCTTGAAACATTTCAGTGCTGAGCAAATGGACTCACTATGTCTGAGAGTACGTGTGTGTGCTAGAGAAGAGGGGGTGGGGGTGATGGCAGGGAATCTCAGGGTTAAGAGTAAATGCATGAATTCAAGAGCAAGGCTGAACCCCTAAGAGGTTAGGATTACAGCATCTCATCATCTATCTTCTATAATCTCTCTAATAAACTCTGATGCAGCAATTTCTCCTAAAATTCAAGCTGTCAAATAAGGCTAGCACAGATATTAAATATTACCTCCCAAATATTCTAGATGAATTCTTTTGCTAACTGAACTAAATTATTTCAATTTTTATATACTTGAAGAATCAGATGTTATCTGTGACTTCATGCAGGCATTACCTCAAACACCATAGGTCATGCCCACCCCCCACACACACACATACACACACAATACTCTTTAGTAGTTTAAGGGACTGGAGTTGCTGTGGATATCCCAAAATTAATGGACAAATTTTCCTCTGGTAATTAGTTTCTCCTTATTTAGAGCAGTCTGATCCCCCAGATGACAGGCATGCAGTCTACCATACTTGAAGATTTTCCAGTTGCTATGACCATGCTATGAACTCTCTGGTCAACATGTAGTCTAAGAATCCTGAGTATCCTCTGTACCAGGATGTGACATTGCAGAAAGATTTTAGCAAAGGTTGGTTTTTCTCGGTAGTAGACAATCATATTTTACCTTTCCATAGTATTTTACTTTTTTCAAAGTGTTTTAAAATGTCATTTCTTATGATATTTATAGAAAGACTGCAAAATAATCAAAACAGGTCATATTGATACCATTTTACAGATGAGGAAACTGAGACTCAGAGCTGTGAAAATGACTTACCCAAGGGCACACAGCTAGTTAGTGTTGGGGCAGGAATTCAAAATTAGGTTTTCTGATTGCTTTGGAATTCATATATATTACTGTGGAGTATCAAGAAATGATTAGCAAACTCATGAATTAGACTTCTGTTTATAGCTCTGTTGTGAAGGATAAATGTTTGTCAACTCAAATAAGACCATGTGCATCCATCGATTGATTGGTTGATCGATTCAAAGAGAAGACTTAGAGAAGAAATGATGGCTGTCTGTCTTCAAGTTTTTGAAGGGTTGTCACATGGAAGAATTGGTTGTGTCAATATGTGAAAACATTGACTGAGCTTCCATTACTGCTTGTAAAATGTGTGAAATTCCTACACATTTGTTTAGTAGAAAGAGCACTGGGAATAATAAGAGAAATGCAAATTAAAATGATTCTGAGGTTTCACCTCACACCCAGCAAATTTGACAACTGACAAAAGACAGAAATAGTCAATGTTGGATGAGTTGCAAGAAGACATAAGTGGGAGCCTTGAGATGACTCTAATAAGATTCAGTTCAATCAGGACAAATGTAAAGTCTTACACTTGGGTTCAAATATATTTTACTAGTACAAGAATTGGGGCATGACAAGACAAAAGTTTGTCTAAAAAAGATGTGGGGATCTTAGTGCGCTTCAAAGCTCAATACAAGTCATTGTGACATGGCAATGGGGAAAAAACCTAATGTCACCTTGGCCTGAATAATAAGAAAAATAACTTCTAAGAATAAGGATGTCAGACCACATCTGGGGAATCATGTTAGTTCTGGATGCCGTAGTATAATAAGGACAATGAAAAGATGAAGAGCATCTACCCACAGGAGCAACAATGGTGATATGACAGGCCTTGAGTCCATGTCAATTGATCCATGAGCATCAACTGAAAGAACTGAAGATTATTAGCCCGGAGAAGAGAAGAAATGGTGGCTGTCTGTCTTCAAGTATTTGAAGGGCTGTCATGTGGAAGGATCATAGAACTAGAGTTATGATGGACCTGAGAGGTCAACAAGCCTCCTCTCCTCATTTCCTTTCCCCACCCCCTACAATTTTGCAGATGATGAAACTCAGGGATTAGACTTGTTCTGTTCCTTCCCAGAGGACAGAATTTAGGAGCATTCAGTAGAGGTTGCAAAGACAAATTTAGGCTTAATAATAGGAAAATACTCCTAATAATTAGTTACCCAAAAGGAAAATGGGCCACTTGAGGAGGTAGGTAATGTCTTCTTCCTTAATGAACATCTTCAACCCTAGGCTGGATGACCAATTGTTGGATGTGTTGTCAAAGGGTATTTTTACTTGGGCCCAAGTTTGACTAGATATCTTGGATATTCTATGACTCTGTAAAGCAATCTGGCTCTCATCCTTCCAATGGCCAGTATATAACTTTTCTCTTGTGGGTCTTTTTTGTAAGAATTATTTTCTATCTATACCACCAACAACCTATACCTAGGCAGTTGATTTTGAAGTTGATTTTTGAACCCATGTCAACCTTTACATTCTTTTTAAAATTTCATCTTCCTCTACTAACATCCTATCCAGGGGTAGGGAACCTGCAGCTTCAAAGCCACATGTGGCCCTCTAGGTTCTCAAGTGTAACCCTTTGACTAAATCCAAACGTCACAGAAAAAATCCCCTTAATGAAAGGATTTTCTTTGTAAAACCTGGACTCAAAAGGCAGCATCCAAGGTCCTAGAAGGCCATATATGGCCTCAAGGCCACAGGTTCCCCATTCCTGTCTCCTGTATGGAGGTGATCCTAGTTTCTCAAGGATTATATTAGCTAGCAAACACAAATTCTGATGGGTCTTACAGACTTGAAATGGCTTCAAGTTTGGGCTTGGAGATGGATTTTATTTCATTTGTTATCCAAGGACTAGCTCCAGTTACGGTCAGAGAGACTCATCACTATGACCATGGAGAGATGGATTTTTCAACCACAGTAATTCTTAAAAACCAACTACTAAATAATTGAGGGGTTTTCAATCTGTTTCATTGACATGGATCAGATTACAGTTTTAAAGTACAAATTTCATTAGATGGACCCATTGTTTTTGCCTACTGTGATCTTTTTGGACTCTGAGTCAATCATCCAAAATATTACCTATTTTTTCCTGGGTTTATGTCATTCACATATTATATAAACATGTTTTCATCTTATTATCACATCTTAATACCAGTTTTAAAAATAAGAATTCTTCCAAGTCTGCTTCAGTTTAGTTCTAGTAAGTAAAGGGCTGATAAAGGGTATACAGATATCGGAACTTTCTTACACTGACACAATACAAAATATATACAAAGTGCAGTTTCCAGGCTAAAACCCTGATACACCAATTAATTCTTGAGGCTGGAGACTATTTAAAAACTATTTTAGTTTTGTCCACTACTTTAGGTCTTTTGAAATGAATGTATAATGGATAAGCACATGGGCAAGCACATGATTTTGTATAATCACATGATTCCACCTGCAGTTGACCAAACATTGTGGTCAGTCACTGACCAAATAGCAAATGAAGCTATTATTAATGAAACAAAAAACCTCAAGTTGAAGAAAAACTGGCTATAAAAAAAGAAACAAAAGTCACATTGAATGCTTTGAGAAACTGGAACGTATTTCCTTCTGAGAGAACATGCTCTTTAATTCACTGCCAGGAGTTAAAAAACTTCCACGGCCATTGTTTGTGCTGATTTAGATAACCTAATTGAAATCAGTTCAGTAAATACACAGATTACAAAGCTCAGTGTTACTTTTAAATGTCCGGGTCTCCATCTGTACCTGCCACTGGTTGCATGTGTAAACATTTACTTTTTGTTATTACTATTATTAATGTATAACATTTCAGATGTTTCCATGCTGGAGCCACAAGTGTTGATTTATTCGTCATGGTTGTCTTGTAATATTGTTCTATGTTACTACTTTCCTTTGCCATATAAGGAAATCCAGCAAACTAATGACAAGAGGTCAGATAGGAAATCGTCTGTGGCTCCTTGGAAAATGATGCTAATAAATACCGTAAAGGTAGAGCCGATTTGATCCATACGTCCCTTCTAGTCCAATCCACTCATTTCATGAAAGGCACTGAGGCCCACAGGGGAGAAATAAATTGCCCAGTGTCTGACTAAGTATAAAAATGATACAATTTTATTGTAATTATTATAGACCATCAGACCTGGAAGGGAACTTTGAAACCACCTTATCCTAATATTTTATTGGAGGAAAATGAAGCCCATAGAGAACATGTGATTTAACCAAGGTGACTCAATGGAACCCATATTTCCTTATAGATCACTTGGCACTTAGGTGTACCCCATTATATGCTACACTATGTTATTTATACCTGGTAAATGGGTAAATGGGTGCTGTTTGTCAATAAGTCGATCAGGGACTGAGTGAGAATGGTTCGATACAGATCTTCCCCGTTCCTTGAAGAATCAGTCAAAGCATGTGCCCTGTGGATGAATATCCTCTTCTGTGAAGGGATAAGCCCCACCTTTCTTTGCTTTACAGAATTCTTTCATGTCCCCTGCCTCATTTAATCCTCAGGCCTACCCTGTGAGGAAGGCAGAGAAGCAATCATTAGTCCCATTTTGCAGATGAGGAAACTGAAACTCAGAGAGAGGAAGTAATTTACTTAGAGCTACTCATTTAGAAAGAGGTAGTTCTTTTGATTGTCTAAATTCTATTTCTACCATATCACACAGCCTTCATTTGGGCTTATCGATCAGTAGAACGGCAGGTGAACCACTGCTGCTCAAACATGGGGGTATGATTGAACACTTCACTATGTTTTCTGTCCCTCCATTCTTTTTCACCCCCAGCTGCCCCCAAGTCCAAGGTGAGGCATAATAATAAATATGCTATGATATGGAAATAATACTTACTGAAGTAGAAGTCAGAAGACCTGTGATCACATACAAAGATACACAAAGATAATTTAAAGCCTTAGAAGACTAAGATATTGGAAAGAATGGCTTGCAGTATGTTATTATGATGTATACCAATAAATTTATACGAGCTATTTTGAGATTGGCTTTTACTAGGTGTGTGACTCCATGTTCCTAATAACTTGTTACCTCGTTGTAAAGTGGGAGCCATAATACTTACAGCAGTATTAGAGCAAGAACCTTTGGAGGTCATGTGACCAACTTACTCATTGTATACTGCCTCACAGTGTTGGCATGATGAAAAAGTTCTTAAATTTCCAAGTGCTGCAGAAATGTAGTATGATTATTAATATATTAGGCAGCTGGGTGGTGTAGTAGATAGAGCTTTGGGCCTGGAGTCAGAAAAACCTGAGTTCAAATTTGACCGCAAATATTTAGCTACCTATGTGACCCTGGGCAAGTCACTGACTCTCTGTCTTCCTCAGTTTCCTCAACTGTAAAATGGGGATAATAACAGCACCTGCTCCCCAGGGTTGTATGAGAATGAAATGAGATCTTTATCAAGTGCATAGCCCAGTGCCTGGAGCAGAGATTCTTGTTCCTTTTTCATTCCTTCTCCCCCTTAACCATAATAACATTCTATGACTAATTTCAGGGAAGGAAGTGGGTAATTCCTTTGTCTACTCAACAGTGACAACTGAGTTGGGTTTGTTGTTTGGCTTTTTAAAATGATGAATTAGCAATAATGTTGGAGAAGGACATGTGCATCTGATGAAAGTGGTGCAGGTGATGGGACGTGCCATCAGTTCATTTATTCAAGATCAAATTCAAACATTCAAAATGTAAAGAATATCACGGGCCTCTTCCTAGAACTGGAGACATACTTTTCAAGAGGATTAACACACAAAAGTCAGATAATCCTCCTGGGTTGGATAAATAGATCTTATAGAAATTCCTGTGGCACATTCTACATGAGGCATTTCTTGAAAATTAAATTAGCAACAAAATGAGCTTTCCTTGAGGTAAATTAAAGTTGGTTTTCTCTTACAAGCTGTTTTAAACTATCCTAATCGGATAGGCAGGGTGACCCCCTTTGAAATACAATGGAGTTTTGAACCTTGCATCAGTACTGAGGAGCCTCTGCCCAGGTGGACAGCCAAGGGGGTGAAGAAAGGAAGCCATAGGTTTTTAAAGAGACCTCAACCAAGCTCAAATCAGGAAGCTGATCTGGAAAGACAAGAACTAGAGCTGAAAAAAGTTCCCTCCTTTTTTCACCACAGAGGTGGGAAACTACAGTTGTGGAATGTTGCATATACAGTGAGACAATTAGAAAGTTGGTCATATGCTAATCCTCTTCAAAAATATGTCTTGCGTTCTATGAACTGCCTTTTTTGTCTTTCTTTTTTAGTCTTGTTTACAAGGGAGAGCTCACTATGTAGGCGATGGGGAGGGGTATATTCAGAAACAAATATGATATAAAAACAAAAGAACAATAAAAAAGGTACAATTTATAGAAATCTAAAGGTAAAAAGAAAGCTTTAGGAAATTTTAGAGTCTCAGCAGAGTAGCAGTTCAATGAATTGGTGGCTGTAACAAAGAACCATTGGCAAGAAGGGGAATAGTTGAGACAGATGGAAAGATCAGACCATCCTCTCCAGCAAATAAAATCTGCCGAGGGACCCCCATCTCTGATTATGCAGCCGCAAAACCGAGCTGCTTGTATCTTGACCATCTTCGGGGCCATGACCTAACTCGAGGGACATTATAGGTAGGAATAGGCAATGCTTGTATTTACTTCTTTGCTACAAAAATATTGGGCCTGGTCAAGGTCAACATCAGCTTCTCCTTCTCCCTCAGGTACTGGGACTGTCTGAGCCTGGGAGTGAATCACCAAACTGTGCAAATATTTTACTTTCATATATCATCTGTAGCAAGTGTAATACAGAGATTTAAAGGTAAATAGCTGAAGAAATTGCAGTTGTGTTAACTGAATGACATTCCTATCATCTCAAATCAAACCCTGAAGTATACAGTCAAAAGCAAATACTAGCTACAGGCAAAGCCCTTTCTGAAGGGTCTTTCAAAATATGTAGCCACAGATCCACTTCGGATCAACAAATAAGTAGATAAAAAAATAAAATGAGATGAGTGAGTTATCCTGAGAGTCAAGGATGAGTTCTAGAAACATATGTGCTCTCATCACTAGCAAAGGAGTTGTGAGAAATTAATGGATCTTTTGGAACAAGGCAAAAATAATACTCTAATAGGAACAGGGAAGCACATAACTGCTGAAAGGGTATGGGTTCAAGATTTCATTTCACTTCAGTACCACTTGATAAATAGTTGGGATTGTCATTTGTAAGAGTAGAATAAAATTTCAAAGCTGGAGGCCTTCGAAAACATCCAATTCAATGCCTTGATTTTACAGAAGAAGAAACGCTTTCCCAAAGTCATAAACAAGTTAGTAGCAGAACGGGGGATAGAACTCAGGTCCTTTTCCCCCTTGTCACATGTCAGATTTTCTTTGTAATCCTGAGGAAGGAGATCAGTTGTGAGTTCCAAAAGCAAAAGACTACTAAACCTCATATTGAGATAGAAAAAAATACCCCTTTTTCTCTATTGCCACCCCCACATGCAGAAAGAAACAAACAAAAATTCCTCAACAAAAACCAAGTCAGTGTAGGAAAAAGAATAAGCACTAAATTGGGAGTTAGGAGACATGGAAACCAATCTAGATTATGTGAGAAACTGATTGGGTGAACTCAGGGGACTCGCTTTATTTTTTGTGGGACTCAGTTTCCCTATCTATAAACCAATGACAGTTGGTCTAGGTGGTATTTAAGGTCTGTCTCAGCTCTGAAATTTGATGAAACATTGGCTCAAATAACTGCAAAACACTGAGAAACACTGGCCCTAAGGGAGACTACAGAAACATAAGTTCTGGAACAGTTTGAAATATATTGGTGTGAACTTTTGAATTAGGGAGGAGATCATCTTGAAATACCTTTTATTTCACCTTGAGAATTCTTCCCTGAGTGGAAGTTTTCATTTCAGATATGCAGTGGAGATATGCTATGGGACTAAGGGCTAGATTTCATCCCAAAGAGATTAATAATCATAATGATTCAATATCATTTCATTCAACATTAATTATGCCCCAACTATGTACAAACTACTCTGCTAAGCACTGAGGATACAAAGACAAAGAAAAAATTCCCTACCTTAAAGAGTTTACACTATATAGGATGGGTGTGAGGTAGGAGAATGGAGAAGTGAGGTATACAAGTGAGGTATACATTTATCAATATAATATATGATGAGGAAACAGAGAGTATTAACAACTTGGGGAGAGGGTCAGGAAAGACTTCTGTAGGAGGTGGTATGTGGGTGGGGGTGGAGAGGTAAAGAAAGGCTTCCTGGAGTGGCTAGGTGGCTCAGTGAATAGGTCACCAGCCCTGGAGTCAGGAGGACCTGAGTTCAAATCCAGCCTAAGACACCTAATGCTTACTAGCTGTGTGACCTTGGGCAAGTCACTTAACCCTAAATGCTCTGCCTTCCCCCCTCCAAAAAAAAAAGAAAGAAAGGCTCCCTGTTCAGGGAATAGCTTAGTAGGTCAGTTTATCTGGAACAGAATGAAGGTGCATAGTGGGAATGAGTCTGGAAAGGTAGATTGGATCCAGACTGTGGAGAGCTATAAATTCCAAACTGAAGAGTATACATTTTATCCTAGAGGGAATAGAGAGTTATTAGAGATTTTAGAGCAGGAGTGACTAGGCCAAATCTGTGGTTTAAGAAGATTATTTTGACATTGATATAGAGAATAGATTGGAGAGAGGAAAGACTGGCAGCCAGTTCAGTCAGAAGACTATTGAAATAACTTGGAACTCAAATGTAAGAAAAATAAATATATTTTAAGAGCTTATTGCTATAGTCTAGATGAGAGGGAATGGATAGATGAAACAAGGCAGTGGAGATTAATGAATGAAAAGGGACAGTTTGGAGAGAGATAGAGGCAGAATCCACAAGACTTGTGAACTGGTTGGACAAGGCAAAAGATGTCAAAGGAAGAGCTGAGCACGAGTCTAAGACTGAACACAAGTGATTAGAAAGATGATGATGCTCTCAAAAGAAATGGGAATTTTGATATAGGGTGGGTTTAATGGGTAATGGAGAATGAGTTCTTTATGTTGAATCTGAGAAGCATTTGGAGATATCTAACAGTCAATGATTTGGGACTGAGATTAGGAGGTAGGTTAAGGCAGGATATATAGACCAGGAAGTCATCTATGAAGAAGCAATAATTGAAAAAAAATTTTTTGAAGAGGGGATGACTGATATGAGTCAATAACGGGACAACAGCTGTAGAGGCACCCAGTGAGAAAATGTGGATAAAGAAGAGAAAAAGGCCAGGGCCCTTAGGGAAACCACACAAGGATAATACTGTAAAAGAAACTGAGTGCAGCAGAAGAGAAATATCATGAAAGCTGAGGGAAGAGAGACTATTCAGGGGATAAAAAAGGATGAGAAAAGGATATAGCATTTAGGAGATCCTGGATTGCCTTGGAGTGAGCAATTTCAGTTGAGTGGTAAAGCTGGAAGCCACACTGTAAGGGATTGAGAAGTCAGTAGGAGAAGTGGAGACAAAGACATTAATTTGCTTTTTTGTAGGAGTTTGGCTGTGAAAGGAGGAAGGAATATAAGCTGATTGAGACATGGTATGTATAATAGAACTCCTTAGAATCCCTAAGCAGCATAGGCTCTTGGCTCCTTCTTCTGTTTTTTGGGAGGTCTGGATATAGAGGAGAAAGGCTGAGTCTAAGGGAGTTTATGGTAGCCCACCCTAATTCTAATTTGATATGCTGTCCTATACCACATTAACTCATCGTGACCTGTTATGGTATGGTACCACTGATACTAAGTTGGTCCTCTGGTTCTGGTCCACCTCTGGCCTAGAATCATCATCTCCAAGCCTCCCATCCACCATTGGAGAAGTTCTGAGCAGCCAGAGTCCAAGTCTTAGAGGTGGACTCTCACTTTGTTCTCTCCCTCCTCTGTGCCTAGGTACCCAGATTGTCCCCACTGAGGTTCAAACATCGGAGGACCCTACTATTTTCATCTTCATTCTCTCTTCTGATACTGGTTCTGAGGGGCAGCCCTCAGCTGGTCTGAAATAAGAGGAAATGTCCGATTTTGCTTTCCTAGACTCCCTATAGAGCCTAGTGTTGGCTGACTGTCCCAAATCCCTAGCAACAAACTGCAGCTACTTCTTTCATACATGTGGCACCAATTTGATCATTGAAAATTTTGCTAAGTCTGGGACAATGACAGAAACACTAGGGAAAGAGGCTTACAAACACAGGCCATTGTAATAGGAAAAATAATAAATTATTAAGAGATAGCTTCAAAAAGGAAGGCTGTTATCAACTGAGAACCTCAGGTATGGCTTCATAGGTCAGGTGGCCTTTGAATTGGTCTTTGACATGGGTGGAAACACAATAGCTGAAGAAATGAAAAGGTGGAGATGCTAGGTATAGAGGTGGGAAAATAGTGGGCATATTTAGAGATAAGAAGAGGTTCAGTCTAGTTGAAATACAGAATATAGAGAGTAAAAGGAAATAGAAGCTAGGTGGAACATTGGATAAAATGTTCAGTAGGGGCTCAGGAAGACCTGAGTTCACACCTGACCTCAGAGACTTAACTAGTTCTGTGACCTTGTCCAAGTGACTTAACTCCTATTTGTCTCCGTTTACTCATCTGTAAATTGGGGATAGTAATAGCACCTATCTCCTAGGGCTGTTGTGTAAGGATCATGTGAGAAAAATTGTAAAGCACATTGGCTGGCACATAGTAAACATTATATAAGTATTATTACTATTATTATTTAAAAGGCTGAAAAGTTTGGGTGGCACCATAGGGGGCCTCGAATACCAGGGAAACAAATTTGAACTTGATTCTGTTCATTATCGGTAGTCACCTAAGTTTACTGAGTGGAATAATGATGTAAATAAATCTATGTAGAAGGAAGACGGGTTTCATAGGTTAGAGAGAGGATGGGTGTAGGAAGAGAGGCCTGGAAGGAGCCTATTGTCATAATGAACTTCTCCCTGAGCTAGATCATGACTCTGACTTTTAGACTTCGGCTAACACTTACGCTTGTCCGTGACTAACTCTCTAAATCTGACATCTGCCTGCTGTGAGATATATTCTGCATTATCCTCTATGAACCTGAGAGAGATGGTCAACAGACTTTTAGTTCTGTCAAAGGTGTTAAAAGGCCGGCATCTTCAACCCCTTTCTATTGTCTCTGCTTGCTCTTTTCTCTTTTGATGATCTGTCTTGCCCACGGGTTCCCCTGTCATCCTTTCTTGAATGGGTCCTAAATCTTTATTTCTTGCCCAGATCATTTCCCAGTGCTCCAATTCTGCATTTTTAACTGCCAGATCTCTCTATGTGAAAGTCCTGCTGCACCTCAGACTCAATATATTTAAAACTAAAACTGTAACAAAACTCATCTTTCCCCAAATTGTTCATCTCCTAACATTCCTAAGTCAACGTTTCAGTCATACAAACCTTTATTCATTTTTAACTCTTCCTTTTCCCTCCTTCCATCCCTAGCATCTAATCACTTACCAAATTCACTGATTCTAAATTATCTCTTGGATCTTGATTTCTCTTTCATAATTCCATTATAATCACCTTAGTTCAGGCCTTCATTAGTTCTCACCTAAAATATTGTAATAATTAAATGGTCTGTTTGCCTCTGCTTTCTTCCCATTATAGCCCATCCTTTCTTTATGTTACTACAATGAGGAATTCCATTACCTTCCTCATCAGCCAGTGGACAAGGTGAAAATACTGGACATTTGTTGGTACTAGAGGGGGAAAAGGAGCAGAAGATAGAGAATGGTGTTGATGATGAATTGTATTTGCCTCATATATCCCACCCTCAGAAAGACTTTGGAATAGTTAGTGTATATCATTTAGGTAGACTGGTCACTCCAGAGACTCCAGCAGTGCTGGTGTTGTTCAGTCAGTCCGACTCTTCATGACCTCGAGGACCATAGTACACCAGGCCCTTCCATTCCCCACTATCTCCTGAAGTCTGTACAAGCTCATGTCTGCTTCCATGACACTATCCATATCATCCTCTGCCATCCCCTTCTCCTTTTGCCTGTTAGGTAGAGTGAAAAAAATCTCTGTGCATGATGGATATGCTTGGGAGCTGTGAGAAATGATTACATCTTTCAGCTGTGTAAACAATCCTCTGATGCTAGTCCATCCCTTTCCTTAGTACCTTGAAGAGATCATCCCATTTATATTTGAAGTCCTCGGCCCTGAGCTTTCAAAATCCTAGGACAGAAATGCAAGGCTTGTTTCCATTTCATTCTTTCCTTTTTCTTGGCAAAGCCCCTTCCAGTGGCTCCAGATCCAAACAGGAAAGATGAAAGCTCTTCAGATGCTCTTACACAATAATCCTCTCATTCATGAGCTTAAAAATCCATCACCCCTTTCCTATCCTAGGTATGTGACAACCCAGAGTGACTCGTTAGTGACAAGCATAGCCTTCTCTAGAGCCTGAAGACTGCAAGACAACAAACCCTTTTAAAATGGGGACACAAAAGACCTGGTCTAAGAGATAGCAGCCATGACAGTCTCCCATGTGGCAATTTCTTATTCATGGTGTGATTTTTTAGAAGACATTGGCAGCCAGGTAAGCTACTTAGCTATGATTAAACAAGTAAGATTTGATCAATTTCAGCAGATGAAAACGTTAATAACTTTACACATTTTTCTCATCAGAAAAAAACCTCACCCTCCAACATATATTAGATAATGAAAACAAACAGAAAACTCATAACAATATTTTCTTTTGTATATCACTATATCCTCACCTAAAGTGTAATCACAAGCTGGTACTTGCCTACATCCATCTAATAATTTTCTTTTAGAATTACATAAGACACTTTTACTGAGCAATCCTTTTTATTCAGAAGAAAATCAAAACAAGGTGTTCTTTCTTACAGACTTAATGCAGATACAGAATGCACTTGCATTCTGTAAGTGCTGGACTGGTCTTAAGGTGGCAAGCTCATTTTGCCCCTATCAGTGTCTCAAGCAGATAGTCTTCTCACCTATTTAAATACTAAAGGAAGGATGAAAAGGAAAGCATATGCATTTCTTACTAGGCATCATACCTTCCTGAGACATTTCATTTCATCTGCTAGAAACACAGCAATCTTCCCACAGAAGGACGTGAGTGATGATAATGATATCTTGAGTATATATATATATATATATATAACCTGTTTAATGGTTAGAAATGTATTACATTTAATCTAACAAATATTAGAATGCTTTAGTGCACACAAAAGCCTAGGCTGGGTACTGAGGGGACTGCATGGACCAGTAAGATAGGAACACTGTGCTCACAGACATCTCACTCACAACGTGACATTTGAGCTGGGTCCTGAAGGATGATGGGATTTCTATAGGCAGTAGAGGGAAAGGATATTCCAGGGAGAAGAACAACTTAAGCCAAAACACAGAGGCTTCAAGGCATATGGGGTTAGCATTAAATAATAGTTCAGTATTATGAAATCATACATGATAGGTATAAAAAGGAATGGATTTGGAAAGGTAGGTTGAAGTCAGATCATGAGAGATCTAAGGTTTGGACTTTATTGAGTAAAAGGAAGCCACTAAAGGTTATTGATTGGAACTATGCCTTGAGATTATTTTGACAATAGTATGTAAAATGGATCAAACTAGGCAGAGACTGAAATCAGGAAGACTAGTGATATAATCCAGGCAGAAAATCCAGTGGAATGTGAGAAATATTAGAAATTTTTCAGATTAAAATCTTATTTGGGCTTATTTGTGTCCTTTTCTAGAAGTCTGTCACTCCTTGATGGCTGGGGTTATGTTTTGGTCTTTCTTTTTATCTCTTATACTTAGCACAGTGCCTTAAACATAGTAAAGACTCAGTAAATACTTATTAACCACCAGTGACTAACCCAAGGGATTTAAAATTAACATCATGGGTGAAGCCAAAATGGTGGAGAAAAGGGAGGGACTCACCTTAGCTCTACCAAATTCCTCCCCAAACAATTTTAAAATAACACCATAAAATGAATTCTGGAGCACCAGAACCTACAAAAAGATGGCATAAAATAATTTGGAAAGTTGGCAGAAAATTTCTGTTGCATCAGGGTGAGAGTAGAGTGCAGTCCATTATAGGCCTTGCCCCAGCAAACCAGCAGCAGACCTTGGGAACAGCTAAATTATCAGTGGCAGCTTCCAGAGATCTCAGCCCAAAGATGGTAAAGGGTGGGGCAACTGGTAAGAAGGACATTACATGGGTCCCTTTGCTGGTGCTGAGTATAGGACTGTTGCATTACCCATACATGGATCTGGGGGTTGCAGTCCCAGGACAAGGAGGAGCAGCACTTGTACACTAGAGCTTGTGGTGACAGGGGAATGCAGACCCTGGTCACAGATTCATGGTGGAAAAGAGTGCTTACAGATCCCCAGAACTAGCATAAAAATATCCTGAAGCTTAGGACAATGTCCCCTCCATCCCAGGAGCAGAGCCCAACTTTAATTTAAAGTTAAAAGTCAAGACGTAAGCTAGAAAAAAAAAATAAGCAAACAATAAAAAAAGAACCTGACCATGGAAAGTTAACATGATGAGAGGGAAGATCAATACACAAACTCAGAAGAAGACAACAAAGTCAAAACTGCTATAGCCAAAGTTTCAAATAAAAATGTGAATTGGTCTCAGGTCCAAAAAGAATTCCTGAAAGAGCTCTAAAAAGATTTTAAAAACTGAGTAAGAGAGGTAGAGGAAAAATTGGGAAGAGAAATGAAAATGATGTAAGAAAATCATGAGAAAAAAGTCAAGTTAGGAAAGGAGGCACAAAATATATTGAAGAATTTAATACCTTAAGAAACAGAATAAGCAAAATGGTAAAAGAGGCACAAAAATTCACTAAAGAGAAAAACGCCTTAAAAAACAGAATAGGCAAAATGGAAAAAGATGTATAAGGATTTACTGAAGAAAAGAACTTTTTTTTTTCTGGGGGAAGGTAGGGCAATTGAGGTTAAGTGACTTGCCCAAGGTCACATGGCTAGTTGTTTTGTGTGTTAAGTATCTGAGGCTGGATTTAAACTCAGGTCCTTCTGACTCCAGGGCCAGTGCTGTATTCACTGCACTACCTAGCTGCCCCTTTTTGTTGCTTTTTTAAAAAGAACTCCTTAAAAAGTAGAATTGGACAATTGGAAAAGGAGGTACAAAAGCTCATTGAAGAAAATAATTCCTTAAAAATTAGAATTGAGTATGTGGAAGCTAATGACTGACTCCATGAGACATCATGAAGCAATAAAACAAAATTAAAAGAATAAAAAAGGGAATAAAATGTGAAATATCTCATTGGAAAAACAACTGGGCTGGAAAATAGATCAAGGAGAAATAATTTAAGAATTATTGGACTACCTGAAAGCCATGATAAAAAAAAAAAGCCTAAACATCCTCTTTCAAGAAATTATCAGACGGCCTCAGACACTTACCATTTACTACCTGTGTGACCTTGGGCCAGTCACTTAACCCCAATTGCCCTTCCCTCCCCCTTCCAAAAAAAAAGGCAAAAAAAAAAAGAAATTATCAGGGATAACTCTTCATATATTCTGGAACTAGAGGGTAATATAGAAATAGAGAGAATCTACTGATTACCTCCTAAAAGAAAATTCAAAATGACAACTCCCAGAAATATTATAGCTAAATTCCAGAGCTTCCAGGTCGAGGAGAAAATATGTCAAGCAGACAGAAAGAAACAATTCAAATATCATGGAGGCACAGTCAGGGTAACACAAGATTTAGCAATATCTATGTTAAGAGATCAGATAGCCTTACAATAGATATTCCAGAGGGCAAAGGATTTAGGATTAGAAACAAGAATTGCCTACCCAGCAAAACCAAGTATAATCCTTTAGGGGGAAAATAGATATTTAATAAAACAGAGGACTTTCAAGTATTCCTGATGAAAGACCAGAGCTGAATAAAAAAATTTGACTTTTAATACAGGAGTCAAGAAAAGCATATAAAGGTAAACAGGAATGAGAAATTATAAAAGATTCAATAAGGGGGCAGCTAGGTGGTGCAGTGAGTAGAGTGTTGGCCCTGGAGTCAGAAGGACCTGAGTTCGTATCCGGCCTCAGACACTTAATGCACAGACAAATAAAAACCTAGCCATGTGACCTTGGGCAAGTTGCTTAACCCCAATTGCCCTCCAAAAGGCAAAAAAAAAAGATTCAATAAGGTTAAACTTTTCTTATTCCTACATGGGAGAATGATACTTATAACTCCCAAAATTATCATTATTAGGGTGGTTAGAAGGACTGTACATAGACAGAGGGCACAGATGTGGATTGACTATGATGGGATGATATCCAACAACAAAAAATGTAAAGGGTAAGAAAGAGGAATGTACTGGGAGAAGAGCGAAGGGAGAGGTAGAATGGAAGGAATTATCTCACATAAAAGAAGTGGAAGAGAGCTTTTATAGTGAAGGGGAAGATGAAGAAGGTGGGGGAAAGCACTTGAACCTTACTCTCATCAGAACTGCCTCAAAAAGGGAATAATATACACAATCAGTTGGGTATAGAAAGCTATCTTGCCCTCCAGGAAAGTAGTAGGGAAAGGGGATAAGAAAAAGGTGGGGATGGCTAATAGAAGGGGGGGCAGATTGGGGGAGGCAGCAGCAGCAAAACACTTTTGAAGACAGACAAGGTAAGAACAAAGAGAGAGAAGGATAAACAGTGGAAAAATAGGTTGGAGTTTTTATACCAAATTTCTTTGCCTCATTTCTCAAATATAAAGACATCTGAGTCAAATTTATAAGAATACAAATCATTCTCCGATTGATAAATGATCAAATGATATGAACAGGCAGTTTTCTTTTCTTTTTTTTAAACAAATGCTTTATTCTGGTTTACATCATTCATTTCTGCCAGATTTTAAGTTACAATTTTTCCCCATTTTTCCCCTGCCCACCACCCTAGAATAGCAGTCCCACAAGATATCCCCTCATCCAATCTGCTCTCTTCCATATCTTCTCCCATACCCCCTTTGACTTTTCCATTAGAGCAAGGTGAGTCTCTGTGCCCAAATGCCTGCACATCTTATCTCCCAATTACATGCAAAATAGTATTAATAATAGTATTTATATATATGAAACATTTAATTTTAAAACCTCAAATTTCAGATCCATTCCCTTCCTCCCTTGTCACCCATTCCCTCTGGGAAGATAAATAGTTCAATATATGTTGTACATGTATAGCTATGCAAAACATTACCATAGTAGATATATTGTAAAAGGCTGCTTTTAATTCCCTCCCACCCATCCCAACCCCCACCTGGTCCATTCCCTATTTTGATCCTGTCCCTCTTTGATAGTGGGTACTTCCAACCTCCCCTCCCCCTAGAATGCCCTCCCCTCCATCATCTGCCCTCTCATCCCCCTTCCCCCTACTCTGCTGCAGGGTGAGATATCCCATTTATTATGTATGTCATTCTCTTTCTGAGCCAGATTCAATGAGAATATGGTTTTGCCTTTTTGCCTTCCTGTTCTACCCCTCCCCTGCAGCTACTTCCCCTTGCTTCTTCTACATGAGATAGTTTACCCTACCCTGTCTCTGCCCATCTCCTCTTGCCACTTTCCTCTCTCACCTCATAATTTCACTCCTTAAGTATCATCCCTTCCCAACAAATTCAACCTATGCCCTCTATCCATGTATAACTGTAAACATATATACATACATTCACATATGTATTCATATGCCCATATACCCTTCTTCCATTATTTTCATACTGAGAAGGGTTTCATCAGTCACAGTTATTGTTTTTCCATGTAGGAATGTAAATAGGTCAACTTTGATAAGTTCCTTTTGATTTCTTTTCCTTGATTACCTTCTCAGGCATCTCTTGCTTCTTGTGTCTGGATGTCAAATTTTCTATTCAACTCTGGTTTTTTCCTCAAGAATGCTTGAAAGTTGGGGGCAGCTAGGTGGTGCAGTGAGTAGAATGCTGGCCCTGGAGTCAGAAGGACCTGAGTTCAGATCCAGCCTCAGACACTTAACGCACACATAAACAAAAACCTAGCCGTGTGACCTTGGGCAAGTTACTTAACCCCAGTTGCCCTCCAAAAAAAAGAAAAAAGAATGCTTGAAAGTCCTCTATTCCACTGAATGACCATATTTTCCCCTGAAACAAAATACTCAGTTTTGCTGGGTAGGTGATCCTTGGCTTCAATCCCAGCTCTTTTGCCCTCTGGAATATCATATTCCATGCCCTTCAATCACTCAGTATAGAAGCTGCCAGGTCCTGGGCTATTCTGATTCTGTTTCCACAATATTGAAATTGTTTCTTCCTGGCTGCTTGGGGTATTTTCTCCTTGATCTGGGAATTCTGGAACCTGGCTATAATATTCCTGGGCGTTTTCTTTTTGGGATCTTTTTTAGGAGGTGATCTGTGGATTCTTTCAACCTCTATTTTGCCCTCTGGGTCTAAAACATCAGGGCAATTTTCCTTGAGAATTTCTTGAAGAGTGAGTTCTAGGTTCTTTGATCATGGCTTTCAGGTAGTCCAATAATTTTTATATTTCTCTTGGATCTATTCTCCAAGTCAGTGGTTTTTCCCATGAGATATTTCACATTGCCTTCTATTCTTTCATTTGTTTGGATCTGTTTAATAGCATCTTGATTTCTCATAAAGTCATTAGCTTCCACTTGCTCCAGTCTAACTCTGAAGGAATGAATCTCTTCAGTGAGCTTTTGAGATTCTTTTTCCATCTGGCAAATTCAACTTTTTAAGGCATTCTTCTCCTCATTGCCCTTTTGGGCCTCCTTTGCCAGTCTATTTTTTAAGGTGTTATTTTCCTCAGTCAGGCTTTTGATCCTCATTTCATATTTTTCTTGCATCTTTCTCATTTCTCTTCCCAATTTTTCCCCCACTTCTCTTATTTGACTTTTAAAGTCCTTCTTAAGGTCCTCTATGGGCTGTAACCTGCTCATATTTTCCTTTGGGGCTTTTGGAGCAGGATTTCTAACCTCACAGTCCTCCTCCTGTTCCCTGCTTCGATCCTCTTTGCCTCCAAAACAGGAGTCTAATGATGCATTTTTCTGTTTATTTTGTTTCCTTTGCCTAGGCATGTTGCCACTTAATTACTTGACTTTTGGGCTTTTTGCCACAGTAGGACTCTGCTACCAGATAGGGGAGCCTCCGTCCCGAATGTTGGGGTCTTCACAACTTCTGGTTCTGGCAAGTTGGATGCCCACCCCAAACCTCCCCACCCAGATCACAATCCAGATCCAAGCAGGTTAAACCAAGAGTGATTAACGTCCAAGACTGATCACTGAATCTCCCTACAGTTCCCAGGCCAGGGGCTGGAGCTGCCACTGAAACTGCAAAATGGCGTGTCTCCTGAGTAGCTTCTAGTCCCCAGGGGAGGAAGCGGATGTGGTCCCCAAATACTGGTCCCAAAGTCTATAGGGCACTAACCTCTCACTTTGTCCTAGGCATGTCTGCGTTTATAATTCTGGAATCGCCACAGCTGCTGGTGTTCTGGGGTCCCTCCAGCCGGCTGCTGACCCGGCTGCCCTGGGGCCAAAACTGCAGTGGGCCTGGGCTCAGCTCCCAGAGCGCTGTGCTAGCTGCTCCCTGCAGGGCTGCTGGGCTGTCCTCAGCAGGAGGTTAGCTTCTCTGTGTCATTCTGTGGGTGCTGGGGCTCCAGAAGTTGTTCAGAGTCCCCTTTTACATGGTTTGGAGGTGATCTGGGGGGAGAGCACCTTGGACGTGCTGTTTCTACTCTGGCAGTTTTCAAATTAATAAATTAAATGCTCTAAATCACTATTGATTAGAGAAATGCAAATTAAAACAACTCTGAGGTACCATTCCATACCTATCATATTGACTCATATAAGAGAAAGGAAAAATGACAAATTTTGAAGAGGATGTGGGAAAATTGAGACATTAATGCACTGTTGGTTGAGGTATGAAATAATCCAACTATTCTGGAGAGCAAACTGGAATTTGACCCAAAAGGCTATATAACCTTTGACCCAGCAATACTTCTACTAAGTCTGTCTCTCAAAAGGAAAAGGACTTATATGTACAAAAATATTTATAGCAATTCTTTTTGTAGTAGCAAAGAATTGGAAATTGAGGGGATGCCCATCAATTGCAGAATTGCTGAACAGGTTGTGGTGTATGATTATGATGGAATAGTACCTTGCTATAGGAAATGTTGAGCTGGCACCTCTTGGAAAAACCTAGAAAGACTTACATGAACAGATTTAAAGTGAAATGAGCAGAACCAGGAGAATATTGTACACATGAACAGCTACATTGTATGATGATCAACTTTGAATGACTTAGTTATTTTCAGTTCCATACAAATCAAACTAGCAAATAATTATTTTATAAAAGTAGAAAAATAATAACAAAATTCATCTGGAATAACTTGAAGCATAACAGATAGTGCTCCACCCTTTCATTTTAATGCTGTGTGAATCTTTATATCTCAATTGTATTTCTTGTACACAAAATCTTGTTAGATTCTGCTTTCTAATCCATTCTATGATCTTCTATGTTACGGTTTAACTTCATGGTTGTGAATGTTTATTATGCCTTTACTGGAATTCACATACCCTGTACTTTTTCTTCCCCTTTCCCCTTGACTTCCACTTTAAAAAAAAAAGATGATAAAAGAAAGGAATGTGCTCAGCTGTGATTTACAATTGAAACTTTCTGCTTCAATACCATGGTTCCTCCTCTCTTCTCCTCACTTAGACCTTGACTACTGGTTCATTTTTTCTTTCATTTTACTACCCCCTTTATGACTCATTCATTAAATGTCTGTTTGCAACTATTACATTTTTGACTCTACCTTCTCTTTTAAATTCCCTTCTCCTCATCTATTTCTCTGTTAAGTTTAATGTATATCAAACTTTTTGTGTGTGTATATTCAACCCTCCTTTGTCATATCCAGTTAAGAATAAGGTTCCTGTGATACCTCTTCCTCACTCCTTCCTTTGTTTCTATATTCTTCTAATATACCCCATTTATGAGAAATAGTAAGTGCCACCTTGTATTCTTTATTCCCTTTATTGTGTTTCTTTTTCCTTTCATCTCCTAAGAACAGAACAAAACCCTAGACCCTCTGTTTGACTTATTGAATTCGATTTGTGACCTTTGAAGACTTTAATGTTCTGAAAGGACACTTGTTTCTTCTCCCTTATTAGATGGTAAGAACTTTATTATCACTTAGCCCCTTCCAATTTTTCAAACATATTTACCTTTCTCTTGACTCCCGTGTTATCATTTCAAAGTATCTATTTAACATTAGTTTTTTCATCAGGAGTGCTTAAAAATTCGTGCTTCCATTAAAGGTCTATTTTCTCCTTGAAGGATTATGCTCAATTGTGCAAGATAATTTGTTATAGGTTGTAAGCTTTTATCTTTCAAGCCTTGTGTGATCCTGACTATTTCCCACTATTACAAGAACTCTTTCTTTCTGGTTGCTTGCATTATTTCTTTCTTGGATCTGGAAGCTCTGATTTTTTGTTATAAAATTCTTGGGAATTTTCATTTTTGAGGCTCTTTTAGGTTGTGACCCGTGGATTCTTTCCATTTTCATTTTACCCTTTGAGCATTCTTCATTTGTGATTTCATGAAATATGAGATCCAGGTCTTTTATTTGGTTATGGTTTTCAGAGAGTCCAATCATTCTTAAATTATTTCTCCTTGTCTTTTCCCCCAGTTCAGTTGCTTTTGACAGTAGATAACTCTCATTTCTTCGATTTTTTTCATTTTTGATTGTGCTCTAATAGTTCTCATTATATCATAAAATGACAGTTCTATTTGCTCTATTTTAATTTGGGGGAAGTAAAATTTTGAGTAAAATTTACTACATTCTATGCAGTTATTTTCCTTATAATTGTTCTCTTCAAAATTCTTATTTTATGTATAATTTCTTTTTTAAAATGTCTTATTTCATTTATCCAAGGTATCTCATAGTCCTGTAGCTAAGTTGTATTTTTTAATTCTATAAGGCTCCTCTACAACTATTCTCAAACTTCTGAATATATCCCTTGGATATCTCTTGATCCATAACATTTCAACACAATGTTGTGCTTTCTTCTGTTGACTAACGTTGTTAGCCTTTGTTCCTTATATGAGACCAGGGCCACACTCCGCCCCTTCTGCACTTTTGGATGGGATAGTTAAGTCCTATTTTATTCTGATCTTGATTGCCTCATCTCCTGCCACTGACTTCCATCTTCCTTAGTCTGTCTGATCTTAGAGTGCTGGCTGGTTTCACAGCCCCCCAAAATCATCCTACTTCAGAATCTTGTGGTCTTCAGTCTCCTCTGGGACATCTCAGGTCATCTTGCTGCAAACTTCCCTAGATTTTCATCACCAGAGTATTGCCTGTCCCATCCTCACATCTGTGGTCAGAGTGGTTAGAATGTTGTGATTTTCTGGGGCCTCTGGAGCATCCTAGGCTGTACACCCTGGGTTTCCTTCCCTACTAAGGTAAGTTGTGTTACAAGTTTGAAGTACCCTGAAGCATCTCTGGTTAAGGAACTGGAAGGTCTTTGGTTTACTGACCTGTGCTCACATTACCTTCCTTGATGGTGGGGTCCCTCTTAGGAAGCTTCTTGTTGTCTATGTGTAGTCCTGGGCTGGATGAAAGTGCTATAGTTTTTTGTTGGATTTCGTGATCAATATTTATTCTGGTGCCATTTTTAGAGCTTTGCTGGAATATATAGAGGTTGGTGATCGTTCCTATAGCTATCTTAACCAGAAAACATTGTCCATCTTTTAAATGATAATATTTCACTAATATTACTATATGGCAGTGAAACGTACCACCGTCTGAAGAACTAAAGATAAAAATCACACAAAGAGCAATTGAGAGAAACATGGAGGGTATTTGCAGACTCTGACATTTAACCAAGGAGGAACTTCAAAGAATAGGTAGGAGTAAAGAACATTGTCAAGCAATTATATGATAGGAAGAAAAGATGGACTGGCTAAAAGCTGAGTGAGGGACGGCAGGTATATACTCAGAGTGTGTACTCCCTGTCCCCTTGTATTGTTGGAAGGCAGGCAGGCCTCTGGAATGTTGAGTTGACCCACTATGTTAAATGCTTTCAAGGACATAGACAAGATTCACCCAGGACGGTCAAGCATGGATGGAGGACAAGCTGCATTATTAGAGAGAACTCCTTCATTGTTGAGATCACAAACCTATCTAAACTATTTGAATATTTTTCTAACAATGCTGTTTGAGTCATAGAATCCCTTAGTACCCGAAGAATTGAAGTTGAGAGGAATATGGTTGGTATAAGTAAACTACAACACATTAGCAATCAAAAATTGTGTAAAAGAAGATAGAGAGGATGTCATCAGAGAGATATGACTGGAAAAGGAAGTGGGATAAATGTGGCAAGAATGAGGGATGAGCAGTCTTTATTGAAGAGCAGAGACTTTATTGAAGTCTATCCAACATCAAGAAGATTAGAGAAATGCCTCCAGGACATCAGATAGATGTATTATTTTGTAGGAAGATGTGGACAAGAGTCAATTAGCATCATTGGAGGGGGTGCCCACCTCAATTAGACCAGCTATCCATTGAAGTATTGAAATATGCACATGGAATTACCATGTTGTCCTGATGCCAATATCCTCAGCAACCAATATACTCAACATTTCTCTTTCTGCTTCCCTTGGGATGAAATGGTATTGACAAGGAGACCAAAGAAATACTCTCAACATAGGCTTTTTGATACATCAAAAGTAACAAGTTGTTTATTATTGTTGTTATTATTTTGGTCTAGACCTATGATTTCATTGGTGAATGGAGTTCCCAATGAAGAAACATTATTTAATGGCAATTGTTCTGCAATTTATAGTCTTAAAGTCAGTCAATAAGCATTTACTAAGAGCCTACTCTGTGCCAGGCCCTGTATTAAGTATTGCCAGTACAAAGAAAGGAAAGAAAAAACAAGACTGTGCTCTCAAGGTATATCATGGTTTAAATGGAGTCTCATTGAGAGTTTAGGTGACTTGCCCAGAGACATAGCAACAATGTATGTTCAAGGTGAGACTGGAAGTGATGTACATTGGAAAGAGCAGTGGCTAAAAAACAGGGTCTAAAAGACAGATTCAGATGTTATCCCTGCTGCTACCTGTGTGACCTTTATTAATTCACTTAACTTTCCTGGGCCTAGGTTTCCTCATTTTAGGAAGTTGAGTTAGATGGCCTCTGATCTTCCTTCTAGCTCTAGACCTATGGACCTTGGTTTGGTATTTCCTGAGCCAGTTTCTTCAACCCTAAAATGCACTACCTAAAATGCACTTACTTACCTACTTGCTAACTATAAAACATTCTATAAATATAATGAGGTATTATCATTATTTCTATTAAGAATTTAATTCTCCCAACATTTTGGAGACCAGAACTGTCTGAGTCTGAGTTTCAAGTTATTTCTTACTACTCTTTCAAGGAGATTTGGACAGGGTCATATTTTGAACATATGTATAAAACAGCATTCCATAATTGATTTATTAACATATGAGGTCATGTTTGTGATTTCTTTCTGAAAATTTTAAAAGCAAACTATAACTGCATAATCCTATAAAATCTATTCATCACAAACCTGCTTCAAAAGTTCATAAAGAACACCAAAAGGGACAGCATATTTGTATTTAGTTACGGTTGAAACCTCTGCTCCCAAGGATAAATGAATACGACTTGTATTTGCTATGGATAAGGCTCTGGTTTATTCACATTGTATTACATCTCAGGAGAGTATTTGCTAAACAAGTCCAAATGGTAAAGAATGAGAGATCTAAAAAGAAATGCAAACATCACTTTTTTTTCTTAGTCTGGATGAGACAGGAATGATTTTTAAAATCCTTCAGAAAATACTACATCTTCAAATGCTAGGAAAAAAAGCCTTGGAATTTCTACAAGTTAACTCCCCTCCCACTCCATTCATCTTTAAACATTCAGCCATTCCATGTAATTAAAAAAAGAAAGAAAGAAAGTGAGTTCTTTAACTTGCTAAATCCCTCTAATTTAGGCTTCATGGATCCTTTATATTCCTATAACTTACTTATCATCATCTCCTGCTGATTTTGGTGGTTAAGTCATTGTATACCAGGGAAAGTTGAGAGATCCTAATATTCAGCAGAGCTGACCCCTGTGGTATGTGACTTGGGGGGATTCCAGAAAGGCTCCCCCAGCCAAAAGGATATTTTCCCCTTTATTCTCTAATGTCTAAAATGAATTTAACAGAGACTTTGGAGGATATGATCATAATATTTACACTAAGGTGTAAATGATTGATAGAATATCATTCTCTGAAATTAATTGTGTAGTTCGACAATTCTTTAGTCATCTAGTACATGTCATACACTGTGCTAGACACTATGTGACAAAAATAAAATGTCCCTAGAAACTTGAAACTTACATTCAGTAGGTTTTGCTTGGGAAAAGGACATAGAGCAGAGAACCAAGTCAGGATTTAAATCCATATTCTATGATTTAGTTCAGTGTTGTTTTTTTTTTTTCTACAATACCCATGCTGCTTCTCCCCAGGTACAGAAGACAAGGAAAGTGCTTTGTAAATTAATAAATAAACCTATAGGACTGTGAGTTCTTCTTCTTATTCCCTTGATGGTTACAGTACACTAATTCAATCTAGAAATAAGTTTTGGAATGAAGAAGATTGCTGGGTCTCAATCTCCTGCATTGCTATCCTCTGGTAATTAATCTTTTCTGGAGAAAATTGTAGATGACAAATGTGAAGGACATTCCTTTACTACATGATAAGAGTATCTTTGAAATTAAGCCATTGGTCCCATCATCCCCCTTCTCAGGTTGGTAGGAATCAATTGCTACAGTCTTTGATTTAGATTATCTATGCTAGTTGCCTTTAAAGGCAAGACCCAATATTTCAATATTTATTACTACAGAGTGTTGTTCGTCCTTTGTTTTGAAGAGGACCAGTGACATCATGGGGTGATATCTTGACTTGTGTGTGAATTGGATTTAAGTGAGGCAAAAAAAAAAGTTGTCAGCCTCATTCCCTCTTCCAGAGTCATGGAAATCCAGTGGCAAGACAAAAGTCAGGACAACTCGGGATGCAGTGGACCTTGGCATTTTGATGTTTGATCAAGCTCTAAGCACTCCATAGGACCTGCTTCAGTCACCTTCATGGCCTTTGGAACAAATTGTTCTCGTCTGCCCATTCCATAGTGAATTAGTGCTTGACAGAAGGTCTCATTTAAGAATATTTGGTTATATATATATACAAACATGCATACATATTATATACACACATGCATACATATTATATAAACCTATACACATATACATACATATATACACATATATATACACACACACATATATATTATTACAACAACTGTCAGTGGCAGAGATCAAGGAGATCAGTAAAGTCAGGTCTTTGATATCATGAAGATTATATGAGTTTGTGGGTGTGTATACATACATGTGTGTAATTTCACTGGAATGGGATATTACCAACATGGAAAATCCCTCTTCTGATGCATATTAGCAATTTGCTTATAACTTACAGTCTGAAAAAAAGTTGTTTGGAACACAGAGAATTTAACTGATTTTAACTTAGCCATAATACAATTAGTAAGGGGCAGAATTTGAACCCGGGTCTTGCTGACCCCATGGTTGATACTTTGTCTATTATGATATGTTCTCTCTTACACTAAAAAAAAAAGAATATTGGCATTTCCCCAATAGCTAGACATGCCTTCCTGGGCACTACACTGTACCAGCACTCTTGGTTCACTGGGATATATACACCCAGAATCACAGAATGTTAGAACTGAAAGGACCTTTAGAGGTCATCTAATCCATTGTTCAGAGGAGGAAAATGAGATCCAGAGAAGTGACTAGAAGCCAGCCCAAGGCAATTTGGTGTATTTAGGACAGAGCTAGAACTTGAAATCAGGTCTTCTGACTCTAGGCTAGTACTCTTGCTTTTTCTTTATGTTGCTCCCCTCCACTCTGCCCCCTTCTATACTGACACTCCTGGGTAGTATGGGGGCAAAGGGGCTTTGTTCACTTTTTAAGTTTTTCCAGTGCTGGGGAGATGAGACTACCTGGTCTGCTTCTGGAGCAGCACTGTAATGTCTGCTAACCCTTCTAGTGAGCCTTGGGACTTCTCTAGACTCTGCTGATGGAACCTTTAGGAAAGTACTCATGTATACCTTTTATAGCCTAAAATTCAGTTTCAACATAAAATTCTTCTTGTTTCAATTTGCAGGGCTATGTGCATTTTCTCTGGCTGTCCCCTATGTGGGGCACACTCTCCCTTCTCTGCTCCTAAAACTGACTTCACTGACATCCTAAAGTCCTTACTGAAATGCCATCTTTTACTGGAAGCCTTCCCCAACTTCTCTTAGTTCTAATGCCTTCGCTCTGATAATTAATTTCTGTTTACCCTGTTTATAGTTTGCTTTCCATATGTTTGTTCATATGTTGTCTCTCCCATTAGATTGTAAACTTCTCAAGGGCAGGGACTGTTCTTTGCTTTTTTTTTTTTGGCATCCTCTGTGATAAGCACAGTGGCTGGCACATAGTAAGAGTTTAATGAATGTTGATTGATTGATTGATTAATATATGAGTGTAATAGTTAAAGCCACCCATGATATCCAAATGTGCATATATCACACAAGAGAGCAAAATAGTTTACAGTTTAGAATTTCCACTTTCCTTTTTAGATATACACACTTTAGGCAAATGTCCAGAAATATGAGGAAAAAGGCCTAAATGTATCTAAGCCTGTCAGAGTTCATAAGCTAATTAGATTGCTGGTAAGCTCATTTATCTTATAAAATTATTTTCACTCAGGAAAAAAGCATTTGTTTGAAATAAATTATCCTCTCTAAGAAAACTGTCTGTTTCAGAAAACTAGTGAATAGTACGGTGTATTGGACTAGGAGACAGAAGATCTACATTTGAATTTCCCCTCAGACACTCTTATGTGACCCTGGGCAAGTCATTGATCCCTTCTGAGCTTCAGTTTCCCACCCTGTAAAATAGGAATAACAGCACCTTCTTCACAAGGCTGTTAAACTGGGCAAATTAAAGAAAGCATGGAAAGCGTTTGGAAGATCTGAAAGCACCATATGCTATCCATTATGATTAGCGTAAATCATGACAGTTAAAGCACTCTAGGCAAATGGCAGAGAAGTAACTTGAAGTCAATCTGCTAAGAAGTGAAACTGAGTTTCCTTTACAGGAGTGGGAGGAGCTTGTGGAATAATCTACTGATCGATACAGCAGCTCCTTCTTATAAAATAGCAAGTTTTTTTTTCTTTTTTTCCTTTTATTTCTCCCTCCCCCCCCACTTAATAGTGTTTTATTTTTTCCAATTACATGTAAAGATAGTTTTTTTAACATTCATTTTTATAACATTTTGAGTTCCAAATTTTTTTTATCCTTCCCTACCCCTCCCCAAGATAGTAAGCAATCTGATGTAGGCTATATTTGAAGTATTAATCTGAGAGCAATGCTGCAATCATGCAGTCATATGTACAATCATATTAAAGATATTTCCACATTAGTCATGTTGTGAAAAAAGAATCAGAACAAAATGGAAAAACCACAAGAAAGAAAAAAAGAGAGAGAATAGTATGCTTCCATCTTTATTCAGACTTCATAGTTCTTTCTCTGGGTGTGGGAATAGCATTTTCCATCATGAGTCTTTTGGAGTTGTCTTTGATCATTGTATTGCTGAGGAGCTAAATCTATCAAAGTTGGTCATCGCACCATGTTGTTGTTACTGCGTACAATGTTCTCCTGGTTCTGCTCACTTCACTCAGCATCAGTTCATGTAAGTCTTTCCAAGGTTTTTCTGAAATCTGCCTGTTCATCATTTCTTATAGAACAATAGTATTTCATTGCACATATATACCACAACTTTTTCAGTCATTCCCCAATTGATGGGTATCCTCTTAGTTTCTAATTCTTTGTCACCACAAAAAAGAATTGCTATAAATATATTTGTACATGTAGGTCCTTTTGTCTTTCTTATGGTTTCTTTGGGATACAGATTTAGTAGTGGTATTGCTAGATCAAAGTGTATATGCACAGTTTTATAGCTGTTTGGGCATAGTTCCAAATTGCTTTCTGGAAGGGTTGGATCAAGTCACAACTCTACCAACAATGCATTAGACTTCCAATTTCCCCACATCTCCAATATTTATCAACTTCCTTTTTATCATATTATTTCAGAGTTGCTTTAATTTGCCTTTCTTTAATCAATACTGATTTAGAAGCATTTTTCTATGACTTTAACTTCATCTTCATAGCTTTAACTTCATCTTAAAACTGCCTGTTCATGTCCTTTGACCACTTTTCAATTGGGGAATGATTTGTATTCTTATAAACTTGATTCAATTCTCTTTATATTTGAGAAATGAGACCTTTATTAGACACTGGCTGTAAAGATTGTTTCCCAGCTTTTTGTTTTCTATCTAATCTTGGTTGCATTGGTTTTGCTTGTGATTACAGCAAGTTTTCTAAGTTTCTCAAAGAAATATATTATTTTTATTATGCTTCATAATATTTCTGGAAATTATGGAAGCAAATGTTATGCCCATTTTATACACTAGAAAATGAGGTAACAGTAACTTGTTCAAGGTAATAAAAAATCCAGAACTTGGACCTCAGTTTGTTTACATCTTCCTTGGAAAAATTATTTGTTTTTTAAAGTAGACTATGCAAACTCTATTGATAGGTTTAAAATCTATCTTGGGTTACATGCAAGAAGTTCAAAGTTCACATAGCAGAAATAAATTTATACTTTTTAGATGATCCATGAGTCAAGATATTTCAAAACTTTTGTGCTTCTTTAGGTAGCTGATCACAGTAATCAAACCATGAGAGAAAGGAAATTAAGACTCATTTTCCTGGAAAAGCTGATACATCTTCTTTGCAACTATATGAATCCAAACTAATAATCCTTAGTGCACCATTGATAAATATAGAAGGGACAGTGTGGTGCAATGGAAAGAGCACTGGTTTTGCAGTGATCGGACCTAGATTCATATCCCAACTCTACAGGATGTGTGACTTTAGGCAAGTTGCTTTCTTTCTCAGGGGAAGAGTTATGTTATGGGGATGACTTTGAAGTAAAAGACACATCGGGTCTTCTAGTTTCCAGGAAAGAGAAGCTTTAAAAAACAACACCTCCAGTCCTTAGATTCTAACGAGGTCTTAGAGGTTTGGCATGTTAGCAACATCAATGAAATTGAAGCTAGTTAATAATATCTTGCAATGTTAAGGGAGTTGAATTATAAGAAATAAATTCTTCCATCGAATGAAGTTATCCAGTCAGGAAAATCTCACTTTTCAGAAACCCCAGACTTCATTAGAATGAACAAGAAAGATTTTTACAAAATCCAAGAAAAATCAAATACAACATATACAGCAACCAGAATCTAGTAGAATGAGAAGCCCAGAAAACCAACTATTAGAGAAAAAAAATAAACATAAAAATTGGCCATTTCAGCAGTGAAATTAAAGAGGATGGAGGTTAGAGAAAGGAGAACAAAGCAGGGGATATAATGGATAAAATGGGAAAAAGAAAGACTGAGAAATTTCTTCCAGTGGCATATCAAAAGTAAGATTAGCAGACAGCTTCTGTTGTTCAGTTGTTTTAGTCATGTCCAACTCTCCATGACCCCATTTTGGTCTTTCTTGACAAAGATAGTGGAGTGGTTTGCCATTACCTTCTCCAGATTATTTTATAGATAAGGAAACTGAGGCAAAGAGTGTTAAGTGACTTGCCCAGGGTCACACAACTAGAAAGTATCTGAGGTCAAATCTGAACTCAGGTCTTCCTGATTCCAGGCTCAGTGCCCTATCTGTGCCATCTAGCTGCCCAGCAGAAAGCTAGGACCTAGGTTAGCCCCTGGGGGTCACATGATACAAATAATAAAGTCAAAAGTTGAGAGTCATTGGGAAGAAAATGGGAGAGACTGCATGTGTATGTGCATATATATATATATATATATATATATATATATATATATATATATATATGCTGTGTCCAAGACATTTTATTTGCACTATTAATCTGAGAGCCATGCTGCAAACCTGAAGAGATAACTTTAACACAACATGTAACGCAATCTATGTTCTACAAACTAAATGGGAGAAATGAAGGGTGGGGGCAGAGATAAGAAAGGAGAAGTAGGAGAAAAATCAACTATCCAAGAGATTTTTATGAATAATTCCTGTGAGCATTCAAAAATGTATTATACAGATGAAACACAACTTAGGAGGATTTAAAGAGCTTTATAGCACAAACCACAAAATCTGGCCTATGGAACCATTTAGTCAATAGAATTCTACCAAATATATAGCTCTGTCTAAAAAAGCAAATCCTATAGCAAGACTGAAAGGTAGTTTAAAAAACACACACCATATTTCATCACTGCCTCATCTCCCTTGTTTCCCAGTATTGATTCTAATTTTTTCCAATGCCAAGATGGCCCAGAGTGTCTTGTGTTCTTGAAGGCAGGGACTGTCTTTTTCCTCTTTTTGTATTACTCTCAGCACTCAACCCAGTGACTGGAACATGCATGGTAGGCACTTAATAAAATTTTATTGAATGGATGGATCAAACTGTAAATTCTGCCCTATTTTTATGCATTATCTAGATCTCTCCCAAATCCTGCAAAGGCAACTCTTAGGGACTGAAATAATACAACCTGCTGATTCCAAACAATTGAAGGAATTTGTCTGGAATAATATATGATTATAGACACAAGGGTTAGGCAGTGTCAGAATTAGGTAGTATAGTGGGGAGTAGGAACCAAGAAAAGTATTGGGCACCAGAGAAAAGCAAATTAGGGAATGAGACATACCCTCTTTGAGATATAGAGAACAGAGTAGGTTGGAGTTTGTGGCAAAAGTAACGAACATATAGAAAAGTCTGATGTTCTATGAAGAGTCTCCCATCCGTCATCTTCAATCTCTTTAAAGAAGGGAGAGGTACATTCTCAGATATTGAATTTGGGATCAAACTTGCTTTGTAGCATTTTACAGCATTTGATTTACATTGTTTTGCTGTTCTCTCCATTTATGGTTATAGTTATTTTTTATCTTGTTTTCTTGGTTCTGTTTACCTCACTTTGCATTTTTTGTACCTGGGCTTCTCTGTATTAGTCATACTCATTATTTCTCATAGCAGATTAAAATTCCATTCCATTCATTCACCACAATGTTTTTGCCCAATTCCCAATGAATGGGCACCTACTTTGTGCCTACAAAAAGCAGTACCTTTAAAAACAAACACACAAAAAACAAAGCATGCAAAATCCAAAGACAGTTATTTGCAAGACTATGTTAGAGTTAAATTCCAAGGAGTCATAGATATTTTCCTTGGTGTGGAAAGAAAGCAGATTATTTTATGTTTTCCTTACTGAAATTCTATTAAAATGAATATGAATCTTGTGGGAATTCAAGGTTTTGCATACTGCCAAAGCCATTTATAAAGCTGGGATGCTTTTAATATCCCCTTGAAGGCTCAGTTAGGGTTTGGAAAGATCACTGAAAGTTGCAATAAAAATATTACATTTTTTCTCTTCTCCATGCCCCCAAATTTTTTCAAGTCTATTAATGAGGGCCTGAAAAACTTACTTGAGTTAATCTAAAGTTTGCTAAATGTAATCATGATGATGTCTACCTACTACAAGGTCTCACCCTACATCTTTTTTTTCAAGCCCATACCTAGCTGACCAATAAGAGTCAGTTTTGAATTTTGTCTTTCCCCTTGTAGTGCCTTAAAAGGAAGTTCTTCCAAATGAGAAAAGAGTCGAAAATTTATACAAACTTTGAGAAATCTAGAATCAGAGAAATTCAGCTGACTGTGCCCATAGAATAAAAATGAACTGTTTGATAAATCCAAGCAGCAGAAAATGCTGACAAATGTTGTCTTTGTACAGGAGACATTAACACTCTTGACTGTGAAGGTGAAAAATTGAACAGATGGCACCTCTAAATGCAAGGCATACATACTCTATTTCTACTTGTGTTTTTCTTAAACTTTTATTTTAAATTTGGTGCTAGGAACAAAAAAAAGTGTGTTGATAGCACCAGCTAGGGATGTGCTTGTACAAGCTTCTTCCTACAAGTCTATTAATATGGTTCTAATTCAGCCCTGAAGCCCCGGTCCTCTTCAAATTCCCAGGCCTTTCCTGAGATTTGGCAAAGGTGAGAGAAGATCCCAAGGTGAACCAGGTCAGAAAAATATACAAAGATCTGCATCTACAAATTCTGATTCTGGAGTTATATGCTTTAAAATAGGAATCCAAGCCAGGCTCTTCCCACAACGTGTCATTTTTACACTTTGGTTATCATCATTTACAAGTACTTACTGAGTACTTGTGTGAAAGGCTATGGGCCATGCAAAGAAATATTACTCACCACATTCCCAACTTTTCTTGTTACACATTAAGAACACTATATGAAGATAATGGAAGAATTATTGATTTACCCAAAGTTCTTAAGTCTGATGAATAAAGGATTTATAAGATCATTTTGTTTAGGGCTACAGAAGACCATGGAGGTCATAAATCCATCACTTCAGAGATGAGGAAACAGAAACTTAGAGAAGGTTGGTAGCCTACCAAGGTTATATAGGTAGTAAATAGAGCTAGGATTCAAACCCAGGGCTTCCAACCCCAAATCCTACACTTGTTCTGTTACACATTAGCCTCTATTTTAAGGCAATTGTTTGGAGTTGGACAAAGGGGTAAAGAAGATTTGATGCAGAAATTATTTTTAAATCCACAAGTTCCATTCCCTTGTATGATGTACTGCAATTAAACTATTCACCCGGCCACTTTGTCTTTTCTAGAACAGGTATGTGGAGAACTACTTTTCATTTGTACGTGCTTTCTCTCTCCAACTATATTGCCAACTCCTTGAGGGCAGAAACCAGTGCTGAACCCTTTGGAACTGTCTGGGGCATCTAGCCTAGTACCTCGGTGCTTTCTCAAGACTTATTCACATGTCCATGTAATAGTTTATAATTCAATACCAAGAAAACTTTATGGACAACTGGTCTTTACACAAGTCATCTCTCATCTCTCAGGCCCAGAATGCACTGCTTTCTCATCTGTTTCCTAGGATTTCAAGACTCAGCTCTCAGCTCACATGCTGTTTTCTCCATTAAGCCTTCTCTGATCCACCATCTTTGTTTGACCACTTTATCTCCCTCTTTCCCTCCCTCTCTCTGTCTCTATTTGTTTCTTTCTCTGTGTCTCTGTCTCTCCCTCTTTCTGTCTCTTTCCTCCTTCCCTGCTCCCTCTGTCTCTTCTTTTTCTGCCACACCTCTCTCATCCTTCCTCTCTGTCTTTCCCCTAACTATCTTGTATTTACTCATCTGTATATAGGTTATATCCCACACTCCCCTACTAAAGTGAAAGCTCTTGAGGGAAGAAATCTCTTCATTTGGATCCCCAGGGCCTAGATTAGTACCTTGCATATAACAAGATCTTCATAAATATTTGTGGAATTAGATTGAATCTAGAGGAGAACAGTTTTAAATTAAAAGACTTTTGTATTGAAACAAAAAATTTTAGTTGGAATAAGTTTGGTTTTATAATTGGGAATCACCACAATTCTAGTAACAAACATTTTGGCAGGTAAAATTTTTTACTCCTTTTCATTTCTGTTGACCTTAGAAAATCCTTTTCTCTTTTTTGGGGGGGTGGAGGGGTTTGGTGTGAGGATGGTGGTCCAGACTTGAAATTTCAGTTTTCGCTCTAGGGATGGAACTTCTTCCACCAATGCAGGGAAGGGTAGGGAACAACTAGTATGTACCAGACACTCTGATTAATGCTGTACAGATATTATCTCATTTGATCTTTTAATAACCCTGTAAGGTAAATGTTGTTATTATTCCCTTTTTATAGCTGAGGAAATTGAGGCAAATAGTGGTTAAGTGGATCACACAGTCAGATATGAAATCAAATCTTCCTTCCTGACTCCGAGTTCATTTCTCTATCCACTGCCCTATTTAGCTTTCTATGACACTAAGTGGTGAAGTGATGGACTCATGGTCACATAGCCAGTTTGTGTCAGTGGTAGGACTGGAACCCAGTTCTTCCTGACCACAAGGCAAGCTATCCATCCACTAAGCCTTGTTGCCTCTTTCAGAAAGTCCAGGATTCTCTGCAGAAATGCTCAACCCTTTGCTCTCCTAGATCAATCTCCATTAAAGATGGCCACTATTGGGGCGGCTAGGTGGCGCAGTGAATAGAGCGCCGGCCCTGGAATCAGAAGGACCTGAGTTCGGAGCCGGCCTCCGACACTTAATCCACACAAACAAAAACCTAGCCGTGTAACCTTGGGCAAGTTACTTAACCCCAATTGCCCTAAAGGGCGGCTAGGTGGCGCAGTGAGTAAGAGCGCCGGCCTCGGAGTTTGGATGACCCGAGATCAGATCCTGCCTCAGAAAATGAGCACCCACGCATAAATCAAATGACTAGCCGTGTAACCTTGAGCAAGTTACTTAACCCCAATTGCTTTAAAAAAAAAAAAAGATGGCCACTATCTTCTATCTCACTTGCACTATGTGATTAAAAAAAAGTAAATTCTTTAAGCTTCTTTTCCCTTCCTCTAGAAGGAGCTTTCTGTGACTTGACTAAACAGGGTCTGGGTCTCTGAGCAGAATGTCGGCTTTTCAAAGCTTAAATTATAACCATCGTCCTGAAGCAGCATGTTTGTTGTAAATACTTTGGAAAAACCCCTCAAAACATTTAATTCCTGGAATGGGATGTTCCTGGGGAGTACACCAACATTACATGTCACTGAAACCTTTTATTAAAACAAGGCGGTTGTTAGCATGTACTGGTAATGATCAAGCTTGTAGGCATTTTAAATTAGAGCTCAGAAGTCAAATTCACATAAGCCTTTGGGGTTTGGTTTGCAATCTGCCTCAACAAAGTCTTCACCTTGTGGTTTTCTGTTTGTTTATTTGTTTGTTTTATTTTGTTTTATTTGTTACAGCTCCAGTTGCTTTAGTTCTTAATTATGAGACTAACTCACTGTTTTCAAAATGGTTGGGAAACTGTGTCAACATATGATTTTCTCTTCATAGGGCCCTGAGACTTCTTTAGCAGAAGGTGCTTTGAAAGTGGTCCTGGGGTTGGACAGTAGCACAGTGACCTCAGCAAATGTACTTAGGGCCTGGGTGGGGGGAGGACAAAGTGGGAGGGGGAGGGAAAGAGGGGAGGGGAGAGAAAAGAGAGAAAGAAAGGAGAGGAAGGGAGCTCTAGATTTCTTCTTGAGGTGGTTTTCATTGCCCTCTCTAGTGTCTGATCAGCCAAAGAGTGCTTCAGAGGCCCCTCCCTACTTCCTACAGCTCTTTCATTCTTTTATCCTATCTCTTAGCACTAAATAACAGATAAGTAAGATGCTATCGGGAGAAGAAAGAGAGGAAACACACCAAATTAATTTCTTCACCTGCCTGCCCTTATCAGTTAATCAAGAATCATTTATGCACATGGCGTGTATCAGACATTGCACTAGGTACTAGGGAAACAAAAAGAAATATTAAATAGTGTTGTCCTCAAGGAATCCTGGCCTCCCCATCCCTACCCCCCCACACACTCATAGCACACATACATATATACATGTGCACACAAATACACACACACAATTATACACACATTCATACATACATACATACATATCCACATCCTTTAGACCTCCCTCAGTACTTTGCATTTTGTATAGTTCTAAAGCACTTACAATGTATATTATAGTCATTTCTGCTTATGTCCTGTTTGCCTACTAAACTGTGGTAACTTCACAAAGGCAGAAATTGCATCCTTTCTAAATCCAGCCTTTTCTCTTGCACTTAGTACAGCAAAGGATAATGGATATAAGGCTGGACCTGGGGCAGGGAAGACTGAACTCAAATTCAGTCTCTGACACTTATTAGGTTTATAATTATAGACCAGTCCCTCAGTCTTAGCTCTGTAGTCTATGGGGCAAATGACACCCATTTCATGGGGTTATTGTGGAGTTCAAATGAGATGATATACAAACAATTCTTTGTAAACTTCAAAATGCTCTATAAATGTTGGTCAACCATTCAGTCATGTCCTATTTTTATGACCCCATGAACTATATTGTCCATGGGGTTTTCTTGGCAAAAGATATGGGAATGGTTTGCCATTTCCTTCTCCAGTGGGTTAAGTCAAAGAGAGGTTAAGTGACTGCCGAGGGTCACTCAGCTATCTGAAGTAGAATTTGGACTCGGGTCTTCCTGACTCCATACCTAGCACTCTATCTGCTAAACTACCTAGCTTCCCATCATCCCTCTTTAACTGGCTTCGATTAATTCAGGATATGACTTTTAAGCACTAGGATCTACATCCTAGATGTATTGTTCTATGTACTAGGACCTAGTTGCCCTCAAGGACTTACATTTTATGGGCATGTGCACGGATAAATCCAGAATAATTTCAAGAGAGAAAGAGAACAGTAACCAATGGTATGAGGAAAATCTTGTGTCACAGATGACACTGGATCTGGGATTTGAGAAAAATGAAGGATTCTAAGAGGCAGCAGTGAGGAGGGGGGGGTGCATTCCGGACCTAGGGGACAAAGGCATGGAGCTGGGTGATGCAGGGTCACATATGGAGGACAGATAGCAGGCTGGTTTAGGTGAAATGGAGTGAAGGACAGAAATATGAAATAAGGCTGGAAAGGGAGGTGGGAATGAGATCACAGACCTAGGGCTGGAAGCAAACTGACCTCTCTAATCTAACTGCTGTATTTTACAGAAGAGGAAACCAAGGCCCAAAAGTAGCAACTGGACATAGGTCACCAGCCAAGCTGGGACTCAGGCCCAATTCTTCTGTTTCCAAATCCAGTGCTCTTTCTAAGAGGATCTTAGTTGACAGGCTGGGGAGTTTGCATATTATCCTAGAGATAATGGTAAGCCACTAAGGATTTTAAAGTTGAGGAATAACTTGGTCCTGTATATGCCATTGGAATAACAATATTACCCTTGAATGGAGGACGGATTGTAGACAGTAGAGATTCTCCTTCTATGCGGAAGCAGACAGGCTGATTAGCAAGTTGCTGAAATCGCCTGTACGAGGGCCAAAAGTGGGGTTGAAGCTGTGTTAAGTAAAGAAAGTTAGGGATGAAGAGAGACTCTATGGAAGTGGACAAAAACTGGAGATTGATTGGCCGATATCACTGTTAGGACAGGCCTCTAAAACAAGCATTAAACAAATGAATAGCAGAAGGCATCCTGGTATAACACAAGAAACAGAATCGGCCTCAGCTCTCCAGAAATGGTAAGTTTTTCTTTTACGTAACTATAATAGACCTCTGAGTCATGCTCATGGCAAACATTTTTTTCTTACAAAGATACTTTTGCTTACTCACACTGGGGAAATACTTTATTACTATTTGTGTGGCCTCCGTTTAGGAAACAGCTAAAGGATTCTCAAACTGAAGAATGAGGCGTTAACAATGGAAGCCTGGCCTGCCTTTTCTCCTGACATGACTAGGTTTTCCTGCTCAGTCCCTCAGAGAGGACCACGAGTAGGCCGGCTCCTTCCTCATTAGTAGCTGGAGTTTCTCCTTCTAGCGTCTTCCAGATGCCTACTACTGGGGTTCCTAAGTCCTTCCCAGCTCTGGAGCCTTGCTCTTGGCAAAACAAGATCCCTTAACACTAAACAGAAATTCTGCCCAGTGTGACCTCATCTGCCAGCAAAGCTCCTTTGAGGACATGGGAATCAGGATATAGACTACACTGGCTCAGAAAGAGGCTAGGTCTCTACACTGCCACAAAATGTAAAGAATCATGGATTTAAAGCTGGAAAGGACTATCTAGTCCAGCTCACTCGTTTCATTCAGGAGAAGACAAAAGCCCAGAGAGATTAAATCTAAGGTCACACAGCTAGAAAAGGACAGAAGCAGGGTTTTGACCCATATCCTCTGATGCCAGAATCATCATTCTTTCCCCTATGCTAAGCTCTAGAACCAAAGGGAAGAACCTAGGTAAAATTGCAAATCATTAGAAGAAACATGAGGTAACAAATTTTCTCATTTGCACTATGACAATGAGTGAAAGCAGGAGTCTTTACACTAAAGAATTGTGGGGTTTTTTCACTTTATTATCTCATGTAATAATTCATAATGCCCCAGTATAAAGCAAATATGTCTCCTACCTAGCAAAGATTTTTAAATGTCCTTCCCTCAATTCTAAAGTAAAAGTTGTGCCTACGAAAAGTGGTACGCTGGCATTTAATAGTCTATGGTTAGTGCAAATGTTGTAATAACTGAATTAATTACTTACAAATAGCAATAAAACCTTTCTAAATTTCTACTAAAAAACCATCTATTACTAAACCATATGGGTGTCTTTCAGTTCACTGAAACAGTGACACAATGCCTGCAGTTCCAGCCACATGAAATGCATTCATTTATGACCCATGAAAGGTAAACAGTTAATATTTTTAAAAGTCAACTTTAAGGAATATAACTGCTTAATTCAAGAACTTATCAGAGCTGCAAGAGATCTTACCTTGGGGGCAGCTAGGTGGCGCAGTGAGTAGAGTGCTGGCCCTGGAGTCAGAAGGACCTGAGTTCAGATCCGGCCTCAGACACTTAATGCACACACAAACAAAACCTAGCCGTGTGACCTTTGGGCAAGTTACGTAACCCCAATTGCCCTCCAAAAAGCAAAAAATAAAAAAAAAAAATTAAAAAAAAATCCGAGAAGAGATTAATAAAGCTGAAAGGGGGCGGCTAGGTGGCGCAGTGAGTAAGAGCGCTGGCCTCGGAGTTGGGATGACCCGAGCTCAGATCCGGCCTCAGAAAATGAGCACCCACACATGAATAATGACTAGCCGTGTAACCTTGAGCAAGTTACTTAACCCCAATTGCTTTAAAAAAAAAAAAAAGAGATCTTACCTTGAGATCTGCATTAAAGGTAAGGAAATGAAGGTCCAAAGTTGCAAAGCAGGGAGCCAGAAGATGCAGTGGTTAGACCGTCCGGAGTTGGACTCAGGAAGACAAGGTCAAATCCTGCCTCCGATTCTTGTTAACTATGTGACCCAGAGCAGGTCACTTGGATTCTAGGCGCTTCAGTTTCTTCATATCCAGGTCAGGGATAATAATAGCACTGACCTCCCAGGTTGTTGTGAAAATCAAATGAGTTAACAGATAAGAAGCACTTTAGAAATAAGTGCTATTTTATATGGTTATTGCTAGTTATTATTATGAGCAACTAGGTGGCTCAGTGGGTCTGGAGTCAGGAAGAACTGAATTCAAATCCATCCTCAGCTTACTAGCTGCATGACCCTGGACTAGTCACTTAACCCTATTTGCTTCAGTTTCCTAGTCTATAAAATGAGCTGGAGAAGGAAATGGCAAATACTACAGTATCTTTACCAAAAAAAACAAAACCAAAAAACCCTAAATGAGATCACAAAGAGCCAGACTCAACTGAACAACATTCTTCTTCTTATTATTATTATCAATAGGAGTAGTAGTGACAGTAGTAGTCGTCATGACTGTGGTCATAGTCATGGTGGTGTCAAAGGAAGGACTCAAATCCAGGCCCCTGATTTTCATCCCAGTACCTTTGCCTCAACACAATATTTTTCAAAACGGCACTTGAAAATTGACTTCACTGGAGTCTAAACGCAGATGGAAGCATACTATTTGCCCTCCAATTCCGTTGTTTTGCTTTGTTTCTTTTTTCTCATGGTTCCATTAGTTCTAATTCTTCTTTACATCATGACTAACATGAAAATATGCTTAATATGAGTGTATGAGTAGAGTCTATATCAGAATGCATACCGTCTTAGGGAGGGGGGAGGAGAAAGGAGAGGAATTTAAAACTCAAAAGTTTAAAACTCACTTACGAAGTGAAAGTTGAAAACTAAAAAAAAGAAAAAGAAAATTGACATCATTTTAATTATTCAGTGATAGAATAAAGTCCAGGAATAATAATGTTGCTAGTAGGAAGTACTGGCCTCCTAGCTTATTGTGTTAATAATAATAGGGATTATTGAATTAAGTTCTAATCAATAATGTGAGCTGTGATTTCTATGCTTATCATTGTTTCTATGTGGGTATAAAAAAATCTGTTCTATGACAATCCATCTTGTATATTGGTTATTTCCTTTACTTCCTCCTTTTTAGGGGTGTGGGGAAGCATAGAAACCCTAGAGTCAAAGGTGAATTTGTTCTAGGTGGAAGTGGAACAAAGAACCTGATTCCCTTACTGAGAAGTCAGGCAACCCCAGAGCAATATGCCTAGGGAAGACCAAGACAGCAGGTTCAGGTCAGGCACTTCCTTCAGTTACTGTAACCCCCGACAAGTGGTGCCTAGCTGGCCAACAGTTTCAATGACTAAAGGTCTAATGGTTAACATTATGTTATATCTATTGCATGAACTTTTGACATAGTTTTTGCTGGACATGACACTGTAAGGTGATTACCTGGGATGTTTGGTTAATCATGTTTGTTTTGTTATATATAAAAAGTTATTTTATACTATGCTGTATTCTTCCAAATGTCAAACTTTTGCAGCTGATTTTGAAGGGTCTACAGGGACCCCTGGGAATTTTCCAGGCCAAAATAGTTTGGTTTTCAATTGAAAGGTGAGAGTCCTTTAGTTGATCCCAAGTCCTCATCCTATGTATTTTGGAAACTAGTTTGGGATTACAGGGGAAACTTAGGGTTTTTTTTTCTATTTATTCCCCTTTTGTTAGTTGCTTGGTTTTTTTTCTCTCCCCACTGTACTTTTTGCTTGAATTGGGATAGGCACTTAAGAAGTGCTAGGCAGACAATAAACTAAAAAACTGATTGGTAAAAATATTCCCTGTTTGTTGAATCTGCATAACTGTAATTGGAGATGCTTGGATTTTGAGTTTTTTTAGTACAAGGACCTAGAAAAAGCATTAAAAAAAAAAGAAAGAAAAATGCTTCAGTTTCCCCTAAGATCCTTGAGAACTGTTCTGAAATGAAGATACGGATAATTGGTTCAAAACACAACCTGCCAGACACTGAGGACCGCAAATGTTTCAATAGTAAAAATGTGGTACCTCCCTTTAGGGTATGTTGCATTGGCATTCCATTCAAGGACACATATCGCCTACACTTTTCAAAGCAAGTGTAGTTTCCTAACTGCATCTTGTTGACCATGATGCCTGAGGAGCTTGTACTCCATAATGACCAAAAGAAGAGCCCTAAGGAGATCCCCTTCCTGGTGACTGTTAAGCATAGGAACTGGTCCAGGTTGTATGGAGAGTTGGGTTAGGTAAGTGTAGGTCAGTCTGCCACCTCTACCTTACCCAAAGTCCCATGCCCTTCCTCTTGTGTCTTCTTTCCTTTGCAAAGGGCTTTGTGGAATCTCAAAAAGCAACTGGCATCTTCCCCCTTTCTCTGACACAGAGAAGCAGGAAGGAGAGAGTACCTGAAAATTGGTGGGAGTGGGCTGTAGGTTGAGCTTTGGACTTGTTGCTTTGGCAACCACAGTAGGAGCAGATACCAGCAGAAAGAGATGAGCAGAAAAGCACCTGACTGAGAGAACATCAATGTAGAGAATGGTCTAGGCTCCAACATCCAGGAAAATGGAATCATAGAAACAGAAAGACTTTAGAAACCATCTAGTCTAAATAGTATTTGACCAAGAATGTTTTCCACAACATATCCAACATGGGGTTATCCATTCTCTGCCTGAAAACCACTAATGAAGGAGAACCCACTACTTCCCAGTGTAGATCACCTAGCTATCTCTACAGATAATACTGGAAATGTGATTCATCATTAACTTAATAGTCATACAGATTGTCTGGGGGCACCAAGAGTGACTTGTCCATAGTCACACAGGTCTCAGGGACAAGACCTGAATATAGGTATTCCTTACTCTAAGGCTTACCTTTTATCTACTATGACACATTGCTTCTCATTCTAATTCCTATCTCACTTGTAAATCTGTGAAATAACATTGCTGATCATACCTGCTAATTTCAACTCCCCAAATCTAGAACCAAGAGGCAGCTGTGGTAGAATGAGGTCTTAGAATAAGAAGAACTGAGTTTGAATTCTGGCTTTGTTACCTTGAACAAGTCATTTATCATCGCTAAGCCTATGTTTCACCACTTTCTAACCATCTCTGTATCTTGCCTCCTGCCCTTTAGCCTCCACTATTAATCCTAACTCCAACTCCAACCACATAACCCCTAAATTCTACATCTTACTCTCTCTTGAACATAGTGCACCAATCCTATCTATCTCCTATCACACCCCTCCTCTCCTCTCCTCCCCTTCCAACTCTACCTCTATCAAATCTATAGTAATTCAATGGGGGGGGTGGCACCTCCAGTAATCCTGATCTATAGCTTGCCACTGGACCTAGATGGCTCTGGAGGAGAAACTGACTGTTTTTATAAAACAGCTGTTATAGCCCTGGAACAGGGCTTTATACAGCCTTACCTCACTTAAATCCAATTCACTTGCAAGTCTCAGCATCACCTTCTTGAAGTCCGCTTTGAGAATGAAGAACAAACAAGTAACCTGATCAATGCAATCATTCCTGGAAAGGGTTTCTGAATCAACTACCTAAAGATTCCAATCACCATTCCCTAGGACTTCTTGATCCAAAGCTTCCTGGCCACAATTCCCTCTATATGTGTGTCTTCCCCTATTGGAATGCAAATTCCTTGAGGGCAGGAACTGGTTTGGTTTTATTTTGTTGCTTGTATTTATATTCCCAAGGAATACTGGCACTCAGTAAGTGTAAATAAAAGCTCTTTCTTTTGTTCTTTTTCTTTCTTTCTTGTCTCATTGGTCAGACCATTTCTAGTTCCAGGTCAGTTCCAGGTATCACATTTTAAGGAGGCTGAAAAGTGGGAGAGTTTCCCAATTAGGGAGACCAAGGTGATAAATGACCTTAAGATCATCTCATATAAGGATTGGTAAGGGAACTTGGAATCTTTAACCCACAGAAGAGAGGGATTAGACAGGGCTATAACAGCTGTTTTCAAGTGCTTAAAATGCTGTCATCTGGAAGAGATATTAGAGATGTGCTTGGTCCCAGAGAGTAGAACTGGAAGCAGGGGAACTTACTAAGAAGTAGATTTAAATGATTTCAGGAAAACCTTCCTGATCATTAGAGCTATCCAAAAGGAGACTAAGCTGCCTAGGATACAGTAAGTCCAGCTTTTATGGAGGATCTTCCAGGGAAATCTAGATTGTCAGAAATGTTATAGTGCATATATATATGCTTCCAGTGCAGATTGGATTAGATAGCTTTTGGGGTCCCTTCTAATTCTGAGTCTAGGCTTCTATGACTTTTGCAGAACAGTCTCAGAGAAGTTAAGTGATTTCTTTAAGGTTACACAACTAGTAAACAAATGGCAGAATATGAATTTGAAGCTACATCTAACTCTTTCGCTGTTGTTTCTAGCAGTGTGGTGCTTGAGAAAAAAAATCTCAAATTATTTTCAGGATTGATAATTACAAAGCCAGCAGGGAAGAAAGCAAAATTATTCTCCCAGTAAAATCTAACCCTCTCCTGATGCACCTGTTTTCTAAATCTGACCAGTTTAAATTGGATTGGAATTGGTCATCGTCCCCCAGCCTTTTTTAACTAGGGACCTGACAAAGAGGGAAGCATTTTTCTATAATGTGTTGCAGCATTTTAGTTCCTATGGGAGAGCATGTAACCCACTTTTTCCTACTAGGGATCTTGGTTAAGATTAGTTATAGACCCTTTTGTAGTCCTTACCAAATGCATACTTTAGGTATTTTCCTCAGATTGATGTTTATTAATACTCAAGCTCAGAAGCTGTAACTATCAGGAGCTGGTTTTTCCCTTTTGGTGCCATACTTTAACTTTGTTTAGAATACAACATTGGATTAACTGGACCCATTTTCCTTCCAAAGTTGGGAATTCACTAATTCTTCCAATCAAGAGCTAAACTGGCAAGTGAGTAGTTAGGAAAGTTGGCTTCACATCTGCAAATCTCAAAACTCTGTCTATAAGAGAGATCCCTCTCCCTTCTGGTCAGATGGTTTCATTTAAGAACCAAAGGGTCAAGGGTCCTAGCATGACCTCATCAAATTAGGCCCAACTGAGGGAGGTGTTTAGCACAACAGAAAGGAAATAATCTGAAGGACATTAAATGCAAATGAAATTGCCATCTGCAAACTTCAAAAAACACCTGATCTAAGAAAAATAAATCTCCCACTTAAAGCTAAATTTGAAACTTTGCCCCCTTCCCTCCTGCTTCAGAATGGACACAGAAGTTTATTCGTGAATCCAAGTTGATAATAGCAGAATCACAGAATTCAGAACTGGAAGAATTCAGTTAGTCTATTCCCTTTATTTTGGGAGGAAACAGAGAAGTAAAATAAACAAAGTTGCTAAGCTAGTTTGTGGCAGGGCTGGCACAGGCACTCTGGTATCTTGACTCCTTATAAGGTACCTCCATTTCTCTGCACCCCCTCTCATATATCAGGCTAATTCCCTACTCTTTGATGCAACTTACCCTGACCAAAGCGTTATTTACATTTCTTTTCCTAATGTCTTCTTTGTTGCTTTCTTTTAAAAGTGAACTTTAATGATCAAATACAAAATTCCAAACATACAAAGAACAAAAATGGCAATACATAAAATCATTAACTTTTACTATGTAGAATTAGTTTTTTAAAGTGTATATTAAATTTAAAAAGACTTAACAAAACTGCCATGTTTGCATCCCCTTCCAAATTGCTTTTTGATGTTGTTTTTTGCATCTTATATAAATATTTTAATGTTGCTCATTTATTATTTTTAACTCTGCCCCATTCCCTAATTCACACCCTCCCCCAAACATCCCTCCTTTGTAACAAATAAGTATAGTCACACAAAACAAATCAACACATTGGCCATGTCTGAACTGTATGCTTTGTTCTTTAACTCTTATTTTATCATATCTACTAAGAGGCAGGAGGAATGTTTAAACATTAATCTTTGGAAGTCATGATAGGTTATTCTATTGATTTGAGTTCTGAAGACTTTCAGAAGTTATTTTACTTTATATTCTTTAGTCGTGTAAACTGTTGTCCTTGTTCTACTTATTTCATTCTGCATCAGTTCATACAAATCTTCCAAAGTTTCCCTGAATTCCTTATATTCACCATTTCTTACAGTGCTATTATATTCAGATAGTACAATTTGTTTAAGTTGATGGATACCCACTTTGTTTCCACTTCTTTGCCACCACAAAAAGTACTGCTATAAATATTCTTTCACACATGATTTTGGGTCCTTTCCCTTTGTCCTTGTCCTCTTTGGAATATATGCCTAGTAGTGGTACTGTTAGATCAAAGGATATACAGCTTGGTGGCTTTTGGAGTACGTTCCCAAATTGTTGACCAGAACAGTTAGATCAATTCACAGCACCATAGACAATGTATTAATGTGCCTATCCTCCCCAAACCCCTTCAGTATCTATTTTCTTCTTTTGTCTCCTTTGCTAATCTAATAGGTGTGAAGTGAAACCTCAGAGTTAGTTAAATTTCTCATTATATTAGAGGGCATTAGGGGCATTTCTCATTATATTAAAGATTTGGAGCATTCTTTCATATGACCATTGACATTTTGTATTTCTTCTTTTTTTCCCCTATGTGAAAAATGGAAGAGTTATCACTGTGTAGATTTAGGCTTCTTTTTATTTCAGGGTAATTTGTATTGCCTGGCCCCAGTTACCGGGTATGATTAGGGGTGCTAGATAACCAAATAGAAAGGAGTATTAGGGTCCCCACCCTCCAAAGAAAAAGGGTCAGCAGGGAGTGCTAACTTAGGGTAGAGACTCACTGCCCAAGCCCTGGGGCAAGGAAGAGGTAAAGGAATTTAATTATCCTAAATTAGATGTGAGTTGGTGGGGTCATTGGTTGGGGTGCGTCTTAACAACCACTTTGGCTTCCTTTGAATAGCTCTATAGGTCTGATAAACAAAAGAGCTGGAAATGTGTTGATTAATCCCCAAATACCCTGGTCTCATTCTAAAAGAGTAGTTAACATTTTCCTGAGGTAGTTGAGACTGAAGCATGGAGGGGCAAATAAATATCTACAGAGTTCAACAAAGTAAAGTTGATCACAATTATGTAAACAGTAATGGAAGGCAGTGGTGGCTGGGTGATGGAGCCTCCTGACCTCAGTGACAAACATGAGACAAAACCAAGACTTTTATGGCACAGAGAAATAGAACACCAGAGGGACCTAAAGGCAATAATAAATGTCCTAAACAGGGGTAGAGAGATTAGTACAGCACAGAGAATCCAGTGCCCAAGGTCCAGAACAAGAATGAGAACCAAAGAGCAAATCCAGACTTATATTGTGTCATATGGATGGTATAGATTCAAGGGAAGGTAGATTAGGTTGTTAGATACCTCTAGCATTTCCTGAGTCATTTCCTTTTCTCTCAAGCCTGGAGAAACTAGATAGCTTCCTGGACAAAATGGGATCCTTGAGAGTAAAACGTTTTCTTGACTGGTTAAGAGTGTGAATATCTTTTTTAATCTTTTTTAATATTCCACGCCTTGGAAGCCTACAAATATTTTTGTACACATGGGACCTTTCTCTTTTTTATGATAAGAAAGGCATTATTTCTAAGGAGTGACGAGGAAGGGTGTGGGAGGAAGGTAGGGGGAGAACCAAGCCTCAGAATTGGGAATGCAGTCCGATTGCTGACCCATAATATTACTTCCATCCAATATTGCTTCTCTCATGAATTGAGTAAGCCACAGTAGAGATAAGGAAAGGACAGGGTAAAATATACAAAGCCAACAGCAGTTAGATAGCAGAGGGAGCACAAACTCAATACTTCAGAAGCTTTGTGTCTATACGAAGGATAGGAAGAAGAAAGAACAAAGACATATCCCATAAATGAAAATATTAAACAAAAGTCTGGGGAAAAAAGAGAAATAATGAGGTAAAAGCAAAAGAAAATCATTCACTAGAATAAGAAAAAGAAGAGAGGGAGAAAGAAGATTTTGAATCACTTGTTTAACTAGGTAGGGAAAAAGAAAGGACAATGGGGGGGAGAGAGATAGAGAGAGACAGAGACAGAGGGGAGAGACAGAGACAGAGAGAGAGACAGAGACAGAGGGGAGAGACAGAGGGGGCGGGAGACAGAGAGAGACAGAGACAGAGGGGAGAGACAGAGAGAGGGGGAGACAGAGAGAGACAGAGACAGAGGGGAGAGACAGAGAGAGACAGAGAGAGAGACAGAGACAGAGAGAGAGAGAGACAGAGAGACAGAGACAGAGACAGAGGGGAGAGACAGAGAGAGGCGGGGAGACAGAGAGAGACAGAGACAGAGAGACAGAGAGAGAGACAGAGACAGAGAGAGACAGAGACAGAGAGAGACAGAGAGAGAGACAGAGAGAGAGAAAGAGAGAGAGAGAGAGAGAGAGAGAGAGAGAGAGAGAGAGGAGAGAGAGAGAGAGAGAAAGAAGGAGGGGGAGAGAAATCAACAACTTTAGTAAATTCAAAGAACTTGAGATATGTTAGAAGAAGGAAGTGAATGAGGGGGAGAGTACCTATAGGAATAGATTAAGCATATCATTAACGCTAGTAAAACAAAATCAGGGACAGGATACTGATTTAGAAGACTTCCTTCTGAGCCTGTCCCTTGAGGCAAGCTGCCATCTTCTGCCTTTGCTGCTACACATATGCTGCTGAATGAAGGTGGAGAAAACTATTTGAGGCCCAATAGGTTCTGATAGGGTCCACTTCAAGCTTATTTTACACAACCTCAACTGGTTCTCACAGTGGTAGGCAATCCTACCATATACTTCCCTTCTCAACCTTTAGCACTTTCCATAGCAGCTCTTCTAAGTCTTTTCATCCCTCCCTAAACCTCCCTGGTTTCCCCTCCCCCTACTGTCTCAGCTAAGAATCTTGCCTTGTTATAAGAAACGTTGAGCAAGATGCTTTCAGAAAAGCCTGGAAAGAATTACATGAACTGATGCAAAATGAAGTGGGCAGAACCAGTGTTCTCCTCATTGTACATGGTAACAGCAATGTTCTATGATGATCAACTGTGGATGACTTAGCTATTCTCAGTAACACAATGATTTAAGACACCTCTTAAGCACTTATGATGAAGAATGCTATCCATCTCCAAAGAAAGAATTGATGGGGTCTGAATCCATATTGAAGCATACTTTAAAAAAAACAAACTTTATTTCTTTGTTTCCTTTTTTTTTGGCCTGTGTTTTCTTTCACAACATGAGTAATGTGGAAATACATCTTGCCTGACTATACATGTATAACACATCAAATTGCTTGTTGACTCGGTGATGGGAGGGAGAAATGGAAAGAATTTAGGGATCAAATTTAAAAAAAAAATAATGTTAAAATTGTTTTTACGTTTAAAATTGGAAAGGGGTGGCTAAGTGGCACAGCAAATAGAGCACCGGCCCTGGAGTCAGGAGGACCTGAGTTCAAATCCAGCCTCAGACACTTAACACTTACTAATCATGTGACCTTGGACAAGTCACTTAACCCCAATTGCCCTGTCTTCCCTCTCCAAAAAAAAAAAAGCAAAAAAAAATTGATTAATCTAAAATTGGAAAAAATAAAATATTTTTAAATGAACCTTGACATATTTTACAGAAAAATTGAGACCATTTACCATGAGCTCCCTTTTCTCTTTTCCTCATCTCCTATGATCATATGCCTTCTGCTACTATCTTCTTTTTCATCTCTGTCTCATGAAAAAGCGGACTTCCGTCTTACCAAGACTAACCCCTCTATTGCTGTACATCTGATCTCATTTCTATTATCTAGCTTCCTCTGAAATGGCTCCCTCCAAAGTCACCCATGATCTACAAATTGCCAAACCTTGTGGCCTTTTCTCAGTCTTCATTCTCAGCAATCTTTAACACTGTCATCACCCTCTTCTCATTTTCTCTGTGTTTTGTGGACACTGCTCTTTCCTGGTTCTCAGTGTCCTTTGTGGACCCTCATCCAGATCACACCTTCCAACTGTAGTTATCCCCCACTGTTCTCTCCAGGGTCCTTTTCTCCCTCTAGGCTGCTTTACTTGGTGATTTAATTATCATCTCTGTGCTGCCGATTGTTAAAACCATCCATTTTGCTCTAACTGCTCTGCTGACTTCCAGACTATCTTGTATCCCAAACTGCCTTTCAGACATTTTGAATTGAACGTAGATATCCTAAACTACACATGTTCAAAACGGATCCATTAAGTTTTCCCCCAACCCTTCCCATCTTAAATTCTGCATTATTGCCAAGAGTATCACCATCTTACTAGTTCTCTAGGTTTGTGTACTCAATGCAGCCTCTGAAGCTGAGATGTCACAAAGTATGCATCATTTTTCTGCTGCTTGTGCTATTTTTGACCTGACAATTAATACCAAGAAAACATAGGCCCTCCATCAATCAGCACCAGAACACCCATACATGGTTGGTTACAGCAAATGGAGAAGTTTTGAATGCTGTGGATAAATTCACTTACCTTGACAGTCATGCACATGTACTTTCTAGGCATGTACACATTGATAAGGAGATTGACACCTGAATTGCCAGAGCGAGCTCAGTGTTTGGGAGACTCCAAAAGAATGTGTGGGAAAGAAGAGGTATTATACTGACTACCAAATTGAAGGTCTACAGAGCCATTGTGCTGACCTTGTTGTTGTATGCCTTGGAAACCTGGACAGTATACCAGCACCATGCCGGGAAGTGGAATCACTTCCATTTAAATTGTCTTATGCTTGCAACCTAGGTTTCATTCTTAACAGCTCTTATATGTAATCTGTTGCCAAAACCTGTCAATTTCACCTTTTTAACATGTCCAATATTCCCCTTTCTCTATTTTGATACTTCCAGGATACTGGTGCAGGCCCTCTATTTCATGCCTACATTAAGATCCGGTTGGTGGGTCTGCCTGCCTCAAGTCTCTTTCCACTCCAGTCCATTCTCCATTCATCTATTAAAGTGATTTTCCTAAAACACAGGTCTGACCATGTCACTCTCCTACTTAATAACTCCACGATCAAATATAAACATTCTAGGTTTGGCATTTGAAACCCCTATAACCTAGACTCACCCCTTATATTTCCAGTTTTCTTTTTTAAAATTTAATTTATTTTATTCCAAACTTAAGAAATAAAACAAGGATTTCTATAATTTCCAGAATACAAAAAAAGATTATTGTACATGAAACTGTAAATCTATCATATACAACTTGCTATTCCTTTTAAATATATAATAAACTTGTCACATTACTTTTCCCCCTATTTGTCTTTTCATCTCCCCCAAGGGATGATGACAATTAGGCACAAATATGTATATATGTGTGTGTGTGTACATATACATATATGTAAAATCATTCTATACATATGTCTATTTATCATATGCAGACAGCATCATCCTTCATATGTCCTTGGTAATTAGTTTGGGTATTTATAATAGTCAAAATGACTTATTCACATAGAGTTGTTCTTAAAATGATATTATTGTTACTATATACAGCATTCTCTTGGTTCTGCTCAATTCATTCTTCATTATTATTTCATGCAAGTCTATCCATGCAAGTCTATTTTTTCTAAGATTTTTTTTGTTTCTACTCTTCATATCAATTACTTACTGCCATGTACTTTTTGAGGACTCCAATGTTACTGGCCTTGTAATTCTATGAACAAGACACTATCTCTTGGCTCTGGACATTTTCTCTGGATAGCCCCCATACTTCTCTCTTCTCATTCTCCCTCCTCATACTGCCTTCTTGGCTTCCTTTGGATTCCAATTAAAACCCCATCTTCTATAGGAAGTCTTCTAAATTCTAGTCCTTCCTTCTTTAATTATTCAATTTCTTATTTATCCTGTATATAGCTTCTTTGTACGTATTTGTTGTTTGTTGTTTTCTCAATTGAATTGTGAGCTCCTAGATGAAAGGAAATGTCTTTTACCTTTTTGTATCCCCAGAGCTTAGCATAGTGCCTGGAACAAAGTAGGTGCTTAGTAAATGTTCATTGATTGACTATTATGGGATAAACATCAACACAAAAGAAATAAATGGAGAAAAATTTATGCTTATTATTCATAACTTTAAATGTGAATGGACCAAACTATCAACTAAAATTAAAGATCACAGAAAGGATATCAAAACCCAGAACTTGTATACAAACAAATTTTAAAAATAAAGACATACAGAATGATAATAAATAACTATAATAAAATTTATTATTATTCAGGTGAATAAAAAGGAATAAACATGTATTAAGTGCATATTATATGTCAGGCATCATGCTAAGAGTTTTACAATTATTTCTTCATTTGATCCTCACAGCAACCCAGTAAGGTAGGTACTCTTATTACCCTAGTTTTAGAGTTGGAGAAACTGAAGCAGATAGAAATTAATTGACTTGTCTAGAATCACTTAGCTAGTGTCTGATGTGGGATTTGAAATGCAAACCTTCCTGACTCCGGTAATCTATCTCCTGAGCCATCTAGATGCAAGAGTTACAATTGTGCTATCAGATAAAGGAAAAATAAAAATTGATAACATAACCATAGACAAAAAGTAAAACTATATTTATGCCCAAAGGAACCATAGACAATAAACAACTATAAGTATAAAACATATATGCTTCCTATTTCATAGCATCTGCATTCATCAAATAAAAATAATTGAATAGCAAAAGATATAGATAGTAATATAAATACTGTAGAATATTTTAATATTCATCTCTCTCAAGGTGGGACAAATCATAACAGAAAGAGAAACTAAAGGGGAAAATACAATCCTGAACAGGAAATTATGAGATAAAATATTTATGATATTTCCTAAATGGAAACATTATAGACTAAATAGTTCTCAGAAACACATGGTGCTTTCACAAAAATTAGTCAAGTGTGAGTGTAAAGAGAAATTACAAATATCAAATGTCAAAACCAGAAATAATAAATACATCATTTATAGATCATAATTAATTCAGAGACTAAAAGCAAAGGATAGAGACAAAAATATAACCGTAACATGACACTTTGAATAATGAATGGGTGAAAAAAAATCAAATAACAGAAATAATAGCAGTAAAAGGAAATGACAGTTATGAAGACAAATACCAAACTTTTCTCAGGTACTAAAGCAGTTCTCAGAGGAAAAAATACTTTCTCTAGAAAAACATTAAATAACAAAATAGAAAAGGAGATTAATGGATTGTATATACAATTTTAAGAATTAGAAAATTGATAAAAATATCCAAAATTTAAAAAGAAGAAAATGAGGAGAATTAGCTAACTGAGAAATAAAAAGAATAAAGAATTGATATATAAAACTTGAATCAATATAGTTCTTTGAAAAAGAAGACAAAATTGATAAACCTCTAGCTCATTTAATCAAAAAAAGAAAGAAAATAAAATTTCCAAAATAAAAATGAATAAAGCAAAACCATAAAAAATAAGAAATAAAAATAATCGTCAGAATCTACGGTACACAGTAATATTCCAGAATATCTGGGAATTTAAAAGAAATATAGTTAGCTTAAAATTTTTTCAAATTCAGGCAGCTAGGTGGCACAGTGAATAGAGAGCCAGCCCTGGAGTCAGGAGGATCTGAGTTCAAATATGGCCTTAGACACTTCACACAAAAACTAGCTTGTGACCTTGGGAGAGTCACTTAACCCCAATTGCCCTACCTTCCCCCCTCCAAAAAGCAAAAAAGAAAATTTACAAATTCAATATAACATGAAATAAAAATGTTAAATAATATGATTTCAGAAAATGAAATCTAAATAGTTGTAAATGAACTACCAAAGGGGAGGGGAAAATCTGTTCTTGATATTTAATTCAATAGCAATGAAAACCTCTGTTACATATACAATTCCCAAAAAATTCAGAAAGAAAACACGTTACAGAACCCTTTATAATAGACAAATCTGTTTGAATATTTCAACTTGAGGGAAGCAAAGATAAAACATGACAAGACAGCTATAGACCAATGAATATACATTTTTCTTAATACATGAGTGAAACAAGGCTATCTTTTCCCTACTGTTATTTGGAATAGAGCTAGAAATGCTAGGGATAGAAATAAACCAAGCAATTAAAAGCATAAACAAAGGTGATAAGGAGATAAAATTATCCGTACTTGTTTATAACATGATTATTTACTTAGAAAACCCCAGGAAATCAGTAAAGGGGAAGGGAACAAGCATTTACAAAACTAAGAGCTTTTTATAAATATTATCTCAATTCATCCTCACAACAACCCTGTGAAGTAGGTGCTATTTTTATTCCCATTTTACAGATGAGGAAACTGAGGTAAACAGATGAGTGCAGAGGATCACACAGCTAGTAAGTGTCTGAGGCCAAAATTGAACTTAGGTCCTCCTAACTTTAGTCTCAGTGCTCTATCTACTACACTACCAGTTATCTAATGAAATTACTCAAAACATTTAATAGCATCAGTAAAGTACCAAGAAAAAAAAAACTCCACAAATATTACTAATTCAGTGTTTTATAGACCTTAGAACATAAGTTACTTGGGGAAAAAAAATCCCTCTTTGATAAGAACTACTAGGAAGACTGGAAAATAACTTGGTAGAAATTTTAGGTTTAGATGAACATGTTATCATATATCTTAATAAACAAAGTAGACATGCAACTTGGAATATGATGTATCAAATCATAAAAATATTAGAAGAGAACAAAGCCTTGTATTGATATGGCCGGGAAGAGACTTAACCAAACAGAATTATATGCAATCATGAAGAATAAAATAGATCAATTCAGTTACATGGAAATAGAAATGTTCTTGCCCTAGCACAAACAGTGCAAATAGAACTAGAGGAGAAACAGTTATTTAGGTGGGAAAATCTTTGCAATAATTTGCCTAATAAGATCCAATAAAAGATATTAGACCTGTTATTTCATTGGTGCAGAGTTCCTGGATGAGGACTCTACCCTCTACCAATGCAATTTTGCATCTTCTCTGCAATTAAGATTCTTAGAGAATTGCTTAGAACATTCAAAGGCTAGCTGACTTGCCCAGGACTTGAACCCCAGTCTTCCTGCCTACAAGGTCCACTTTCTGGTCCCTATACCACAATGCTTCTCTGATAACCCAGGGCTTAATATCCAAAATATATAGGGAAATGACAGAAATATGCAAGAACAAGAGCCAGTTTCCAAAGAATAAGTTGTCAAAGGATATGAACAAGAAGTTCTCAAGAGAATTGCAAATTATTAACAACTATATGAAAGATTTTGTAAGAGAAATATACATTAAAACAATTCACATTTGATCTTACAGTTAAAAAATTATCAAGGTAGACAAAAGATGGGAAAGACCAGTATTTGAATGAGTGTGGAAATATAGGGATATCAATACACTGTTAGTGGTACTATGAATTGGTCTAACCATTCTGGAAAATAATTTGGGATTATGCTAAGAAAGTAACTCAAATGTCTATAGTCTCTGCCTTCGGGATTCCACTTCTAGGACTATACCCCAAAGAGATCAAAGAGAAAAAGAAAGGTCCAATATATATCAGAATATTCATAACATATTTTGGTAGTAAGGAATTGGAAACAAAGTAGATGCCCATAAACTGGGAAATGATTTTTCTCTGCAGCATATAAATCTACTGTTCCACAAGAAATGATGACTAGGAAGAATTCAGAGGTGCATGGGAAGACTTATATAAATTGATGCAAAGTGAAGTAAGTAACCAGGAAAACAATATGCACAATGACTACAAAAATTTAAATGGAAAACAAAATAAAACTTGGAACATTTTCTCTACTGGACTCCACCCCAGGGAATTCTTAGCATCTTTCAAAATTCATCTCAAGCACCACCTTCACAGAAACCCTCTCCTGGTTCCCTTAGATGTTAGTGCCTTTCCTTATAAGGTTAACCTCATTGTGTGTGTGTGTGTGTGTGTGTGTGTGTGTGTGTGTGTGTGTGTGTATGTGTGTGTGTGTTTCTCTTTGTATCACTAGCACTTAGTACAGTGTCTGGAACATAGTAAACGCCTAATAAATGCTGATTGACAAGTGGTTTTCTTTGAATACTTTGTTCTCCCTCATCACTTCTCTCTCTTTTTTTATTCTTTGTTGTTTATAATTTATTGGAATTTCAAGAAAAGGAGAGGACACCAAGCAATTTAAGACATTTGACAACAAAAGAAACAGAAGGACTTAAGAGGAGAAAAGTTAGGGAGATTCTTATTTAGATTCCTTGTGAAGTTTCCAGGTGCTCTGGGATCAGGGTATTGTGAGCTTAGGGTATTGGCTTAAAAATGAAGAAATCTGTAACCTCTTTTTTAAAGATCTGTATCAAGAGAAATGTTTAGTTGTTCCATAGGCTAGGCAGAGAAAAGCAAAGCACAAGAATACCCATTGATAGCTCCATCAATGATGTAAAAATAATGAACTCTCACTACTGAAATACATGTGTATTTTCTCTTTAGCAAAGTTAGAGCTGAAATATGTAAAGAAAAAGCTAATCTCCAAGGGACTACTGGTCTACAGTCAAGTATTCTCAGTCTCAAAGCATTTTTTATGCATTAGTAGATGAGCAAAGTTGGACAGGAAAAATAGGAAGATTGGCCCTAAATATATGGGAATTTGACATCCATTAATGTGTTTTGGTTTTGCGGTTGAGAAACTAAAGCATACCTTGTGATGCCTGGATCTCAAGAAAACTCTTTGGAGCTAATGATGATTCAAGATAGCTTCATCAGCTTGTTGATGACTAGGGTAGGAGGAGGAGGATTTCGGCATGAAGCCCGACTGTCATTTATTTTAGTTTTGAGATGACAACACTTCATCAATCTCATGACATCTTAGAAAATGGCCCACCACCTCCCCTTCTTGGAACTAGGTCAGAAAGCAACAAGCCAGAGGCATTTGTTAGCAGTGAAAGAGAAGTTGGTGCAGGTAGCAAGGGATTTATTGATTTGAGCACAGCAACCCAGGGTGTTGGGGCTCACATCTGGCCACAAGATGCTTTTTAACAGTTTGTTGGATGAAGAGAGTTTGGTCCAAAGAGGTCACGGTAGGTTCAGTGGTACTACAAAGGGTGAAAACTGTAGTGAAAGTCAATAAAATGCTGTCCTTGCTTCTTTCCTTTCTTTCTTTTCCTTTCCTTCTTTTCCTATTCTTTGAATAAGGAAAGAAGAAAACTTGTAAGCTTGTAAGGATGTCCTTATACATTTTCAAGGTCACTTAAAGGTGAGTAGGCTCTTAGAGACCCCCAAAGTCAGTAAATTTCTTTCTTCAGACAGTTTTTTTTAAAAAGGAAAGGAAAAATCTGTATAAGAACATAGACTTAGTGAAAAGTTGCCAGAAGTAGAGAGAGTCATGTTCTTTAAATTCTACAGAGCCCTTATGCAACATCACTGATTTAAAGAGGGTTTCTAAAACCACTTGAATATTGCTTAATTTCATAATGCATGGTGAATTTTCTTTTTTAATTATTAAATTTTATTTTTAATTTATGGAATAAAACAAACATTTCCATAATATAGTACAATAAACAAGATGATTGCACATGAAACTGCAAATATACTATACACAACTTGTGATTCCTTTTAAATATACAACAAAATTATCATGTATGTTTTTTTCTTCCTTCCCCTCCCCCATCTAGAGATGAGTACCATTAGACACAAATAGGGGTGTGTGTGTATGTGTATGTATATATGTATGTGTGTGTGTGTGTAAAAATATTCTAGACATTTCTCTTTATCAGTTCTTTCTCTGGATGCAGATAGCATCTTTCTTCATATGCCCTATATAGTTTATTTGGGTATTAATAACAGTTAAAATAACTTATTTGTTCAAAATTGCTCTTAAAACAATATTGCTGTTACTGTATACAGTGTTTTCGTGGTTCTGCTCATTTTGCTCTTCATTATTTCATGCAAGTTTTTCTAAAATCATTGAGCTCGTCATTTCTTTTTTTTAATTTTTTTTTCTTTTTCTTGCTTTTTGGAGGGCAATTGGGGTTAAGCGACTTGCCCAAGGTCACATGGCTAGGTTTTTTTTTTTTTGGTATTAAGGGACTGAGGCCAGATTTGAACTCAGGCCCTCCTGACTCCAGGGCCAATGCTCTATTTACTGTGCCACCTAGCTGCCCTTACTATATCCTTTGACCCAGCAATACCATTACTTGGCCTATTTTCAAAGATAATTGGGAAAAAGAAAAAGGACCTACATGTTCAGAAATGTTTATAGTAGCTCTCATTCTGATGGCAAAGAACTGGAAATTACAGGGATGCCCATTAATTGGGGAACGGCTAGACAAATTGTGGTATATCCATAGTAATTTGAACCATTTTGTGAAAGCTGAGAAAGATTAAAGATTGTGTTATTTAAATCATGAAATTAAAATATGACTTGGTAGTCAAATTTATTAGAAAATTTAGTCAATTTCATTTCCTTTGACAGATGTTTCTTTCATGTTTGTGAGTTTTTATGGTTTGGCTCAAAATGGTTTAATTAAGAAAGGTGAAGGGAGAGAGAGACAGAGACAAAAAAGAATGAATGAATGATCTTCACTATACTATAGAAGGAGGCACTACGGTATGGTTGGAAAACCAACCTTGGGCTTGGAACTGAAGAGGCTCAGTCCAGGCTCAGTCACTTACTATGTGACCTTAGGCAAAAACCACTTCATCTAATAGTTTTCCAATAGGATGATGTTAAGACTATATAATCCCTCTGGTCATTTTTGTACTCTAATCCACAGTGATTTCTCTGAAGTCTATCATTCTATGGTGTTTTTGTTAACTCATATTTACTCTAGATGTTTGGGAAAGTCCAGAGAATAATATCTGGTGACTCATTCAGAGGTTGAGTGGGAAGGCTCTTTAAACAACCTCTTAATAACAGAGGTTCCAGAGAAACTTTTTCTTTTTTTGCTTTTTGTAGGGCGATTGGGGTTAAGTAACTTGCCCAAGGTCACACGGCTAGGTTTTTGTTTGTGTGCGTTAAGTGTCTGAGGCTGGATCCAAACTCAGGTCCTTCTGACTCCAGGGCCAGCACTCTACTCACTGCGCCACCTAGCCACCCCCCAGAGAAACTATTTATTGTGTATAAATGTTGTAGTAGCCACCTAATAAAATTTCTGCCAACAAAATACTTCATAAGTAAAGATGATAATGAAATGGCCTCATGATAGGAAGATATTATGGAATCTTTTGGCCATGGAATGTAAACTCTCTTGCCTTTGTATGTCTAGCACCTAGCACATAATAGTTGTTTAATAAATGCTGAATGAAAGGCATTATTCCTTTTATTATTTTATTTTTATATTTTTATATTTATTTTTTATATTTATTTTTTATATTTATTTTTATTTATTTATATTATTTTATTATTATTCCTGTTAGATATTCAATTGACATGACTTTGTGATCCCATTTGGGGTTTTCTTGGCAAAGACACTGGTGTGGTTTGCCATTTCCTTCTCTGGCTTATTTTATATACGAGCAAACTGAGGCACATAGGGTTAAGTAACTTGCCCAGAGTCACACAGCTAGTAAGAGGCTGGATTTCAGCTTGGGGTCTTCCTGACTCCAGGTTCAGTGCTCTGACCACTGCATCACCTAGCTGTATTATTCCTGTTAGTACACTGGCCCAAACTGACCTCCTGCCCTGGGACTGGCCTGCCTTATAGACGGAGGATGTCTCACAACTATCTAGACACCCAACTCCACCATTTTCTTTCAATGGCTGGTATGTATGCCACTGCCACTCCTTTCCAACTCCCACCTCCAGCTCTCCACTCCATACTCTGAGAACAATAATCACACCAAGACTCCCACTCCTTCTGAATAATGAGGCATTCGCTGAGACAGCTAAGGGCTGTGTTGCTGTTGTTCAGTCTTGTCCAAGGCTTCATGACCCCCTTTGAGGAAGACACGTCCTTCTGATTCCAGGGCCAGCATTCTGTCCACTATGCCACCTCGCTATCTGGAGTTAGGAAATCTTGCATTCAAATGTGCCCTTAGATGTTTGCTAGCTGTGTGACCCTGGGCCTGTCACTTAAGTTTTATCTGCCTCAGTTTCTTCATCTGTAAAATAAGTATAACAATAGCACTTGCCTCCCAGGATTACTGTGGGAATAAATCCATAAATCCATCCAACAAGCATTCATTAAGCACTTATTATATGGAGGCAGCTAGGCTGCTCAGTGGATACAGCATTGGGTTTGAAGTCAGGAAGACCAGAATTCAAATCTGGCCTTAGACATGGACTAGCTGTGTGACCCTGAACAATGGCAAATCACTCCAGTCTCTTTGCCAAGAAAGCCCCAAAATGGGGTCACAAAGAGTCAGACGTGACTGAACAACAACAACAATACACAAGGGATGGTGTTAGGCTCTGGAACTACAAAGAAAATATGAAAAATGGTACCTGTCCTCATGGACCAGATATGACTAAATGCATATAGGAACTCAATGTGGAGCAGTTTTCCCACTACATACCATTGTAAAGAATGTTCCCACTAGAATCATTTTTCAGCAAGCTTGATAAATGCTTTTAGCAAAGCATTACTTTATTCCTCAACTTTGAGGTGGGAGCATTAAATGTCAAAGTATGAAACATATTGTTAATTAAAGCAAAAGTATGATTCACAAAAGGCTGGGCTCCACAGCCAGCATACTGGAAGCTTTGGCTGGACAATGTTTTGCTGTCTCCTTCCCCAATAATCCACTTTGTATAATAGATATGTGTCTACTATATATGGACATTGGTGTAGTAAATAGAGCAGTGGACTTGGAGTTAGGAAGACTTTCAAAGTTCATCTCAAACACTTAGTGTGACCCTAGGCAAATGATTTAACCTCTCTGTGCCTCAGTTTCCTCTTCTGTAAAATGAGGGAGGTAGATTTGATGGCTTCAAGGTCAGCCAATCAGTTGACAAGCACTTTTAAATGCTTATTCTACTCCAGGTACTTTGCTAAGTGCTGGAAATTCAGAATAAAGGTTAAAAAAATCCTTCCTTCAAGAAATTCACTTCCTAATGCCAGAAATGATGACCAAGTGCATCAAGAGGCAAAGCATTTTTAGTTTGTTCTTTTTCAGTTTTTTTAATTGCATACTCAATTCATTGGTCTGCTCTTTCCCTATTTTATTGATGTAAGCATTTAAAGATAAAAATTTTCCCCTGATTACTGCTTTTGCTGCGTCCTACAGGCTACTATGTTCTAAGAAAAGATGAGTTTATCAATTTTAGAAAAAAACATGGATAAACTTGCATGAAATAATGAGCAGAACCAAGAGAATGCTATATACAGCAAAAGCAATTTTGTTTTGAGAACAACTTTGAGTGACTGAGTCATTCTGACTATTATAAATGCCCAAATTAACTGTAAAGGATTATGAAAGAAGATACTATTTGCATCCAGAGAAAGAACTGGATACTAAATACTAAATACACTTCTAATAAGTAGAAGTGTATATAGAATGATTTTACACACACACAGACACACACACACACAAACACACATATTTGTATCTAATGGTAGCCATCTCTGGGGGGGTGCAGGCAGAAGAAAAAAAAGAAAAAAAATTACATGATAAATTATATGTTTAAAAGAAATAGCAAGTTGTTCATAAGAGATTTTCAGTTTCATGAGCAATTATCTTTTTATTATTCTGCTATGTTGTGGAAATTCTTGCTTTATTTCATAAATTAAAAATAAAATAAAATTTAAAAAAATATACAAAGCATTGATGAAAGGGAATAGCAGGGGAGAATATACTAATAACTAGGGTGACTGAGAAAGTCTCTGGCAAAAATTAGTATTGGAGCTGAGTCTTGAAGGAAGCCAAGAAGGAACCTAAGTGCTAAAGTCGAGGAGGGAAGGGCATTCCAGGTATGGTGAACAGCAAGTGAAAAATCATAGAGATGAGAGATCAAAGGCTGTGTTCCAAGAATAGCAACTAGGTTTGCTGGATTGTAGAGCCATAAAGTGTTAAAAGTGTGGAAAGGTAGGAAGGATCCAGGTTGTATAAAGCTTTAAATGCCCAACAAAAGACATTATATTTTGATCACAAGTAAAAGGGAGCCAGTGAAGTTTGCTAAGTAGGGGGTGAAATAGTCAGAGGTATGCTTTAGGAAAATACCTTTGACAGCTGAAAGGATGATGGATTAGAGTGGGGGAAGAAAGTTGTGTCGGGGAAACCAATTAAAAGGCTTTTCCAAGAGTCCAGGTGAGAGAGGTGATGAGAGCCTGAAATGGTGTGGTAGGGTAGAGTGGTAGAGTGGAGGGAAGGGGAGTTTGTAAAGGTAAAAAGGACAGGATTTGGTAATGTGCTGAATATGTGGGGTGAGTGAAAATGTGAGAAGTTGAGGTTGACACAGGTTAAAAGCCTGAATACCTGGGCTTGTGGTAATACCTTTGATAGTAATAGGAAAGTTGAGAGGAAGGGGAGGGTTTGTGGGGAAAGATGAGTTGTTTTTTGGACATGTTGGGATCAAGATGCCCATAGACATCTATGCTGGGATGTTGGAAAGGGAACTGGTGATGTGGGTATGTAGTTCAGGAGAAAGACTAGGGTTGGAGGTAAATGGAATACAAATATGTTACCGACCACAAGGTAACAATATGAGTAAGTAAAGGACCAGAAGATGTAAAACTGTCTGGATGAATTATTATTCCAGCCACATCTGTGCCATATTGCTTAATGAGTAATCATAAAAGATTAGGATACAAATGCATTCTGTTCTATGATAAAACTTTGAGCAGAAACTTTCAACTACCCAGGGTGTGACATAAAGAAGAAGAGATGGACAGTCTTGCTAGCAGACTAATCTATCAATCAACAATCATTTATTAATCTCTATCTATATGCTAGGGATTGTACTACATGGTGGTGAATGAGATACTATTTATTGTTTTGCAAACCTTTGTTGTTGTTCAGTCATTTTCAGTCATGTCTGAATCTTTGTGAGCACATTTGGGTTTGGTTTTTTTTGGCAAAGATACTGGAATGGTTTGCCATTTCATTCTCTACCTCATTTTACATATGGGGAAAATGAAGTAAACAGGGTTAAGTGACTTGTCCAGGGCCACACAGCTAGTAAGTGTCAGATTTGAAGTCAGGAAGGTGAGTCTTCCTGACTCCAGGCCTGGTACTCCATTCACTATGGTGCCACCTAGTTGCCTTGTAAGCCTTAGCACCATTTTAATGTTAGGGATGATGATGATGATGATGTCCTTCTTCTTAATGAACTTACATTCTACTGGGGAATATAAGATCTGCACACACAAAATAAATATTAAAATATAATACAAAAATATTATACAAAATAATTACTAAAAATATGAGGTAATTTTGAGAAGAAGAGGTTCTAGAAGCTTGGAAAAGCTGGAAAAACATCATGACAAATGGTAAGCTCTATCAAATGACAGGTGTGTCAGATAGATGTATTGATAATAGTATATAATTTTAAAAGGCATAGGTTGGAGCACTGAGTAAGAATGACAAATAACACACAGAAAAATTAATGATCTAACCAGATGTCACAAGACCACAAAGTATGTCAACAAAGAAATGCATATTCAAAAAGGAAATGGACTGGTTATTTTCAAAATAAGAGATGAACTATGAATAGCCCATGTATTCCACTGGTAAATTGTCAGTGTCAAAAACTGAAGAAGGGCACATTGGATGAATGTACTATGGTGAACTTATGAGAGGAGAGGAGAGTCCCTCAGGCATGGACAAGTTGTTGTTTGCATCACTGAAGAGAATATATGCTTTGGAGAGATAGTTTATTTAAATATTTGAATAATTAACAGCAATGAAACTCAATGCCAGAAGTGTTGTGAAGAAAAAGATATACTCCTTCATTGGTAGTGGAATTAGAAAACTACGGAATCTCTCTAGAGAGTAGCTTGGTCTCCTAAAATAATTCTACCCAGTGACCCCTTAATTCCATTGTTGGGAACATGCTCTGAAAATGTTATTTAAAACATTTTTAAAAACTCAGTTCACAGATTTTCATAGCAGTATAATGACCCCATAAGCTCCCATGGGTTTAATTATCATTGTTACGTGGATGACTCTTAGATCCCTATTTCTAACCCTAGCCTCTATCTTGAGGTCCAATCTAGCATAAATAACTGCTACTTAGACATTTCAAACTGCATGTATGTAGTAGGCATCTTGAACTAACATGTCTGAAACAGAACTCATTTCCTTCCACTTTTCTTCCAAATCCACTTTTCTTCCAAAATTCTATTCGTCTTAAGGGTATCATTATCCTTCTAGTAACCCAGATTTGAAATCTCGGTCTATTCCTCAACTTCTCATTCTCATTCATTCTGTATATCCACTCAGTTGCCAAATCTAACTATATCTGCCTCCACAGTATCTCTTGCATCCATCTCCTTTTCTTACTATTAACATAATGACCCTCATTACCTCTTTCCTGGACTATTGTGATATTCTAATTGGTTTCTCTGCCTTAAATTCCTCTCCTCTTCAATTAATTCTTCATACTGCTGCCAAACTGATTTTCCTAAAACATGATTTTTACTATATCACTATCCTATTCAATAAACTATAGCAAATTCCTATTTGCTTTAGAGTAAAATTTAAAACCCTTTCAATTTGGCTCCAACCCATCTTCCAATCTTATTGTACCATCACTCCCTACACATGTACACTGTGGTCCAATATAACTGGCCTTATTATTCCTTATCCTCATATATCCTTTAACACTCCATTTCCTTTCTCTGTTCCTTCATACAGTGTGCCTGGAATGCACTCCCTCCTCACCTCCAGCTCTCAGAATCCCTAGTTCTTTCAAAACTCATTTTAACTGACACCTTTTTCATGAAGCCTTTTCTGATCCTCCCAGCTCCTATTGCCTTCCCACCAAAGTCACTATATTTTGTGTATAATTTGTATACACACACACACACACACACACACACACGCACACACACACATTGTCTCCTCTTTCTAGAATGTAAGCTCCTTGAAGGCAGAGGTCGCTTTTGTCTCTATATCCTCAGCACCTAGCACATAGTAGGTGCACCTCCCTCACCCTCCAAATTCCTCCCAGTGCCTTTCTTTATAGAGGACAATAATTGAACTTTTTGGCATACTCCCCTCTGCATCTGATACTCTGTCTGGTTTCAACTCCATGGAAAGAGATGCTCCCATTCTGGGTATCCTCTAGAAACCTCCCCCTTTCCTGCTTTCTTTTTGTTATCTTCCTTCTTTAGATTGTAAGCTTCTTGAAGGCAGGGATTATCTTTCTTTTTATTAATTGCATCCCTAATGCTTAGCACAGTGCCTAGCAAATAGTAGGCACTTAATAAATATTTATGGAGTTGAATTAGATTAAGATACTTACTGACTGATAATTCAAAAAAACTGGAAGCAACTCGGGTGTACAAGAATAGGGAAATAATAAAATAAATTGTGGTACATTAAGAAAATGGGATACTCTGATGATATTAAGATGGACAAAAAAATCTGGAAAAATATTTATAAAATAATGCAAAAAAGAGAACTAGAGAATGGCATAAATAATAACTCATTATTTAGGGGGAAAAGTAAGCAACAATGAATGGATAAAGAATCCTGATGGAAACATAGAGGAATTGACTGTCAGAATATTTTATGCACTGAAACCAAAAATTTTAAATGTAAACATTTTCTAAGTTTGGTTGATTATATTGATATCAAATGTTAAGTTTTTAATGAAACATTTAATCTTCTAAAATATGATAGTGCAATTACCATCTTTGGCTCCTACATTGTTAATCAAGTTCCACAGGGGCACTTTATTGGACATCAACAAACTATGAAGTACATAAATGCATTCATTTTCATGAATGCATTCATGTACTAGCCCCAGAGTCGGGAGGACCCAGGATACGTTCTGGCCTCAGACTTAACACCCACACAAAAATAACTGGCCGTGTAACCTTGAGCAAGTTACTTAACCCCAGTTGCTTAAAAAAACAACAACAAACAAACAAACAAAAACCCCTTAAGTGATAGATTTTCATCACCAAAATTTATAGGAATGTTTGGTTTGAATAATTTATGTATTTCAATTTAATACATATGCTTTTCATTTAACTAGTTAAAATGTCTTTAGTACAATGGTGTTCTAAAAAGCTAGTAGCAGTTACTAATGGTTGGCTATTATTTTAGTTTGAGAAATTTTCAAAGTCCTACCTCATTGTCCTGCATTATAAGTCTAAATAACTGAAAACATTCAAATTGCTTATTCTGTATTCTAATATTATATCATTCCTCAAAGGTCACGACTAGGTTTTCAAGAATGATTTTTGTTCAGTTCCATAAAATTGACCAGCTTCATGACAGTAAGAAATGATGGGTAGCTGAAATTTCACTTCAATTTTTTTTGTAATTGTAATGGCAAGCAAAGTGGGATTTTTTGGGGTTTTCCTCCTATAAATAATAAAAATCCTTCAGCTGTCTAATTCAAAAAATATTTTCCCTTTGTGACTGCTCTTTTACCCAGGATGGATATGCAGAGGTCAGTCATTTCCCAATCCCAATACTGATCAACATAGAATTTTTACTCTGCTCCATTTATCTGACCTGGGCCAGTTTTCCTTCCTTAGACAACCTGATGGCTCTCTGCTCTCAGGAGCTCACTATGTTGATTCTGGATTTAGTGTATATACCCAATCAGATTCAATCCTACTAGAGCTCAGAATTCCTGAACTCAAGCAATCCACTAACATAAGCCTCCCCCATTAGCTAGGTAGGCTACAGTAATGTTCCACCAAGCCTGACCACTTATGACTTTGTGATGTCTCTACCCCATTTCCCACTTCACAGTGAGTCTTGGATTATACTTCTACCCTGGATTCTAGGGTATGAAAAGAGGAGAAATCTTGCTGTTTTCTTTCATCTTGTCACTGAGAAGTCCTAGTCACTGGAGCTGTGCTACTCTAAGTGCCTACTAGGGCTTCATGGCCTGGTCTGTTGCATCAGTTCTGCCAATGGTCAAAAGATGCTCAGCATCTTCTTTGGTCCTCAACACCATTAGGCATTATGATCACATGTCAATGATGAATTTAGCTTCTACCTCACCAGGTGGTGTGAAGGTGAAATTTCTCTATTTCTCTTTCTATTCCTTTCTCTCCTTCCCACTTTTATGTAAGTATACCACTCTATTTTTCTCGAGTGGAAAAAAAAATTTGAGGTCATTAGGAAAACTGTTTTTGAAATGCTTATGATTATTGATTATGGTTACTTAACATGTTACTTCAACATTTCAAGGATCTGTGATTTCATTAATGTGAGATTGCCTCCACCAAAGCAGATTACAACCTCTCCAAGACTTAGAAAGTCTTTGAAAGTTGCTGTGGGAAAAAAATCGTTATCCTTCTTCTACCCTAGTAATGAGCATCTCTGAAGTTAGCTAGGCAGATCTTCAGACAGCATATAAATTGTGACTAGGTACATATTTGAAGTCTTTTCAACTTGATAGAATCAGTCAGAGCTTCTGTTTTACTGTCAAGTCTTTAAGAAGCCAAAGTCACCTCCATGCCATGGTAAGACATCAGAGATAGGACTTTAATAGATGATGTGACACTTAAAGCTTCATGAATCATTTTCCTCGCAATAAGTCTATGAAGTAGGCAGGGCAAGTTTTATTCTCATTTGATAAATGGAGAGAATGAGACTCCGAAAGTAGTTGAGACTTACATGGGTATTTATATATGTCCAAGAAATATGTGAGGATTTCCTAATTTAAAAAATACCTGTTCTATCATTTATAATTTCACATCCATATTTTTATTAGTTAAAAAAATCAGGGGCAGCTAGGTGGAAGAGTGAATAGAGCACTAGCCCTGGAGTCAGGAGGACCTGAGTTCAAATCCATCCTCAGACACTTGATACAATTACTAGCCATGTGACTTTGGGCAAGTCACTTAACCCCAATTGCCCTCCAAAAAGCAAAAAAAAAAAAAAAATCAATTCAATGATAGTATAGGTGTTCTCCTTATTATATGGAACTTTAAAAAATTCTCACTTTGTTCAACATGTAGAAGAATATAGGTTTAGCTCTTCAGGAATATGAATAAATTTTCCATGGAAAGAGCCATGAATTCAGAGGCAGATGACCTGAGTTCAAATCCCAATGCCAGTGCTTACTAGCTATGCACCACAGTTATTTTCTCAATCTTCCCTTTAAAAGCAGCAGACCAGAGACCTAAACATGATTCAAAAAGCATTACAATTAAGCCAGACCAAGAAATAGCAATTGCTTCTGTTTCCATTTTAGGCTAAGACAAGGTCCTCAACTATGCCTGTTCTATTTCCACATCAACCAGCTCTTCTTTTTCTCTTATTTTTCCCCTGCTCTGTAATTTTCTTTAAGAAAGCAAATTTTAGAACTGAGGCTCTAAAAAGTGGATATGTGCTAGCTCTGCTTTGGGACTATAATATTACCATCATGTCATTCAAATGGGAATTTGCCTGTTGGTTATTTTAAAACTAAATTCTCTCCAGGAACATGCTTCATAAATTATTGTAGCTGACATTTTGGGCATCACATCCCCTGCTTAAGGGAGTTTAGGACACTCAGATCCTACAATGATTCTTCAAAACATGACAGTGTTTGATCGGTCAAGGATCAACGCAACACACTTCAGTAGGGTTAAACAATGGGTCTAAAGCTCATGCCAACTGGATTTGAGCTATGAGAGCTCCTAGTCATAGTGGAGATGGCATAGCAAAGCCAGCAGTAGGTAATAAAGTACCAGTTATCCTAACCTTCCATTTATGTACTTTTTTTGAGGCTTTCCCTCTCACAAATATTGTCCCAGTGACCCAAATATGTTAACACATTTCCTTAAGTGTTCACTAACATTAAGGGCTGGCTGACTTCCTTGCTATGCTATTCAGCACAAATATAGCTGACATATGTTATAAACAAGATTTATAAGTTTATTTAATTATCAGAAGCTCATTAACCAGGTGACAGATTACCTAGATGCTTTACTTTCAATTTTCACTTTAATTATAGGTTCAGAAAAAGTCAGTTTGGTCCAATGGATAGAGTACTAGGTTTGGAATCGCAGACCTTAATTCTATTACCTACTAAATTATAGACAAATCATCATCTGTATTGGTGAAGGGAATTTCCACATTAGTAGCTCCCCATTGTCATGAAATCATAGATCCTTTCCACATTTTTGTAACTTGGGTTTCCAGACAAGCTTGGAAGCTTGAAACTCTTTTAATTGGTAGAGAAAATTCTGACCTGATGTTACTGTACACCTGGGTGAAGGGAGGAGTTGACATAAGAGCTTTGGAGAGGAGAGGCATTCTTCATTCCTTCTTCAAGGGAGATATACACAGTTATTGGTTATTTTGGGAAGGAGAAAAAGAAAGACTCTTTTGTATACATTTAGGGGAATCCAGAGCCTTGATATGTCCCTGATTTCCAGTATGCTTCCCCAGAGACTTCAAGGAATTCCCCTGTGACTGAGATCAGAACCTCTCTTTCAGTTGAGTGAGATCTCACCTCACTCCCATTTAAAGAGCTCATTTACTCTTGTCTATTTCTAGTATATTCTAATTTTTTAAAAAAAAAATCTACAATTTTATTTGCTATTTTCTTGGAAAAAATGAGCTTATTCATTATTTGTGATATTCTTTTTTATAATTAAAATTTGGTGAGTTCCCTTTCCTTTACCCTTCTAAAGAACATGGAAGCTAGTGGCTTTTTTGCTCTGAATTGATTGTATCCCTAGACCAACCATATTAGGAGGTCAGATAGATATAAATTTAATCCAACAGTCCCTCTCTCAGAGGAGAAAGAGTGAATAGCCTAGTGGCCCCTTCTGATCCCCTCAAGGCAGGATTCATAAGTTTCCCTTGGAAAAAAGAAGGCAAGATTCTAAAAATATCTATTGATGACTCCTCTCCAGATACATTTATTTTTAAATAATTTTTTCTTTCATACCACCTTAATTTATGTTTGCCTTTAAAAAGATTTCATTTCTTTTAATCAGCCAAAATCCACTTTCTCACCCTCTCACACCCCCAACTAAGAACACAAGAAAAACAAAATACAAGTATACATTATACTCACATGCAGGCAATCAAAACAAATTTCTACATTGTTCATTTATTTTAAAAAATTGTGTCAGTCTTCATTCTGAGTTCTTTACTTCTCTATCAGAAGGTGGTTAGCCTATTTAATCATTAGGCCTCTAGAATCATGATTTGCTGTCATGCTGATAAGAATTCAGCAAAATAGTATTCCATCACATTTAAATAAGATAATTTGTTCAGTCATTCCTCAATTGATGGAGGATTGCCACTTCAAAAAAAAAAAAAAACCCAGTAACTATTTCTGTATATCCTTAGAATTTGTTTTGCTTAGGACTAATCTCTTTCTCAATCTCTCCTTTCTCTAATTCTCTCCCCTTCTCCCTTTTCCCCCATTTCCCTGTTGAGTGAAATGTATTTGTTTCCAACTGTTTGTGTGTATGTGTATGTATGTACTCTTCCTTCTTTTGATCAGTTCAGATGAGAATGAAGTTCAAGTGTTAGCCACCCTCTTACCTCCTCCATATTTGTATAGACATCTAAACTTGCTCATCCTGATTATATAAGATGATTTTCCTCAACCTTCACTTCCTTTCCCCCTAGTATATTGCTCTATTCCTCATTTTTCCATTTATTTTATAAGATCAAAACGCAACAGAACCACTCCCAGGCCTTGTCTAACTAGACTCCATCTATGACTTCTGATAATGATAGGGCATAGAAGGGACTCATGAATCATCTTACCACATTTGAATGTGAGCAGTTCATTTTTGTTTAGTCCTTTATCATTGTTCATTAAGGTTACCTTTTTCTTTTCACTCCAGTGTTTAAACTTCAGAATGTCTATATAAGCCTGTTCTTTACAATAGGAATGCTTGGGAATCTCCTATTTTACTAAAGAACCATTTTCCCCTATATCATTTTACTCAATTTTGCTGGGGAAGTAATTCTAGGCTATAAATCCATATGCTTTGCCTTCTGTGATTGTGTATTCCAAGTTCTCTTCTCCTTTATAGTAATGGCTGTTATATCATGTGAGATCTTGATTGTGGCTCCTATGTACTTAAGGTTTTTTTTCTTTCCACCTTATGCTCCAGTTCTACCCTGGAACTGTGACCTGGAATTAAGTAATGGGTGACAAAGCTGATGGTTAGCAACTATCCCCATTGCAGTGACCCTGCACAGTGCATTCCTGACCCAACCCTGTCCCCATTATGTGCAGATTTCTTTGTCTTCTCCATGCCTAACTGGACTGGAGAAATGACTTACTGTGTGATTTTTACTGCATTCCATCACCAGTATTCAGTCTGGTGCATTTTCTTGATCTGTTTGAAGAAGTTTTGAGGACATTAGTTCACCATACTGCTTTCTACCACTCTGCCATCTTGGCTCCTTGGCTTCCCATATCTTTCAGTGTATAATATTTACACATCTTACATGAGTAGCACACACTTTACATCAGCAAAGAGGCTCATGGAATTTCCAGCAGGAAGATATTTGAGAGCTTACCTAGTTCCTTATTCTATAGATGAGGAAACTGAGACCAAGGGAGATTAAACAATTTGCCTGAGATCACACACAATATAACTAGTTTTAAAGCTCAGGTCCTTTAACTCATTCCAAATCCACTCCCCTCTTCCTGCTACTTATCAATGTCCTCACTTTAGAATAGAGAAGAGAGTTTGGAATCAGTTTGTTCCTACTTAGCGTTGCTGGAGCAGAAGATGATTGAAAATGTTAGCTTAAATAATTAGAACAATAGTTTAAATTTTAAAAGCACTTAATGATCACAAAATGTTTCTATGTATACTGTCTTATTTGTTCCTCACAAAAAGCCCATGAGATATGTAGGGCAAATGGTAGGAGAGATCCCTGTTTCACAGATTAAATATTCTAGACTTAGTGATATTAAGTGATGAGTGATAAGTGGAAGAGATAAGTGACTGCTAAATGGCAGAGCTAGATCTCTCAAATTTAGGTCTTGTATATTTTTTGCTGTGCCACCATATTGCTTTTTAACCCATGATTTCCAGCTAAGCAGCACAATGGATAGAGTGTCAGGCCTAGAGTCAGGAAGGTTCATTTTTTGCCCTTTCACTTTAGTTTCCTCATCTGTAAAATGAGCTGGAGAAGGAAATAGCAAACCACTCTAGTACCTCTGCAATGAAAACCCCAAATGGGTTCACGAAGAGTCAGACACAACTGAAAAGTGACTTAATAGCAATTCCATTTCTGATGTTGTCTCTGATCCTCATTACTATGGATAATTGAGGGTTAAGTTTTTACTTCCATTTTAGAAATAAATGGCTGAATCAGTATTTTGTTCTTTCAAAGTATTGTGCATTTATAAGTTGTTGGACCCATAGAGTGTTGCTAGGGGGGAAGGTCAGCATTTATATATTTCTAGCAAGTTTGAAATCTGTGAGCACTAGAAATTTGGAAATGGATGTGTTATGACAGCTCTACCAACTTAACTATGTGTCCTAAGGCAAGTCATAGAATCACAGAATCTCAGTGTTCAACACGACCTCAAAGGTCACCTAATACAAGTCACACATATATAAAGAAATCTCTACAATGTTCTCAGTCAATGACTACCCAGCTTTAGACTTAAGATTTAAGGGCTTTTCACCTTTCTGAGTCTCAGTTTCTTACTCTGTAAAATGGGAAGGAGGCAGATTAGATACTCTTTAAGGCCCATTCCAGTTTTTAAAAAGTGTAATTCTTTTCATTTCTATATATTTGCAGCTATGACCACACTGACTTATTCATGATGTGGTCTCTTCCAGGGGTGGGGGAGAGGAAGGGTCAAATATAAATGGGGCAGTGTGACTCCCTAGATTCTAAGAGCAACTGAGGATGTATGGAATCCTGATTGACCTGACACTGGATGGACTTAGAGAGACTCCCCAGAGATAACCATGGACTTGTTTTCTTTCTAAACTTTAAATTAATTTCTATTTAAAAAAAGATTAACAAGCCCAATTTTTAATTAAATCCTATATTTTAAATTCTGTGAACAATATTATTTAAAACACACTTAATCATTGTATTTTGTTGTTTTGGATTAGCTGTTTAAAGACAAAAGACTTCCAGTTCCAATTAACTGCTGCCAAAAATTAATTTAAGTAGCCTAATTGACAACTTGCTGTAAGCTACATAAATTCCTGGCATTTAACTTGCACAGCTCCTAAAAAGGAGGATGTTTAGCTTTATGCTCTGTTAGATACCAAGGAGAAATCAATCAGTCAACAAACACTCACTGAGCATTTACTGTGTACAAGATCCTGGGATCCTCGGCAGTGCCCATTTTTAATGCTACACACAATACGGATCCATACATTTCTATTAATTTGTGGGGGAAACAAATAATTGCTTCAAAAGTGAAAATATTTTATCTTTTGCGCTGTGTATGGAAGGACACAGTCCCTGTCCTCAAGGAACTTACAATATAGTTAGAAGCTAGCAATGGGCAATGAATATGAACAGCAGATGTAGAAAAAAAAAGCAATCAGAACTGCTTTATTATATCACAAGTCTCAATGAAGGAAAACAGCTCAGCTAATATGTAAAAAGAAGGAAGCCTCTGAGGTTGTCTAGTCTGTCCCAAATCATGAATCTTATTTATCTTAATCTTACCTGACAATTGGTTAGAAAGCCTACACTTCAAGCCTTCTCTCTAGTGACTAGGAATTCATGATGGTACTAGGAAAAGAACCTAGGATTTGGAGTGAGAGGATATGAGTACAAATCTTGGCTCTACTAGTTACTACTGCCTGGGTGACCTTGGAAAGATCATTTAACTTCTCTGGGATTCGGTTCCTCATCTATAAAATGAAGGGGTTAGACAAGTAAGATGAACTCTAAAGTCCCTTCTAATTTTAAATTTAAGATGCTATGACCCTCTGTATCCCAAAGCTACTCATTCCATTTCTGTGCAGTCCCTATGATAAGAAACTCCTTGGTAATGTTCACCCATTAGCTATGGGCTTCAGAAAGTTTACAAAGGTTTCATAGAGCAAATTAAATCAAAGAACATTTGAGTCTTAGAGTTGGGAGTGACCTAGGAGGCCATATAATCTATCTCCTGTAAAATCAAAACAAGTTAAATCTCTTCCTCTTCTACATGATATGCCATCAAATACTTGAAAGACAGTAAATGTCTCCTCCAAGTCTTTACTTAATCCTAAACATCCTCATTTCCTTAAACCAATCATCATATGCCATGGTTTCTGATTCCTTCACCATTCTAGCCACCAGCTTATCATTGCCCAAACTAGGGGTGATATTCCCAGTGTGACCTAACCAGAGATGAGTACAGTGGTTCTAGTGTCTTGTTTTGCAGACTCTAGAGGTTTCTTTCAATGCAATCTAATGCCATACTGTTGAGGCAAGTAGGTGGCACATTGGATAGAGTGCCAAGTTTCAGGAAGACTCATCTTCCTGAGTTCAAATCTGGCTTCAAATACCAGCTGGGTGACCCTTGGCAAGTCACTTAACCCTGCTTACCTCAGTTTCCTCATTTGTAAAATGACCTAGAGAAGGAAATGACAAGTAACTCCAGTACCTTTGCCAAGGAAACCCCAAAGGGGTCATGAAGAGTCAGGCACGACTGAAGTGAATAAACAACAACAACAACAATAATACCATCCTCCTCCACAAATACCCTACTCTGATACATCATTATGGCATGAAGAAAATTCTGGGTTTTCAACTGCATTTCCAGAGAAGGGCAAGCTCGTAAAATGAGGGGGAAAAATTGTGTGCAGTCCTAGGAAGAGTACACAGTATAAGAACAAGGCTAGCTGAATCTATAGAAGCTCATGACCAGCAAGCACTTTGTAGGTGATAAAGTTTAGGGAAAAGCACTCCATATAACAAAAGAAAACAGAAAATGGATTTCAGGACTAATAGAAAAGGGATAAGGTGCTAAGTATCACAACTTTTAGACCATCTATAACCATTCATTAAACCATCAACTAACAAGTTGATATATTGCTGGAGATCACATTAGCTTTTGTGACAGCTGACTCTTAGTGATCATAAAGTCTTCTCAAACCCCAAGGACTTTCTCATATGAATTATTTCCTACTCTTGTCTCCTTTACTCTGTACTTGTTATTTTTTTAATCCATTTTTACATTTGTCTCTATTAAATTTTATCTTGTTAGATTTAGCCCATCATTATGGCTTGTTGAGATATTTTTGGTTCCTGAATTCTGTCAGACGACATATCGACGTTGCCTTGCACCTTGTATCATCAGCAAATTTGAGAACCTTACTATCTATACGTTCCTCCAAGTCATTCAGAAAAAATGGCAAAATGAATTAGGTCAAAGATAAAGCCTTAGAATACAATCTTAGAGACTTTCCCAAAATGCCAATGGCACCTTAATCAAAACTCTTTGGATTTAGTGAATCAACCAGTTTTCTAAATTTCTTTCATAATCAAATCTCTCTACCTTGCCTCAAAGAACATCATGGAATTGTGGAATCTCAGAACTAAAGTGACTTCAAAGAAAAGCTAGTCCAGCACCTTCTACATCATCATCAAAGTATGGTCATCTAACATTTTCTTGAAGGTCTCTATTGAGCAGGAACCCACTGTCAGAATAATCATATTTACTTTATCTGGTACCTTCAATTTTGCAAAACACTTTATCCAGATTTTCTTAGTCTCCTGAAACCACCCATTTCGCTTTTGGATAGCTCTAATTGTGAAGTTTTTTTCCTCACCTTAATTATAAATTTGCCTCTTTGGAACATCCACTCATTGCTTTGAATTCTGCCCTCTAGTGCCAAGACAACATGTCTTCTCTCATCTATTGCTGCTTTTCTACTCCAAACAAGTTGGAGTCCAATCCTTTCTGTGGTTTCTCTTTCTCCTCTTTTATATGCACGTATCCTACTTTTATTGTCTTTAGCATTTATGATTAACCAGTTCATCCTGGGCTTTGACATTCCTGATTCTATTTCTACAGGGCTTTACCATGTTTGTATTTGTCTTAAATGATTTGATTTTTCTTTCATTGTTTGTACATGTACCTTTCTAACCTGAGTTTCTTCCTCATCAACATTAAACATGACTTTCCCAGCAAAATTTTGTTTTTGAGAACCTCCTACACATCTTGAGCACAACTGTCCTTTCAGAGCTTCAGGTCATGGTGGCATATGCCTGTAATCCATGATCCTGGGGAGGGTGAAGTTGTGGATCACTTGAGCTTGTAATTAAATTAGTAAAAATTACTAATTTTAGTATAATTACTAATTTACTAATTTTAGTATAATTACTAATTTTACTAATTTTTACTAAGTTGTAGTAAAAAACAGCCCATTAGGTGTCCACACCAAGTCTGATACCAATATGATGAGGAGCTGGGGCCACCAGGTTGCCTAAGGAGTGGCAAACCACCTCAGGTCAGAAATATATTAGATCAAAAATCCTGTGACACTCAGTAATGAGATTGAACCCATGAATGGCTGCTATGCTTCCAGCCTGGGTGAAATGGGAAGGCCAAGTCTTTAAAAAATATTAATAATTTCAGGTCATGATTGCTTACCATTTTTTTCTCTGAACTCTTTAAAATCTAGTTTCTTGAAGACTGAAGTATATCTGATACTATGTACTAAGTACCCCTTCTTAATCTATTATAGACTCAAAATTGGCATAGTCATCTCCTCCCAAGGTTCTATTGGCCTTTATGATCTCTTCCAATTCTAAATCTATGCTTCTATCATTTCTGCTTCACCAACTAGCTTTTTCTATTTTATAATAACATTTCTCCCCCTCTAATGTACTAAAAAAATAATCTGTGAGGTAAGTCAGTAATGTCACAGTTGCCCTGCTTTTAGAGGAGAGACCAAGGTCTGGGGCAGATTAATCAATCCATCAACAAACATGTATTAAATATCTATTATGTGTGAGCTACGTGCTAGACTCTAGGGACACACAATCAGAAATTAAATAATCCCTGATCTCAAGGAGCTTTGGCCCACCTGGCAGAAGAAATTAGAAACAGAAGCAATTTTCTTTACCTGCCCAACTCATGGAGGGAGCCAGGAAGGAAATAAGTTGTACTCTGTCTTTGTTCCCTTTGGAAACATATGTTCTTCATTGCTGTGCTGGGCCCTGGGCTCATCTTGTAGACAGAATGGCACAATGGTGTCACACTGATGACATGATACTTCTATGCACAGTAAACGTGGCCTTCTCAGACAAGAAAGCATTGTGTCTCACCTGGAGTGCTTCAAAATAAGATACTCCCCACATGGACTGCCCTGCCGAGGACAATAGAAGGAATCGATATCTCCCTCAGAGCATTAACTGAATTGCCAAGACTTGGTCAGTTTCAAATACAAACTTCTCATTTTTACCTAACAGAACACTGAAGTTTTAGATAATCCCCATCTTACAGTAAGCCTGAGAAAGAAAAGCTCTATGGGTGCAAGAAACATGGGCATTTTATGGTTCTACTCCTGCAAAAGATTTCAGCGGCTTCCACAAACATAGTCAAAGACCTGTGATTTTTAGTTGCAGGAATTTCCTCTACTACTACCAACTACTGAACAACTTAGAGCTACAGAGAGGTCTCTGACTTGCCCAGAGTCATACAATTTGTGTGAGAGGTGGGATATGAGCCCAGTTTTTTCCTGATGCCAGGTACAACCCTCTTATCTACTATACCACATTGCATCCCTTCCATTGACAATAGAAAATGGTAATGTGGTTTTTTGTGGGGGGCTAGATTTTTACATGGGGAGAGCATTGATCTGGGTCTCTTTGACTAATAAAATTGAAGAACACATGACTCAACCTTTATAACCAAGTTCCAGTGAAAACATAACATAGTGTCAAAGGTGGAAGCAATCTTAGACATCATCTATTCAAATGCATTCACTTTACAGATGAGAAAACTAAGGCCTAGATGAAGAAACTCGACAAAATTTACATTATGAGCTAAAGATAGAGCTGGGACTCAAGCCCAGGTCTCCTGGCCCCCATTCGGTTGTTTATTTATTTATTTTTTTACCATGCAGGCCTATTCTGCCCAAAGTCATCCCATGATCCTTAGAAAACATAACAATAGGTGAAAAATAATTACACTGGAGGCAGTCCCACAAGAAAAATGTTACAAATGCAATGTTGTTACAACAGAACATTTCTGCAGACTTTGGACTGGTTATAAAGTTAGAATGATGTTATTGCAGAATGATGTTACTTGAGGACAATGCTATATGGTATAGAGTTGTGTCATGCTGCTGCCTACTTCTGGACTTTTGGAAAGTTAACCAGTAGAATGGTGAGGGCAGAGGGTTAAAATGCACAACTCCCAACTCATTCTTGCTGCCCACAAGGCCCATATTCAGAGGGTGATGTTCCTTAAGGAAAGCAGAGCCTGCTTCTAGACAGATTATTCCAAACAAATCCCTTGAATAAGTCACAGTGGGGGAGGGGGAAGTAGTTATTTCCCATTCGTTCAGTTAAATTCAACAAACACTTATTAAGCACCTACTACGTGTCAGACGCTGTACTTGGTGTTGAAGATATAAATAAACTAAAAAAATCCAAGAAAGGCAACTGGTGGGAAATGATAAAAATGATGCCCCAACTTGTTGATAGGTACATGGTTCATTCAAAGGGCACAATTCTTCTTGGTAAGTCATAACCTGCATGTTAGTACTGATACCAACCTCTAAGGATAGAGGATTTCCCAAGATTCCCTATTATGTTACTGATTTTATATTGATAATATTCCCTATTATTGAACATAACACTAATTCAATTCAATTGGGTAAATATTTATTAAATATTAACTGTATGCAAGGCATTAGGATTACAACAAAAATCAAAACATTTCTGCCCTAAAAGAATGAATAATTTTTAAAGAGAAAAACCTGTCAGTAAGTCACAGCTGGGATGTTGGAAGTTATACCCTTCTGTAAGAATTCATCCAGAGAGCTCACTCAGCAAAGGTCAGTCAACAAACATTTATTAAGTGCCTACTGTGCTAAGTGTTGAGGATACAAAGAAGGGCAAAAGACAGTTCCTGCCTTCAAGGAGCTCATAGTCTAATAGAAGACAGTACACAAGCAACTATGTATGAACAAGCTAGATTCAAGATAAATTAGAAATAATCGCCAGAAGAAAGGTGCTAAATAAGGCTTCTTGTAGAGAATGAGATTTTTTTGAGGAGTCAAAGAAATCCAGGGAACTCCAGAGGCAGAGTTGAGGAGGGAGAGAATTCTAGGCATGGGGGACAGCTTTCGAAAATGCAGGAAATTTGGAGATGTAGTGTTTTACATGAGAAATAACAAGGTGGTCAGTATCACTGAATTGTATAGTATGTTGGGATGATTAAGGTATAAGAAGTCTGGAGAGGCAGGAGGGGACCAGGTTAGGAAGAGCTTTGAATGTCAAATAGGGTCTTGGAGTTTATTGTGTGCATGTGGATGGTTACGTGGTCACACCTATGCTTTAGGAAGATCACTTTGACTTGTTCAGTAAACAATGGACTGGAATGGGGAGAGATTTGAGTCAGGCAGACCAACCAAAGGGCTATTGCAATGTCTGGTGTGAGAAAATGAGGGTCTGTGGTAACTGTGTGAAAAGAGAAAAAGGAATAAAAATGAGAGATGTCTCAGAGATAGAAATGACAAGATATGGCAAAAAATAGTTGTTGGGTAAATGGGAGTGAGGAGTTGGAGGGACAAAAGACCATTAGATTTAAAAATTAAATTCTCTCAATTTATAACTTTGGAGAGAATAGTTTCAGTTGAATGACAAAGCTGGTTTATTTTTATTTTTTTAGAAGAAAATGAATGAATGGAGATGAAGTGAAGGCATAATAATAATTCTAGAGTCAATAGGGAGCCATTGTAATTAATTGAGTAAAGGCAGAGAGGGGTGACATGGACAGGGCTATGCTTTAGAAAAATAAATTTGGCAACTGTCAGAGGATGATCAAAAAAGTGAAGAGATGTAAAGCAGGGAATTTAGGAAAGAAGTGATAAGAACATATACTATGGCAGTGGTTGTATGACTGGAGAGTGGGAGATAGATGTCAGAGACAGAACAGTGGTGTCCAACTCAAACAGAAATGAGGTCACTAAGCCATATAGAAGGATCCCTGCAGGCACATATTGACTTAGAAAACCACATATTAACATTATCTGTATTTTATCATATTTTTATTTATTTTGTTTAATATTTCCCAATTATATTTTAATCTGGTTCAGGATTTACGCAGGAGTATTGTGAGAGTGTTTCCAGTCACTTGTGTTCTTCTCACCCATTGTAAAACCAATCACAAGCAGCTCTTCTGAGGACTGCTGCTGTAAATAATTTTAAGGATCTAATCACATAGTATAGTGAACTCTCTATTCAGTAATAAACTAAAGCAAAACATTCAAGAAACTAGAGCACAACATTCACAACAATATAAAATAACAACTTATTACTAAGGTGGCCACATAGTCTTAGACAAAACATATCATTCAGTAAGTCACAATCTCATCAATCAATATAGAGTACCCAAATCAAGTCTTTTTTCATCTTAACTCCAGGCTGGCTGTCAATCATCCTTAAGGGGTAGTGGAAAGTACAAAGGTCATCCACCCATAGGTCACAGTAAGTCACAATCTCATCAATCAATATAGAGTATCCAAGTAAAGTTCTCTTTCATCCTGACACAAGACAGGCTTCCAAACCTCAAGGCTCCTCCTCCATGGGAGAACAGGATGACTGCTCCCAGCTCTTGTCTGGATTCAGAGTGGGCAGCTCTCCCAGGTTGTCTTGCCTGGACTCACATGTAGGCAGTTCTCCACTCCTATTTCATATGCACTGCTCCACTCCAAGCCCTTTGCAGTTTCTATTTCTAGGAAGACAAAGCTTAACAGAACTATAGTATTTACATACATTGCCAGCACTATCGTCTCAATTCACTTTCTGTCTGACAAAGTAACACAAACCAACATACAAAGCTTCGGTCTGAGAAATCAAACACAAATCAAAAGTAAAGTCCCAGGACTTCTGTAAACAGCAGTAAAGTCCTCTTTCAGGACTTCTGTAAACAGGAGTAAAGTCCTCTTTAAAGACTTCTATCTAAGAACAACAGACAGGGTGCTTCTGTCTGACAAAGTAACACCAACACAGAACAACAGAATGATGATATCACAAACATTCTGTCTCTCAGTTCTGCTTGGTCCCAGCTCATTCTTGAGCTTTGCTCTGCTCCTTCTTGTTCACTCTTGGGCTCCATGTGATGACATTAGGCCTATTAAGGCCTGGGAAAGTCTCCAAACTCCCTTAGGCCTATTAAAGGCAATACAAATGTATACTATTTCCAACAAAGACTTGATGCAATCAAAGTGGAGGTTCAAAGGCACTTGAATAGCTGAAACAAGCAGCGAAGTACTACTTTGCTGGCCATTACACCAGTTCCCACCTTGTATGTTTGACATCTCTGTTGTAAAAGTAGAAATTGCAAGGTTTGTCAACTGTTTGATATATGGGATGAGGGAGAGTGATGAATTAAAGATGACACCAAGAGTGTCTTGATAATTAGAAGGATGGTGGCATCCTCAAAAAAAAAAAATAGAAAGTTTGGAAAGATTTGGGCTTGGGGAAAAAGATAATGTAAAAAGATGAGTGGTGTCACTCTATCTTGCCCAAAGTGAAAGGGAATGGCTCTCACTGGTCACTACTCTGAAGCTCAGAGCCTACACCCCTCCCCCAGGTTCCTGATGGAACCATAATGTTACTCTCCTGAGTCTGGGTGTGGGTGTGCTGAGGGTCACAGGTATTTTCCCAATGATACTTGCATAGTTGCTACTTTGAGTGTGTGAGTAGAGGTTAGTTTATAACTGTCCCATAGCTCAGAAGGGAAAGTTTGGAAGCCTGAGAAGTAGAGCAAGGGTGGGAGGGAAGAGCAGATCAGTAGAGTATTGAGGGATAAGGGCTGGTGTGCCATGGTCATTGCGGGAAGATGGGATTCAATTCATTTCCCCATCCTCCACACATTCCTTGGGGTTGGGTCACAGCCCCCATGGGGCCAGGCCATGGCCGCCACTCTGGACACTACTTCTCCAAAAAAAAAAAAATAACTGAACGGAGTCAATATCTTTACTTTTATCCATTTCTCTTTTTCAAAGTTTGACAGTTTGCTTAAATAGGGAGCTGTCGTAAATATATCCAATGTCTTCTCTTCTTTATGCTTTCCTATAATTTGGCATTGATTTTGACCTAGCCAAAAGTCTAATTACACATATACATCTCAATATGAACTTGCCCATTCCTCAATAATTAGTCATTTCTCTCTTGTTAATGTATAATGGATTTCATTCTTTGTTGCTATCCTTTGGAATCTGCTACATTCTTCTGACTCTCTTGATGAAAATGTCTACCACAGTTTATGCCTTTAGGGATGTCACTTCCCATATTACAAGGAAGCATTGGAATAACTTTTTAAAGAAAAATTCTATTATATTGATATATAGATAACAATAAAATATGGAACAAATACATACTTAGTAAAAGGATTACATTGTATGTGTCTATGTATCAGTGTCTGTGTCTGTGTGTAAAGATTAAGTGACATTTAGGAATGAAGAGTGAGTTGATATAGCTATGGGGATTCCATAGCTGAGAACTAAAATTAAAAATTTTAATTAAAATTTAAAAATTAAAATAAAAAAATTAAAATTCACAGTTGTATGATGGGCTCAAGACATGTCCATCATTGGTCTCATTTTCTATGTCACTGAAACACAGTGTGCTGCTCAGACAGACTATGTTACTTCCTGGTAATTACATAAGCCCTACAAGATACTTGGAGAAAACAAACAAATAATAAGTGTATATAACCCACAGTTGTGTCCTACCAAGTACCAGATGCGGAATACAGGCAGGCCAAATACTGCCTTCCCCCAGGAGCTTCCCTTTAATTGTAGTTCCAGTTTGGTGATGATGGCCAAATTTTGCATTCTTTGAGCATTGGTTGGAAAGTCTTATTACTATTCAGGTTCCTTGTCGCCTGCCCCATGTCCACATAACCTTCTCTGCTTTATGTTAACTCTAATTATTACATGTTTCAAATTATTGCAAAGTTTCCATTTTTAAAAATTAGGTAAATATTTACTGAGCAACTATTATGTATAAGTCCCTGTGCTAGGCAAAGGGGAGAAATATGGAGATGAATGAAGCGCGGCTCCACTACCCTCCTTGGATATCTCCATTATGACCCTAGGAACCTTATTCATACTGCAAGGTCAAATCAGCCATAGCACTCACACTTCATCAGTGCCCTCTGCCCCTCTGCAGGACTGAGTGAAGACCTCTTCCCAAAACCTTTCTTTAAGGAGGGCAATCCAAGCCATCTCTTAATTTCCCATCTGGCTGTTCTTTTTTGAACTTCTCCATCCTGTCTCCTGTGCCAGAGACCTCCCCTACCCCCATCCACTTCAGCTTCCTTTTGTGATTGTCTTCCCCCATCAGACTGTAATTTACTTTAGGGTAGAGACTTTTTCATATTTGTATCCCTAGCTAGCACTTAGCACGGTGCCTGGAACAAAATAAGTACTCGCTGTAAGAGAAACTTGCCCTTCAGGAGAGAAGACACGATGGATATAGAAACACCTATAATCAAAGTAGGATATGATATGATAAAATGCATAAGAAAAACAATCGTAAGTAAAGACTGTGGGAATTCAGATGAAGACAGAATCACAGTCGGGAAGACCAAGAAAGAACTTAGAGGAGGATGTGGTAGAAGAGTCATGTACCTGTGGTGGGACTGGATGGGGGAGGAGGAAGGAGAGGAAGCCGGGCACAAGGGATGAGATAAACAATGGTACAGGGGCTGGAAAGAGCAAAGGAATGACGAGCAGTCCAGTTTGGTTAGAATACAGACTCCAGGGAGGGGAGTAGGATGTGATGGGTTGGAAAGGTGAGTCTCAGCCAGGATTGTGAAAGGTCTGGAAGGACAGGTTGTTTCGACTTTTTATAGTGGACAATGAAATGCCTCCAAGAGTCTTTAAACAGAGGAGTCACATGATCAAGAATGTATGGGGGTTTTTTGTCCCTTACGACCCCTGTTGTTATTATCGTTGTTTAGTCATTTTAGTCTTGTCTGACTCTTTGTGGCTCCATTTGGGGTTTTCTTGGCAAAGATACTGAAGTGGTTTGCCATTTCCTTCTCCAGTTTATTATACTGAAGGGGGAACTGAGGCAAAGAGAATTAAGGGACTTGCCAAAGGTCACATAGCTAGTAAGTGTCTGAGGCTGGATTTGAATTCTTGTCCTGATTCCCAGCAATCTACCCACTGAGCCATCTAGCTCCCCATTCTTAAACCCTTATAAACCTGGACAAAATTAAAACTAGGTGCTGGTAGCCATTATTGTTCAGATAACAATAATTATTACAACTGTAAACATAAGTCACATTTACATAGTGCTTCAAGGTTTATAAAGGGCTTTCCTTCTAACAGCCCTGTGGGGTAGAGAATGCAAGTCTTGTGATCTCCATTTTACTGACGAGATAACTGAATTACAAAAATATTAAGCAACTTTCCTCTTGGCACAGAGCTAATAAGTATCAGAGCCGGGATTTGAACACAAGTCTTCTAACTCCAAGACCAATACTGCTCACTTCACTCACTTGCCCCTTTTATGCCCTTCAGAGTACAGGCATATTTCTCTTTCTGAAATGACTTATTCTGCCATAGCAATTTCCTCAGCATTCTCCCTTTTGGTGCTTTATATCTCAGTGAAGCCACAGTTTCCTCAGGCTATTAGAACAGAGTTCAGCTGAGACTCAAACATATGGAGCAAAAAGAAATTGCTGGAAAAAAAAGAAAGTTATTGGGGAAAGCCATTAGCAAGGCACCACCCCAACAGGTCCAACAAGTTCCCTGATATCATTACAGACTCAGCTAGGGAGGCATGCATGCCTCTCTGAGGAGCTGCTGGTACATCCAGTTTTCTTTAGGGACCTGCCAGGCCACATCTCATACAGAAAAACCCACTATCCATAAAACACAGTTTGAATAATATCAAAGTGCACAGTGACCCTTGGCTCTCTTCTTCTGAACAAATTGTTTAAAGACCAAGATGTGTTGGGGAGATACCAGGCAGTGGAGAATTAGCAGCAGGTGCTATTTATAGAGCCAATGAGCTCTGTGAAGTTACCTCTGCCCATTGAAAGCCATTAATCTTCTCCAGCAAAAGAAAAAAAGAAGTAATAAACTTAATAATGATTTAGAGTGAAGGAGGGAGAGAAAAGCATTAAAGGCTAATACTAGGATGGATCTACGCCAGGAGATTAGTTTCTCCCTGTGGAAAAAAAATGTCCCAAACAAAGCACCATAGAAGATGTGTCCCCTAATAACACAATATGGTCAGTTAGTAAATACAAGAGAAACAAATTGTTAAATAACATTGAATTTTTTTCAGATGATATATCTATCCTTCTAGCGAAGGATAGATATACTTTTTTGGGGCTTTACTTTTAAAGAACTCAACATTCATATAAAGTTTTACAAATCACTTTCCATGCATCAGTTTTATGGGCTAAGTGTACAAGTATTTCTCCCATTTTACAGATGAGGCAATTGAGTCTCAGAAAGGGCAAATCACTTGCCCAAGATCAAGGCAGTTGATAAGTAATAAAACTTATGAAAACAGGATTAAAACTCAGTCTTCTGATTTCAAGGCCAGTAATCATTTAAGAAGGTTGCTGCTTCTTAAGCAAAAATGATGCAAAATTTGATATCCATAAAACTTCCAATCACATTTGTCACTTCTGTACAATATTTGTGTTGTCTCATAAAAAAAAGCTTAGCAACAGTAACTTTGAAGTCTTAGCAGTTCTCATAACAACACAAATACCCAAATGTGTCTAGATTAAAAGGTTATTTATTTGCACATTATAGGGTTGAACATAGAGTCGTAGATCTGGAAAGGACCTTTGAGATAATTTAATTGAAGTTTTTTTTTTTTAATTTTAAGTAGAAACATTGAGAAGCTGAGAAGTTTAGTGACCTGCCCAAGGTAATTCAGCTAGTAAGTGACTGAGTCAAGATTAGAACCTGTGTTGTCTGGTTCCAACATAGTGTTGTTCCCACAATACTATAACAACCCACTTCTATTCCGTAAGACTTTTGACAAATGGTTTCTGTGTTCATATGTAAAACACAAGGTGCCAAGTACGCCAGTAATGAAGCCTTTGGAAATAACAATTGTGATGAAGGATTCACATTAAGAATTTCCTCCTTTTTCTAAATATCTTCATGGATGGTGAATGTAAATAATGGGAAAGGGAAAGAGAGATCAACATAAACAAATAATTCCAGTTATGATGTACAGAAGTACATATGCCTATGCTCTTCCAGAGGAAGTGACATTTGGAGTTTATAAAACCTCTAGAGAGCACCAGTTAGTGGGAAGTATTTTCACTGCAAACAATTCCGTCTTTTTTAATGTTAAGTATCCTTTATTCCTGGACACCACCCAGAGACAATGGAAAGAAAGAGAGACCTGGGCATCCAGGCAGAAAACAGGCCTTGTACCGCAGCCAAAATGAATTTAGAATTCTTATGCAATACAATGTTAAGGCAAGAGTGTTGAGTAGAAATGTGTAATGAACTCCAAGTGGTTGCTTTTCAAATCTCAAGAGCTGAAACTGACTTGATGCTGAATGCTGCTGCTGCTTCCACTCCTTGAGTATTCAAGTGACTATGTCACCAAAGAATAACAATGAGAAAGACACAAAGACCACCACTTCAGCATAGCATTCAGTGATGGAGACTGGCCAAGTATATTAGGGTCAATCACACCACCACCCCACACACTTTATTTGTGACAGATTTCTTAAAAAATGATCTTCACAAAAACTTCAGGTAAAATAGAAAATAAAATGACTTTAATGAATTTTAATAAGTTTCACATTGTTTTTCTTAAAGTGATTTTTGATATAAAATCATATTAGGTATTTCCACTTTAGGAAAGAAGATGCTTGTAGGAATTATTTATTAATGAAATTTTCCCCATAAGTAGTATGATCAGAAATATTAATGAATTACATTATATCACATGTTGAATATAATGGTTCATAATAATGTCCCTTATCTCATTTGATTCCTGCAGTAAGTCTGTGAACTAGATATCATCTCCATTTTTCAAAAGAAGAAACAGATGCAAAATGATTGTCCAAGACTCTTATACCCAGTTAGTGATAGAACCAGAATACAGGTTCCTGATTTTCAGCCTAATTTTTATTCCACAATACCACATATGATTGTCCCTAAGTTCAAACTGGTCAGTTTTGATGGTTTGAACTTGCTTCTAAGGCCAAGGATGTAGACTCCACCCTTGGAATAACTAGTGACCTCAACTTCAAAAATGTTTAAGTTAAAAAAGGGAATAAATAAGGCAAGATGTATATGGACCAGCACAGGTGCATTATTTCTATTACAGGAGCAATTCTGAGTGTTTTTGTTTTGTCAGTAAGTAACTTAAATGTCTGCTATGTGCACTAGGCTAAGCATGGAGGGCTGTGTGCAAAGAAAGACAAAAGATAGTTCTTGCTCTCCAGAAGCTCATAATCTAATGGAGGAGACAACGTATAAACAATTTTGTACAAACAAGCTATATATGGGACAAAATGGAAATAACCAACAGAGGGAAGGCACTAGAATTAAGGGAGATTGGGAAAGGCTTCCTGTAGAAGGTGGGATTTTACCTGGGACTTGAAGTATATCAGGGAAGCTAAAAGGCAGAGATGAGGAGGAAGATTCCAGGAATGAAGGACGGTCAGTAAAATACCTGGACTCAAAGTACCTTGTCCAAGAAATAGCAAGGAAGCCAGTGTCACTGGTTTGAAGAGTATGGGAGGGTGAGGGTGGTAGGGACAGGGGAAGGGGTAAGAAGACTGGAGAGATTATGAAGGGCTTTAAATACTAAACAGAAGGTTCTCTACTTGATCCTGGAGGTGATAAGGAGCAAGTAGAGTCTATTGATTGGGGCTGGGGGTGGGGTATAACATGGTCACACCTGCGCTTTAGGAAGATTGCTGACAATTGAGTGCAGGATAGACTGAGGTGGGGAGATTTATGGCAGGCAGACCAACCAGCAGGTTATTGCAATAGTTCATGTATGAGCTTATAAAGGCCTGCACAGGTCGGGGGGCAGGGCGTGACAGTGGCAGAAGAGAAGGGGGGCATATACAAGAGGTGTTATAAAGGCAAAAACAGCAGGATTTAACAACTGATTGGACATGGAGTAGAGGTGCATGTGGGAGAGAGTGAGAAGTCAAGGATGACCATTAGATTGTAAGCCTGGGTGACTGGGAGACTATAGGAATTTTATGACATCCAGCAGCCATAGGGAAGTTAGAAATGGGAGAAGATTTGAGGGGGAAGATGAGTTCCATTTTGGATATGTTGAATTTAAGTTGACTATGTGGCATCTGGCTTGAGAAGTCCAATAGGCAGTTGGAGATGTGAGATCAGATATTACTGAAGAAGTTAGGACTGGATAAAGCGGATCTGTGAATCATCAGCATCACAATGATTATTAAATCTATGGAAGATCACCAAGTAAAATAGTGAAGAGGAAGAGGAAGAGTAATAGGAAAGGAGACACTCACTGTTAGTGGGTGTGACTTGGAGGAAGAGCCATTAAAGGAGACTGAGAAGAAGCTGTCAGAGGTGTGAAAGAACCAGAACAGAGGAGTGTTGGGGCGGCTAGGTGGCAAAGTGAGTAAGAGCGCCCGCCTCGGAGTTGGGATGACCTGAGATCGAAACCGGCCTCAGAAAATGAGCACACACACATAAATCATGACTAGCCATGTAACCTCGAGCAAGTTACTTAACCCCAATTGCTTTAAAAAAAAGAAAAGAACAGAGGAGTGTCACAAAAACCTAGAAAGAATAGACCAATAGTGTCAAAAAAGGATGAGAAAGTTAGAATCGACACTAGATCAGATAATGCAGCCTGGCCACAGTTCCCTTTCATTTCCAAAGTAAATGCATCCTCTTCAGCTTGATATTTTAAAGCTCTACACAATCTATTCACCTTTCCAGACTTATTGCATATTACTCCTTGACATTGACTGTATATTTCAGCAAAACTGGTCTATTTGCTGTTCCTCAAACTCAGCACTCTGTCTCCCACTCTGTGCATTTATTCAGGCTGCCCTCCATCCTGATGCCTAGAGTACAGGACTCCCCTCTGCCCCTTAAAATTCTTCCTTTGGAAAGTCTTCCTGATCCAGTGGTCAGTGGTTAGTGCTCTGTCCCTCCTCAAGTTATCGTATATGCACTTCTCTATTTACATATCTGGTTTCTCCAGGAAAATGTAAGCTCCCTGAGGAGGGGGATTTTGTTTTCCTTTGTATCCACAGATGCTGGTGTGGTGCCTAGAACACAGAAGGTACTTAGTAGATACTGGTTGGATTAGATTAAGTTAATAACTCTATTTTGCATTGTCCTTTCTTTGTACGTTTATGTAAGCTGCTCCCAATGTCTTCCTTATCTACATTTGTTGAAAACCTGCCTGTTCATTAAGGTCTAGCTCATATACACTCCATCCATGAAGTCTTGCCTGATCTCTGCCAGCTGAAGATGATCTCTTCCTGTTCAAATTGTCCTAAAGAACGTTGTATGGATCTTTTATTTGTCCCTGTCACATTTTATCTTGTGTTATTCTTATTTGTGCTTATTTGAATGTATGTCACATGTCCCAGTAGAGTTCCTTGAAGACATGGACTGTGACACCATATTTGCACCCCAAGCACCTAACCTAGTATATATGTGTAATAAATCTTTGTGGAATTGATGGAAGGACATTGCATAATCATTAATAACAATTATAACCATATTGTTATTCCAACAAAAGATTAGGTTATAATTCTGACTTTTTTTATGATGTAGAAACACGAGCAAGACAATACTCCCAAAACACAAGAATTATATCATTCCAAACTTCTGCATTCAGAGTACATTCAACTCACAAAATGCACTGCAGCTTTTCTATAACACAATCCATTCCACCATGGAATCCAGCATGTCAAGTCTGCCTCTAACTAAATCCAAGGGAGTTTATTACCAATAGTACCAAAAGGATCTCCTTATGACAGCTTCACCAACCACAAGAACTCATGGCAGCAATCCAAAAGAAAGTGATAAAGCCAGGCTCTCCGGTAAATTCATTCTCTGCCCCATGAAGTGCCACAGTCATACGATTAGATTTTTCTTTCAATAGTCCTTTCTTCTAGGTGTAATAGCAAATGTGCCTCATTTGCATCTTGTCCTATTTTAAAAGGCCTTTTAAAATTGTTGGTATTACTTGCTTACTACCAAAGAAAACTTTCTGGACACCTGATCAGGCTGTTTGACTGCTTTGAAGGAACAAGGTTATTTCTACTTCTAAGTATGCAAGATAATATCTTTCTAATGCCCTTTTAAGAGGCTATGATGGGCCACCGTGGTCAAGTTGTCTTCTTGGGGAGAGTATTTCTTTTTAAAAGAAAAATAGTTTCCATTTACACAGTGATTTACGTTATCTCATTTGACTTTTACAAGTGTATGAGTTAGATATTGCAAATATTATCATCTCTATTTTGCAGATGGAAAAACTGGAGCCCAGATTGGTAAAGACACAGTTCAACATCAGAGTTCATAAATAAATGATACAGCCTGGACTTGAACAAACCAAGGCTTTACTTACTGGATCACATTGCTTCTTTTCTTATAACTTCAGTGATAATAATAGTTTACATTTATGTAGTGCTTTATAGTCTATAGACATTTTTCTCCTAATAGGGAGGTAGACTATGGTACATAATAATGTGCACCTTCAATTAAGAGACGCTATCCAATTCAGAACTGAGTCTATCTCAAGGTTGCAGAAACTAGAAAAGACAGTTGAATAACTTATATGTCCTTAGACATAGATAAGAATTATTAGCAACTCTAGAAGAAAACCCAGAAGGCAGGCAGTGTGATATAGTGGAAAGGGTATTGTGTGAGGAATACCGGGTTCAAATGAGAGTTCTATTACTTACTACCTTTACGACCTAAGCCAAGTCATTTCACCTCTGTTGGTTTCAGTTTCTTCATCTGTAAAATGAGAGGATTGGCCTAGATTTTTCTCTATGGTCTATTACAGCTCTAAATTGTACAAGTCTACTCAAAAAAAGTTCTATTTGTTGATAAAGACTAGATGACCATGTTCAGTATATTTCTTTATGGGATGGGTTGAACTAGACCACTCAGAAGTCCCTTCCAAATCTAAACCTCTCTGATTCTGTGATTATTAACCTGAGAAAAATGATAAACTGCTTGAAGGTCAGGACTAAGTCTCCTAAAAGATTTATTTCATATCCCTCCAACAATTTTGGACACATAATAGGTACTCAGTAAAGACTTGTTTTTCTTTTAATACTTTGAGATGGCCATTCAAACAGAAATATAAGCACATAAAGATATATGTTCATACCTCTATGTGTACACATATGTGTGTATACACATTTGAGCGTACATGTATATGCATACATATATGTGTATACATATAGTGTTAGGGAATAAATTAAGGTTTACAGTTTTTTTTTAATTTCTAGCCCATTTGTTGACTCCTAGGTTAGAGGACTTTGCTGGTATTTTAGCTACAACAAAAGTTTTGGGGGCACGCATACATATCAGTATAGGGTCATCATCATTGTTAATGAAAACAGTAATATTGCAATCATCAAACATGCATTAAGCACATACTATTTGACAGACATGCTGGGCATTGGTGATCAAAAGACAAAAACAAGCAGTTGCTGATCACAGAGACCTTATATTCTATTGGGGAAAATAAAATATATTTGTGTAATGAAATGTGAAACAGATGCAAAGTAAATGCAAGGTAAAGTATTTTTGGTATCCAGAGCACTAGCAGCTAGGCAGGGGGCACAGGAAAAGCCTTATATAGGAGGAAGAACTTGAGACCTGAAGGGAGCTAGGGATTCTAAGAAGTCTACATGAGGAGGTTGGGCATTCAGAAGAGCCTCGAGTGCCAGAGTCAGGTGAGAGGAGACGATGACAGTGGCTGATACCTCCACCACTACTACTATTACTTGTCACTACCACCACTGCTATACTTCTTTCCTTTCTCCCATCACCTCCAGCTTTTGTACCTTCACAATTCTGTTCTTTATTTTCTGGAATATCTTCAGTCTTGTATTTCAACCTACAAAGCCCATCCTCAAACACCCAGCTCAAATGTTTACCTCCTCCCTAGAGCCTTCCTTGATTTTTTCCAATCCATAGTGACTGCAAGTGGCTCCCTATTTTAATTATGCTTTTGATATATACTTATTATAAATGTATAATACATTATGCCATATTATATTTATTTACATGACATATTACCTCTATGAGATCCTTCATCTACCTCATCTAATCTTATAGCTTAATGTATTTATACAATATTTTGTTTTGTATTATATCTATATAGCTTTCTATCCCTACTAGATCATAATCTCCTTGAAGGAAGGAACCATGTCTTATCTCTCTTTTTCTGTCCCCCAGTACCTAGTATAAAGCATTACACATATTAGGCCCTTATTAAACATTTGTTGAATGAATAATATTTTACACCAAACATTTACTTTTTGTGTTTTTTTACTTTTGATACAAAAATTAAAAGTAACATCGATTCTTATCGTCTAATATCTATTCCTGTGGACATAGTAAAATCTGATAATGCTGTACATTAACAATCTATATATAAAAAAGTAACAGTCTAAGAATTTCACAAAAACATTCAAAAATCTTCAATCAAAGGAATGACAAAAGAGAAGAAGGAAGCCAACTGAACTCTAGAGACTTCCATGTTAACAGGGAGAGGGACTGGTCCTGTGGTTTCAGTGATATAGGGAACTCTCAGATGAGAATTAGCCCCTTCTCTGCAATTTACAGTCTTAGAGAATTGCCCAGGGCACTGATAGTTTAAATGATTTACTCTAGTTCACACAACTAGTATGTGTTTTAAACATAGTCTTCCTGACTGAGGTTATTTCCCTGTTAACTGTACCATGTTGCTTCTCTTCCATGTTAATAAAAAGAGGAAAACCAACAGAATTTCCATTCTGCCTTTGTTTAATTTCACGCACTCCTTCATACCTACACCCACATCAGCATTCTGTTTTAGATAAAAAATAAGCAAACCTGAAGGATTATATATTAATATAGGACATTATACTGTCTCTTTCTCCTGTTGACTTTTTTTTCCTTTTGAAGGTCATCAAAGTATGTGAATACCATCAAAAATAAATCTATTCTGAAGATCTCTGGTATGTGAGAGGAACGTTCATTAATTAAAGACTGCTCCCTTCATCTATGAGAAGTCAATGGGAGTTTAGGCAGTGAAGAAACAATGAGCCTGAGCCAGAAATCTGAAAATACTCTTGTACAGAGTATAGACCTTGCTCAGACATTATGAGACTCTAGGTAAGAGAAATGCCAATAAGTTATGGGGATTCTATCATGGAGGCAAGAACTGCATGGTCACTGAAAAGGTAAGAATTAGTTCTTTTGTCAAACAAGTCCGAAAATTTTATCAGCCTAAAAATGTTTTCCCAGCCTATTCTCCTTTGTAAGAAGAACCCAAGCAGTAAAATAGTCAACAAATCAGCATTCTTTACTATTTACCTCAAGCAGATGGATGAGATGGTTTTATATATATATGAGATGGTTATATTATATATATGTATATATATGTATACATATATATATATATATACATAAGGGTGTGTATTAGAAATACAACTAGATCCAAGTCATGTAATTAAAAGAGAAGGTTCAATAATATCCCTGAAAAGAAGGCTGTTATATCCAACTGGGATACTAAGGCAGCCTGTAGAATAGGATCAACTCCTCCACAACACTGGTAAAATTTATATAGCAAACAATGATTATATTAGAGACCAAAAAGAATGGATGGTGAGGAGAGATTACACTTGCCTGGTTTCTTCTTTAGCTAACAGACGGGATGGCTGTTCCAGAAAGTTTCTAGACGCGGTTAGTTAGCTTGGTAAGAAAGTTCTGCCAACCACACCCAAACCAAAAAGGTACTCAAAGCAAGAGACTTAAAATTTAGAAGCCGATGAATCTCTCAGTTCTGCTTGCCACTTACCTCTTTCTGATTCCTGAAAACAGAGTCAGTCTCCACATTCCACCTGTTTCTGTCAAGGAAAACAGGCTGTGAGTCTCAGCTCTATTCACAGAGCTAGTTTCCGAGGTCCGGACAGTTACTTGTTTCACTTAAGCAAAGCTGAATAGCAATCAAAATAAACCTCAGGGCTTGGTTCCAGAAGCACAAGGTCCAATCCATACAGCCTAGGGCTCTTTAAACCCCTGATATAACACTGATATTTATGAGATCAATATGTGTGCTGTTCAGAAGGGCAACATCACACACACTCACAAACATTCACAAAGTGGGCTTCTGTTGTCAGGATGAAATGAGGCAAGTCAGAGGAACTGGTTTGCTTCCAGGCATCTCTAACCTCATGATTCAGCCCTCTCCAAGTCCCCAGGAACTTAAATGACTCTGCTTCTTCCTTTGCATGTATTTACCTTTGTCTGATGAAGAATGGTTTATGACTGTACCTATCAGAGACTGTAACTTGACATTTTTGAGCCTCCCTTGATATATCTTGCAGAATATTGATTTTGGCTACTGGCATGTTGTTTGACTAATAGCCAGTCCCCAATGCACTAGTTAAAATAACTGCCTTTAAACTTAATTCTCATTTAAAATACCTGCTAAGACATATGTATATTGTGAAGATGAAGTGGAGGCAAGAACTGCTTTGCAGTTTTACAAAACTGCTTTACAAAGACTGCTTTTTTCCGTCAAGTTACTAAGTTCCAGATACTTGTTTTTCAGGCACTTGACAGGAATTTTGACCAAGAAATGGGGAAAATATTCACCTTTATACATATAAGAAGTCCAAGAGATTTTAGGAAGACCCCACACAGAGTAAACAGTATTATGCTCTCTGCCTGTAATGATATAGTAGGTCTTATTTTTTTAATTAAAACTTTAGTAGTCATGTTACAATATTATTCTTGTGAACTTAGAGCACAATATTTTATTCATTTCAAGTCATGCCTAGTTTGAAGATCAGGAAACTAAAAAATGGGAAGGTTTTTGTCAAATGTCATAAAGTGAGTCAGTGGCAGATCCAGACTTAGAACCTGGGAATCTTGACTGATTCAAGGGTTTTGATCACTAGATATTGTATCATTCTAGGAATACCTGATCTCTTGGCATCACTGCCATTTGTAATGTCTTCAGAAATTGCTCTCACACTAAATACCTTGCTTATTTATGTAACTGAAACTACTTTTGAGGCCCCATTAATTAATACAAAAATTTTCCTTATGAATCTATAATATATCTGTTGAAACATAGCTAAATTCTATTTTATTCTCACGAAAATTATATACAAAACATGGTTGACAACTTGGACTGAAAGCTTTGATTTGATTGGCAAGAATTTTAGAAAATTTAATAATTTCATAGAGAGCTATTCAATAGAGGTTTAATAACCTTTATCAGTAAGAATCTTATTGTACCTAATAATATATGTATGATTTATTATATGTATATAATTCAAGTATTATATATGTCTATATATGTGTGTATGTATACAAATACATGTATTTCCTCTACATATTCTCATTTCAGTAACTCCTAGTGCTTTCTGGAATAAAGAATGAGAAGTGATTTTTTTTTTTAAAAAGAAATTATCCAAAGAGGCATGAAAATAGTATCTAAGTTTTAAATATATGTTACTCTTAATTTGAATCATTTTTCTTTCTTCCCAAATTTCTGCAGGGCCCTAGAAAAACTTTAAGCATACAGACATGTCACCTATAGTGTACTGTGCAGCATTTATTCTCTACATGCATACAAACATGGCCACGTGGTTTACTCCACATTATCCTCCCCCATGCCATTTTAAAAGAAAAATTTTAGCTTGATGGATAGAGCTTTGGATATCTTAACTGATAACAGTTCATTACAAAAATAATAACACACTCCTATATACCTGCATTTGCTCATGTGACAAATACATAATTTGAAAAGGGAGCAATGACAGGAGATTGCTTTTGAGACAAAAGCAAGAGAAATCCTCGTATTTAGTGTGGGACTGTATTAAATGCCACATTTAAATATGCATTTTGTGTGTTATTTAATTCAATGGACGTTTATCAAGCCCGTGCTTTGAATAATGACTACTACAACAACAACAATAGCATACTTATATCTACTGCCTATGAGACAATGCTTAGTATAGCAGATGGAGGGCTAACTTTGGAGGCAAGAAGAGCTACATTTAAATCCTGCCTTTGATATATGCTAGTTGTGAGAACATGGACAGATAACTTAACTTTTCAATGCTCCAGACAATTCTCCAAAATTACAAGTTACAGATAAGTTACAGATCTACATTGGTGAAGGAAATTTCCATAATGAGAGTATTATACAGTAATGAAATCGCAAGTTTAGAGACCTCCCAACCATACCCACCCCCCCCAAAAAAGATCTATACCCTCAAGAGTTAATAAAGCGTTTGATATATGCAAGACACATTCCATTCCTATAAATAAGTATGATCAACTTGGTTAAATTCTAAGTAGAAACAATAGGAAGGATTAGATTTAGGCACAGAACCACTGAAGTCATTCATTTTAGAGAGATTCCCTACAGGATCCATTAGATATATTAGGTAATGGGATTCTGATGATGCCAAGTTTGTATCAAGAAAGGAAAACAGTCCTCAAGACCTAGATTAATGCTTGATTTTCTTTCTTTAGAAAGAAAAGTATAAATTACGAAAAAAATGCCAATATACTTCTCAAACCCATACACATTTGTTAAGAATATCACATATGCTTAAAGTATCTATTTTGCCTAAAGTCTAATTGCTCAGGTGTGTTTTACAATGTTTCTCAAATAAAACACCTATTAATGAAAAAATATTTAATTGGTGACTTTCATGCCTCAAATCAGAAATTTCTAGGAAACTAATAAAAATATCCTTGCTCAGAAAGTTTCTCTTTATAACTCTTAAATGTCCCTAAAGACAGTCTTCCCTAGTTCAGTAATAAGTGCTGCTCCTTGTATTCAAAGATCATCAAGACTATTTTGTTGTAGAGAAATTGTTTTTCTTCCCTTTATATATGACTCTTTATACTTATTTAAATATCATAACAGCTGATTGCATAAAGAGACTAAATGGTAGGCATTTACAGATAATAGATACATGGGTAGATGCTGATATGATGAGGAATTTTTTTATAGTTTTCAATTATTTGTATGTAAAGTTTTAAAAAATATATCATACTACTGCTATCGATCTGGAACTGTGCTAGCTCTGCCTAAATCAAAATGATGTGCAAGAGAGAAATTTATTTAAAAAAATACCTATCTTACACACACATACTGTATATATCTACAAATGTAATTCTATTTATACCCATACTATATAGATATTTAAGGTTTCTAAGGCCATATTATAAAATAAAGAGAGTTAAATATTTCTTGAATAGATATAATTGCCCTACTTTATGCCAAATAATATTCTCTCTTTCGATGTTGGAATGTCAGTATTTATCACATAGGATGTTTATCACATTTTGCAAATATGGCTTTTCTGTTTGGTCAAAATGTCCAACTCCAGGGTTTTTTCTGGCAGCTGAGCTACTGGCCTTATTAAGGGGAAATCTTTTTCTTCTTCTTCTTCTTCTTTAAATCAAACTGCTCTCCTGCACATCATTTTGACTTAGATAGAGCTAACACTGTTTCGGATGGAAAGAGGCAGTGCAATATGGTTATTTTTTTAAAAAAAACTTTACATTCAAACCATTGAGAAATATCATAAAGTGTGACTCATCACATCTGCATCAAGTTATGAAAAAAGTAAGGCTCGTTAACCTGCTGTTTGAAAACCAGAACACTTTTATCAGTTCATATAATTGCTCACCCCTTATTCACTGCTCAACACTGAAGGGTTCTTTGCCTCCTAAGATCCCACTAATTGCTGACAGATTTGATTTCTCTGGGACAGCAGGAGTCCTGTTTCTGGCCTTTACATCAAGTAATTGCTTTATTTTTCTCCCTCTGCTCTAAAAAACGGAATTCCCTTCTCCCCTGCTTGAACCTCTTTAATGGCTTCTTTCTCTGTTATTAAATCCTTGCCATTTAAATCACATTTAGAGATGTTTTGAATAACTGATTCCAATTACCAAGGCTCTTACCAAGAAGCAGCTGAAAACGCAAGTCATTACTTGCCCACAGACAAGCAACTACACCTTGCAGCAAAGTCTCTGGTGAACTGTATTGTATTTCTCCTCAGTAAGGTGCAATTTATACTCACAGGAGGCTGATATTCAACAAATATACAGCTGCCGGAGTTCGCCTACCCTATCATTTGCGCATAATAGATATTAGATTTTATATTTATTTTATAAATAGCACAATTCCTTAAAGAAACCGTTCTTTTCTTCCTGTAGTGGATGAGTTAGGCCACTTAAAACAACAGTAGAGATGAGCAGTTGACCGATAGATGACCTATGTTTGGCCATTCTTCAAAGATCTCATAAAAAAAAAATGGTGGGCCAAAACAGAACATGATGAGGGATCTCACATTCTTGTCAAGATGCAAGATGTAGCTTGGGTTTTGATAGATCATAGTTTGTTCCTTTCAGAGTTAGACTGTTTAAAGGCACAACTCCTTTTTATTTTAAAATTGATTATTAACCACACTTCTAATTACCAAAGATTTTTTTTTAATTTGGTGAGATTGCATAAAAAATTTTGCCATCATTAATATGATCATACCAGCAATGTCCTCATATTATTCAGTGTTTTTAAAGGATCCATTTCTCAGACATAGCCCGTGCAAAAATAGACAATAAAACCTTCCCTTTGATAAATTGAGCATTGTAGCTATCAACTATTTTTCTGTTGCTACACATATTAATTAAATGTTATAATGTAAAAGTAAAACATTTCAGGCAGGATTTCCTTTTTAATGAAAAGCATTTCAATACACTAGGCATATTTTATACATTTTCAGGATTTTAAAAAATGTACCAAATAGCCAATTAATGTTATAAACACATGCATAAAGCATTGGGCTTTAATAATTCATCATGTAATACTGATGTGGCTTGGTTTCATAACTATCAGACATAGCTATAATTAATAAACACAAAAAGATGTATACAAAGCTAATTTTTCTAATTTTATTAGAAAACTATGGCTGAGGTTAAGGAAGGTTATTATTCATTTTAAACTCTAGATCATTAGAAAATTCAAATTGTCTCTCATCCTTTATATGTAACATTCAAATGTTCAAAAAAAATTAGCCTATATAAAGATAGTGTCCAAAACATAGTTAATATCACTTTTTTAAAAAAAGAATGCTATTGTCATTAATCTATTCTTGATAAATTACCAGATTTGTAATCTATTTTAAAAGCTCCAACAGGAAGTTGAATCATTTATGTCAGCTGGGAAAAAAAAAAAGCAAAGTACAGTAGCTATTCCTAGCATGTTGCTAATTCTTTCAAATTTCAGCTCCTCGTGAATTTATTTAAGAGATTTTTGAGACAGATTGTATTACTATTTGACTCGCTTCAAGCCCTGACAAACAATATTAGAATTTAAAAGAATTTAGATGTGATCTCTGAATGACATCATCTCTAAGTATGTTTGCAAGTCACATGCTGCTTGTGATGTGCTCTTGGAAAACCAAAAGGCCCTAGGGTGATTGGCACGGTAGAAAAAGAGGAAAGTAGATAAGCTTTCCTGGATTTTGTCTGTCTCATTACACAATATTGCCTTTTAAATTATTTAAATGTGCTATTTATGAGAAGTACTACCTTGGAAGCCCTGGAAACTATACCTTTCCATTTTTACATGCCACAGGAAAGGCAATGCCTCTTCTATATATTTTATTATTAATGTACTTCTAACCTAAAGGCCATTAGCTGCTCTGCCCTTGGAACCAGTTTAGGAAACCAGTTTTGAACTTATTTAGCCATATAGAAAAAGGCTTTATTAATAGTAATAAGTACACATTGGAGAACCAGCAATATCTTTACCATTCTCTGTTATAAACAGGTAGCCCTCTGCTTCCTCCTGGCATTCAGTCAGAAGCTAATCTCCTATTTTCATATAAGGCACTTTGGTGAGATGTCCATTGGAGATAGCTCTCCCTGGAACTGCCTGACCTTCCAATGACCCTATCCCCATCCCTACCAGTAGGTTATCTGTAGCAATAAGGCTCCTTTATTGATGACTGAGAAAAGAGAGCCCCAAGCTTGGAGTCCAACGCCCTGAGTTGGAACTCCAGTTTTACAGCTTCCTCTTTGATCTTAGTCACTTCACTCCTGGGAGATGGAACATCCCAATCTATAAAAAGAGGATAATAATACTTGTACGTTCTATTTTATAAAGTTGTGAGGAAGGAATTTTGTACATTTTAAAGGGTCATATGAAAGTAGGTTATTATTGGGCAGCTAGATGGCACAGTGGATGGAGTACCCAGTCCTGAAGTCAGGAAGACTCATCTTCCTGAGTTCAAATCTGGCCTCAGACACTTACTAGCTGCGTGACCCTAGATAAGTCATGTAACTCTGTTTGCCTTAGTTTCCTCATCTGTAAAGTGAGCTGGGGAAGGAAATGGCAAACCACTCCTATATCTTTGCCAAGAAAACCCCAAATAGGGTCACAAAGACTTGAGCAGGACCAAAAAACAACCAATAAATTTTCAACAAAAGCATTTTAAACACTGAGAAACAAACCAAGAAAGTCTCTTAGATGCAGCCTGAAGGGGTAGGTATTTATCACAGAAATGTTCAAAATAGCATATTTGTATATATAGGTACATAAATACATATACAGAGGCATATATACACACACATACATATGCACATATATATACACACTATATACCCACATACACACACACAAACATAGATTTATGTCTATCTAGTAAAATAAGTTCATAGGAACCAGGTTAAGAATACCTAGACTAGATGATCTATGTAATCTCCCCTGGCTCTATTTCCTAGTGAAATATAGTTGTGAAGGTACCAAGGAAGTCTTAAAAAGTAAAAAAAAGTGAAAGACTGTCAGAGCTGGAAAGAATCTAGAGATGATTTGATAACATCCTTTCCAAAGGCTAAGAGCTCAGTCCTCCTGAGAGAGGCAGTATGACACAGTAACTAAAAGGCCAGGCTTGGAATCAGGAAGACCTGAGCTGAGTCCAGCCTTTGACATGTGCTAATTATGGGCAGCTCACTTAAGCTTTCAATATCCCCAGCAATATCTAACACTTCAACTTAAAGGTAGGCTGCCAATCCGTATCAGCAAAAGGGATTTCTACAGTAGCAGTTCCTATATGTCTGAATAATGATAATTATTATAGCTAATATGTACAACAACCCTGGGAGGGAGGTTCTGTTAGCTCCATTTTACAGATAAGGAAACTGAGACTGAGATGCAACTTTTCATATAGTTATCAAATGGCATGTAGGTGGTGCAGTGGTAGAGGGTTGCAAGGCCTGAAATCAGGAAGACCTGAGTTCAAATACAGTCATAGACTCTTACTATCTGTGTGACCCTGGGCAAGTGACTTAATTCTGTTCCTCATCTGTAAAATGAGCTGGAGAAAGAAATGGCAAACCACTCCAGCATCTTTGACAAGAAAACCCCAAATGGAGTCATGAAGAGTCCAATACTACTGAAATGACTGAACAACAACATCGTGTAGCTAGTAAAGCGTTTTATGGGAGGCTTCAATCTCAAGTCTTCTTGATTTGAGTCCAACACTCTAACTACTATACTACCTTAGTCAGGGGTGGGGAACCTGCGGCCTTGAGGCAACATGTGTCCGTCTAGTTCCTCAAGTGTGGCCCTTTGACTGAATCCAAATTTCACAGAAAAAATTCCCTTCATAAAAGGGTTTGTTCTGTAAAGCTTGGACTCAGTCAAAAGGCCACTCCTGAGGACCTAGAAGGACACATGTGGCCACAAGGTAACAGGCTCCCCACCCCTGAAGATGCTTATAATAACAAACAGAATTAACCAATATTTTTATTTCTTCTCTAATCCCCAAAATTTTTCTCAATGTGCACCAAGCCCAATACTGATAAAGGGAATTCATTGGCTCTTGGAGCATAGGGATAAATCACGATACAGTTGAATGAGCACTGAAAGTAGAGACAAAGGATTTGGGTTCAAGTCCACTTTTAGCAACTACCACCTACATGACCTTAGGCAAGTCATATAACCTCCTGGACCTGAAATTACTCATCTATAAAATAAGGGGATTGACAAGAAGATCTTTGAGGCACTTCCCAGCTCAAGATTAAATGATTCATAGTCCTTCATACCAGCAAAAGGTATATTATCACCTCACTTAGGTTCTAACAGTTAGGTTCTGGAGTTGGGCATGAAGCAGTATGAGCTACTAGAAAGACATCAATATCTTGGAGGAGAATGAGGAATGAATTAGGAATCAGGAAATTGGGGCTCAAGGCCAATTCTGCTCTGTGTGAACCCTGTGACTTTGGGCAAATCAATTAATCTCTATTTGAATACTCCGATATGTAGAACAAAGGGATTGGAACAAATATCCAAAATCTTTTTGGCTCCAATGTTCAATAATTCTACTCTAGATCAACTCAATACTTGTCATTGCATTTTCTCCTTAAGAGGAGCTCTTCATCTGTCCTAGGCCCATGTGAAACATTTCTGGGTACTGCCTATTTGACATTCAGCTTGGTAGAGTGGACAGAAAACCAGCTTCAGTCAAGGAAAAGTCTGGGTTAAAGTCCTTTCTTTAACATACTGGTTGTCTGACCCTGGGCAAGCATCACTTAACCTCTGATTGCCCCAGACAACTCTGGCTGCTGATCTGTTTTGGTAGATCTAGGATACTCCTCAATGGGAATTCCTTAAACTGATGAAATGATAGGAATCGTCCAAAAAAAGAAAAGTCTACTTTACTATATGAGATTGGGGAGGCAGTGTCATCCAGTTGGACTAACATTGCCATTATTTCCTTTGAATTCATTTCTATAAGGTCTCCTATAGTTCTAAACCCTGATAACTTAAGGCTTGGTCTTATAAAGGCATTCTAAGTCATACAGAAAATGAACACCTGCTTCCCCAGGTACAGTGTCCTGGAGCTGCTGACTTTCCCTAGTAATCTGCAGCTGCCATCTTTGAGCAGCAAGTATACTATTATAACGGTCTCATCTAGGCTCTCCGCAGGGATCATCCAGCTTGGCCCCCAACCTTGATGTCTGACAAAAGACCAGGTGGGTGTTTGAAATTGCTGGCATGCATGGTGCCAGGTAAATGGCAGGCCGTTTAGTAAAGATCTCTGGACTTGATTTTGGATCGAATTAGAATGTGCTATAAAGTACACTACTGGTATTAATGAGACTAGTGGAACAATTAAGTATTATTTAGCTCTTTAAAACATAACAAGATAATGTGAGACTTGACAGTGCTTTAATTTTACTCATCTGTGTGCCTAATGAATATTAATTAAAGCTTATTTTCCCATGTTAGGTTATGATGTGTGCTTGTACACACCTTACAGACAATTAAGTTTTGGAACAAGGTGCTTGCCCAAGTCTCAGTGTAAATCATCATTAGAGCTGAGAACTGATGCTTGTTTCTCCATTTCTAATTAGAACATCCTTCAACATATCTATTGGGATCTGCCTGTGTCAGCAACTTCCTCTTAGAGTGCGTAAAAAGCACTAGACTGTTAGTTGGGAATGGCCGCTAGATGGCGCTGTAGGGCAGCTAGGTGATACAGTGGATAGAGTGCTGGGCCCTAGAGTCAGGAAGACTCATCTTCCTAAGTTCAAATCTGGTCTCAGACACTTATCAGCTGTGTGACCCTGAGCAGGTCACTTAACCTTGTTTGCCTCCATTTCCTCATCTGTAAAATGAGCTGGGGTAGGAAATGGCAAACCTACCCTATCTTTGCCAAGAAAACCCCAAATGGAGAGTCAGACACCAATGAAACAACTGAACAACAAAAGTAGTTGGGAGGCTTGGGTTCTAGTTCCAGTTCTGTCACTAACATGCTGGACCTTAATTTCTTGATCTTTGAAATGAGATTATCGGTAAAAAATTGTCTCTAAGGTCCCTTCTAGCCCTAAAAATTCTGATTCTCTCTTCCTATGTAGTATCTTCACTTGTATTTACCTGAACCTTTTGACTTTATACTGACTACATTGGGAGACAGGTAATTCCCCTAACAGCAAGTCTATTACAGTTGCCTAGATAGCAACACTTTCAGTTGTGAAGATTATTCTTTGATATTGAGGAATTTTTAGCAAGAGAGTCAACCTGGCCTAGGAAATAGACCTGAGAAACCAAGTTCTAATGTTTTAACTTTATAGTGCTTTGTGTACATTCTCTCAATGCCTTTTAATTGGCTAGCTGGGGGACAGCCAACCCCTTGGACAAGCTCATTTATTTCAATATCATCTCTAGCTCCTGCTGTAAATGTTTTTGGGGGCAGATTCAGAAGAACTGGGACAAGACATTTTGACTATTGCCTGAAGGCAATTTGCATCTCTTAAAGATGAAGAGGCAGAGGTTAAGCATAAGCTGAAACTCATCATTACTCATATACTATGGGGTTTTTATATATCATTTCACATGAATGCATTTTTAAAAGTCAAATATGTGATTTTGAAAGTCAAATATCTGCTAAAGAAATTGGACTGACCCAAATCTGCCTTCAGTGTTTAATGGTGAGGATGCTGTAAAATTTTGAAGCAATTTTGTTTTCCATACAACATATTCTTTTCTAGCAAGAAAATCTTTCTTTGCTCTACAGTCTTCTTTGTACCCACAGAAATGCCTGATTTGGCTTGGTATGAAGTCAAACAAACTGTTCTCATCATAAGTGGAGAAAAGGAAAAATTCTTTTCATTTAAGTTCTGAGTTCAGGAAAGGTTTGTGTAAAAACATTCTATGTAACTATAGTAGTTGGCTACTGTGCTTTTGTGATCTATCTGTAGAATAGTTACTTTCTCCTGCATCCAACGTGAAAATAATGGAGAATGAAAAATTCAGCCTATTAAAGTGCTGAAAACATAAAAATGCTTATAGAAAGGTGTTTTTTTTTTTGACACATGAATGATCATGCACATATAAGGAGAATACCTTCTCTTCTCTATTTCCATCCTTCCCTTATGATTGTGTCTTGTCTATCAAATTTAGGTCATAAGCCTACTAGGCTGGTACCATATTGAAGCCTGAATTCCAGGCACTACCTTCCTGATACATAGTCTATATTGAATCACATTTATCCCTGGTGCTCACTCTAGGAGAAAATAAATCTGAAAGCAATAATTATGAGACTTAAAATACAACAGATGAATATCAATGTTTAGGGGGGAGAAAAGAACCATATACAAACAATTACATGACAAGAAAAATGCTTCAAAGAATATTCATGCTTTATTTGAATTTTTTTAGACTTATGGGGGTAGGGAGAAGCAGAAAGGTATCATTATTCCCATATTATAGATAAGGAAATAAGAATTGCCCCAGGTCAGAAGGTCAGACCATAAAAACATAAAATTATCCAATGTTATAGTAAATGTGGGCATCAAAGACCTTCTGATTCAACTCCCTAATTTTACACTTGAAAAAATGGATTTTGAGAGGTGGAGTGAATTGCCCATCTTCTCATGGGAAATCTCTGACAGTTGGAAACTGCCATACAGGTCTCCATTCAAGTCAATAAATGTTTGTTAAGCACTTGCTGCATGTCAGGCACTGTTTGCTAAGCCCCTACTCTTTCCATTACACCAGATTGCATATACGATGTGTGATTTATGAGTTAGCAGTGAGGGTAGAGTCTAGTGGCTTAATAATCAGAGGAAAGAGCTGAGAATGAGGATATGTGGGTTTTAATACTAGTTTAAGAGCCAAGGGGACTTGGACAAATAATTTCAAGCCTCAGTGCCCCAGTTTCCTCATTTAAAAAAAAAAAAAAGCTTATCCACAAGAGGGTATGAAGTAGTCGAATACTTTGTTAACCTTAGTAAAAAGTTTTGTTGCTCCTCAGGTGAAAAGCATTATGGAAGGGCTTAGGATGCTTGATAATGGCTTCCTGATTTTTAAACAACCTTTGGAAACACTTAAGCCTTTTGATTGTCTTGCCCTTCTGCTTTAAGACACAGAAAGACTTAAAAATACCAACCAACAAGTAAATGTCAAAAGATGAAAAAAAAGTCTCCCCATAAGCTCTGTTTTTCATAAAAATATAGATTTAATAAGTTTCTAAAGAAAAACAGAACGGTCATGTGAGGACCGTGCCAAACTTATAAACTTTGACAGTCCTGCACACTGAGACGAACAAGCCAATGTATTTCACAAGGAATAAAATACATTTTCTCCATGAATTCATTGAAGGGGGGGATCACATCTGTCCTAAATTTCTTTGAAAGAGCAGACCGGGCTCTCAGCTCCTTTGAGGCACTCTGCTGAGCTTGCCAGTTTATCTTCCATGAATTCACAACATCATCATAATGCTATCAACAGACAAAGTTGAAAAGATAACTTGAAAACTGTCTTTTTGTTCTTATTAAGCTTTCAAGGCCAAGAAACGTTTTTTCTCTCAGAGTGCATTAGATCTTATAAAATAAATTCTACTATTAAGAGGGTTAAAGAAGTAAATTATTAATGGTAGCAGTAGATAGAGCACAGGATTTGGAGTCAATAGACTGGTGTTCAAATCCCAGTGCAATGTTTGATCTTGAATAAGTTTCTGATTCTCAGTTTTATTAGGGTTTCCAAGTCATCTCTTCAGCTTTGTCTGTTGATAGCGATACAATGATGTTGTGAATCCATCAAAGATAAACTCGCAAACTCAACAGAAAACAGACAACAAACTCAAAGGGACTGAGAGTCAGTCTGGTGACATGGGGAAGTAATTTATGAATGTTTCTTGTAAGTCAACCGAACTATTATTTCCCATACGCTACAATAATAATAACAAAAAAGATAAACATTTATGTAGTGCTTACTATATATGCCAGGCATTGTGCTAAAGACTTTACAATTAATAATTCATTTGATCCTCAGAACAACCCTGGGATGTGGGTGCTATTATTACCCCCATTTTATAGATGAAGAAACTGAGGGAAACAGAGGTTAAGTGGCTTGCCCAGGGTCACATAGCTAGTAAGTGTCTGAGGTAAGATTTGAACTCACGTCTTTCTGACACTTAGTGGCTTGTAACCTTAGGGATGTCACTTAACCTTTTTTGCCTCAGTTCTACATCTGTAAAGTGAGGCAAAGGAATGGCAAACCACTCAAGTGTCCTTGCCAAGAAGATCATAAATGTGATCACAAAGAGTCAGACATGACTAAAAACAATGGAACCATCACAATAACAACTTCCTGACTCCAAGTCTGGCCATCTATCCTGCATCACCAGCGCAGGGGTGGGGACCACACATGACCCTCTAGGTCCTCAAGTCACACTTTTGATCACACTCATTTGGTCTCCCAAATATACCATAAAGACAAAGTTACCTGACTTACCAGTACACAGCAAACAAATATATAGTGAAGAGGACACTGGGAGGCCTGAGTATGGCTCTCTGCTCTTACCCTTATTAGCTATATGAACTTGGTCTAATTCCCTGATCTTCTGTAGCTCAGTAAAACTGACATAATAAGCTTTGTATTATCTACTTCATAAGGCTATGAGGAAGAAAGCATTTTGAATCCTATAAAGAACAATATGAATATGATCTATTGTCAAATTTACTGAAAGGTTTTCATACCACATTTTATGATTCCATTATTTGAAACAAAAGGTCAATTTACATGGTCAAAAAACGAATCCAACCACATTATTCTCCTGTTCAAGAAGCTTCACTGGCTCCCTACCACCTCTGGGATAAAATAGATCCTTTGGCCTTTAACATCCTTTAACAACATTAACATGACAATTTGGCTTTATATGTCTTCCCAGATTGATTTCACATTACTTCTCCCTGTGTACTCTGCAAGACAGCCAAGATGGTCTACTTTTGATTTCTCTATACCCAACATTCTGTCCCCTAGTTCTATCCATTTGCTCAACCTGGAATATTCTCACTTCTTATCTTTGCCTCTTGGAAACTATAGCTTCCTTCAAGACTCAGTTTGTCTCACATGAGGTTCTTCTTCATCCCAAAATTGTTACTACTCTCCACACTCCAAAATTACTTTATATTTGCTTTGTATGTATACCATATTTGCTTATTTGTGTGCATATTGTTTTCCCTTATTGGAACGTAAGCTCCTAGAGGGTAGGTCCTGTTTTATATTACCTTCATATTCTCAGTTTTGAGCAATCCATGATGTAGATCAAGTGTTTAAAAATGCTTATTGAATTGGATAAATTTAGTCAGGAGAAATAATCTATCCACATTGAAAACAGTAGTCATACTAATTGCCATTTTTTAGACAAAATAATTATTTCCATTTTTTATGCTTAACTGGGTTGATAAGGGTTGTGTAGACAAAGCCCTTTTAGGCATTTTCTCTTTCTTTGGAACACAGTCTCATTTCTATTTGTTCAATATTTAGAGCTGCTTCTTGAGTACACGATATTTCACTATTTCAAGTATAGTCTTTTCAATAAAAACCCAAGACAAAGAATTTAGCTATTATGAATTTACAAACCAGGAAATTCTTTTAGCTAGAGTGCCTTAAGATTAATGTTCAAAATTTTAAAAATACATTTTACCAGCAATTTTAGTATATTTGTTCAATTTCCTTTGTATTTTGAAAAACTTCCATTTTTTCTGGGTGCAATATCCATGTCTTCTCAACCTTGACCAACCTGTTCATTTTTATAGACTAGTAAATTCCACAGAGTGCTAAGAAATGAGAAACCAAATGGATTTCTCTATTATCTTGCTTTAGATTTTCGTGCAAGAAGGTTGCTAGGAGCTGAGTGTTTCTCTTTAGTATAAATTTTTCTGAATTGACTTTTTTTCTATTTTGAGTGTGTGTAGTACATAGTCCAGTCCAGATTTATGTATGTTTTTATAATGCAGGGAACTCTTGGATTTCTACTGATGCAAACTTGAAACTCATCTACAATTTATAGTCTTATAATTTATAACTATAGAGCTGGTAAACCCAAAAGCCTCAAGAATATCAACCTATTCCCTTGCCCCAACCTCTCTCTCCAGACCATTAGCCCTACTTCAAGCCTACTGCAACAGCAGTAGAAAAAGAAAGCAGCCTTTGAAACCTCTGCAAATGTTAGAGTCTCCACTGAATACTAAAGTTCTTGGAATCATCAAATTGTTTAACATCAGAAATTAACATGATCTTATTAATGAAACTGACACTAAAGAAGATGTGTTACTATCTGCCTTGCTGCTATACCCTAATTGCTACTAGTCTTTTCCATCAGACTTTAGATGAAACTTCCCAAATATGTTGCCTCTGTATTAGACTATGCGTTCCTTGAAAGCAGGAAATGTTTTACTTTTCTAATTGCATTTCAAGTACTTTTCACACATTAAGTGCTTCATAAATGCTTTTAAAATTTGTTCATCTGTTCATTGAAAAATGAAAAGTGCTGCCTTATAATATATTGAGTTTGGTATCATTGGAAGAGTTTGAGTTGAGTTTGAATGGCTATTCTTTAAGAATGCTATGGATAGATAGGGGTGGGTGAGGAGGGAAGAAGGGAGAGAATCTGGAACTCAAAGTTTTAAAAACAAATGTTAATAATTGTTTTTATATGCCACTGGGAAATAAGATATACAGGCAATGGGGTATAGAAATCCATCTTGCCCTATAAGAAAGTAAGGGGTGGGGAGGAGGGGAAGGATATAAGAGAGAGCAGATTTAGGGCAGGGGTATTCAGTATGCTTGCCATCTTGGAGTTGGGGGTAGGGAAGAGATGGGGAGAAAATTTGTAACTCAAAAGCTTGTGGAAATGAATGTTGAAAACTAAAAAATAAATAAACTTTTAAAAATTAAAAAAAATTTAAGAATGCTATGGATAGAATCCTTGATTTGGGTGTGAGGTTGGATTAGATAAAGTCTAAGGTCCTTTTCACCTCCAAGACTCTACTATAGCTTTTAAAATTCCACTAAAGTTTTACACTAAGAGAAAATTAGGGAAATGCCTTCCTAGATAACAAAGAACCTAGAGTAGAAAAAAAGTCAAAAGGTATATAAAATATATATAAGGTAAGAAATAACCTGCTCAGGCAAGAAAACCAACTAATTTCAGGAAAAATATTGGCATATGAAAACTGTCTTTTTGTTGAAAGCTTGTCTAGAAATGGTACCAAAAGGTATAACATCGGAGGGAATTATGAACAGGAGATATACTTCCTCTACTATGAATGATTCATGTAATAGTAAAGTCTTATTATGTATTTAGAAGGATATCACATACATGCTTAAATAAATGACCATTACTTGTTTTTCTTATACAGATAAGACTTCCTGAAATCCCCAAATGTTATGACTTTTGGAAAGTTTCCAAAATCATGAAGATAGATTATATGAATAAAACTAATGCCATCAGAGAAGATGTCAGTCATGATTTCTATTACACATAAGTTGTCATGATTTGTTTCATTTCAGTTGAGGTATCCAGAGAGTTGAAAATTCTTCAAATTAAATAATCATCTTTTTTTGATAAACAAATCTAAACTGATAATCCCTCTGGGCAATAGTACCCAATCATTTCAAGACTTTGCCATAAGTTTTCTTGGCACCTTTCCTAATATTTTTGTCCTTTTCCTCCCCTTTCTCTTAGTTCATGTCTTAGCTTTGAGAACATCCCCCTCCTTTTTCCCTTTTATTATTCACTAGGCCATAAAGCATTTGTCAACTCTCCTTCTAACTGAGCAAAATTTGGCGGGATTTCCTTCAGAATTATTGATGCCTTTTCTGATTTGGCCAGAGGAATTAACCATAATAGGACACAAAATGCTCCCTCCTTCTGAAAAGAAAATTGAATACTTGGATGATAGCATCAGATAGAAATAATATTAGCACATAATCATGTTTGAGACCTGACACATCCTGCTTTATTCAAGAGAAAAATGATTTTTTTAAATGAAGAGCTTATCATGTGATAGGAACTCTATTGAACATATAACAGAAATGTCTCTTGTTGTCATGGAGCTGATACACTGAAGATGGCTAAATAGCAATCTTATTATTTAGCAAAATACTTCTTGTAAAAATGGTGGAGGGTATAGCAATGACTAAACAGTTAGATTTGGGGTTGGGTTCTCAAAGATAATGCCAGGTCCTGCTGAGTGAGCTAGAGAGCTTTGTGGATAGGCCTGGCAACAGACTCAGTGTCTGTCATCCAAAGACTGGCCCAACTAAATTTGGAGAGGCTTCTCACCAGAAGGCTGGCCACTAGGTAGTGGATTTTTTTTTTTGGCTAGAACAACCCACAAAGCCCATTTACTCATGCCTTAGGGGCTACAATCTGCCTTGGTAAAGGGAACACCTACATCAATGAAATCACAGAATTGAGTTAATGAAATCACAGCATCTAAAAAAGTCAGGGTTACGTAGGAAAAATAATTTTCATTCCTACCCACTACCCTGTGACAAAAACATAGCAAAAAATGCATTTGAAGATGTAACTGCAAAATACTAGGGAAGGTGGACTAGCTATGCCAGATCTTAATCTGTATTATACAGCAGCAATCATCAAAACTGCTTGGTACTGGCAGAGGTGTAGAGTAGTGGATCAATGGAATAGATTAGGCGCAGGAGACCCAGCAGATAATGAATATAGTAATCTATTGTTCGATAAACCCAAAGACCCCAGTTTTTGGGATAAGAATGCACTATTTGACAAAAACTGCTGGTAAAACTGGAATACAGTATGGCAGAAAGTGGGCATAGATCACTATCTAACACCATATACCAAAATCAAGTCTAAATGGGTGCATGATCTAGGTGTAAAGGATGATACTGTAAGCAATTTGGGAAAGCAAGGAATAGTTTACCTGACAGATTTGTGGAGAGGGGAAGATTTTAGGACCAAACAAGAATTAGAGAGCATTATAAAATGCAAAATGGATAATTTTGATTACATTAAATTGAAAAGCTTCTGTACAAACAAAGCCAATGTAACCAAGATCAAGAGGGAGGTGGGAAATTGGGAAAGAATTTTTACAACTTATGTCTCTGATAAAAGACTCATTTCTAAAATTTATAGAGAATTGAGCCAAATCTATATGAATACAAGCCATTCCCCAATTGATAAATGGGCAAAGGATGTGAACAGGAAGTTTTCAGAGAAAGAAATTAAAGATATCTATAAGCATATGAAGAAATGCTCTAAATCACTATTAATTAGAGAAATGCAAATCAAAACAACTCTGAGATACCACATCTCTCCAGTCAGATTGGCTAAGATGACAAAACAAGAAAGTGACAAATGCTGGAGAGGATGTGGACAAATTGGAACGCTAATACATTGCTGGTGGAGTTGTGAACTTATCCAACCATTCTGGAGAGCAATCTGGAATTATGCCCAAAGAATTATAAATAATTTCATACCCTTTGACCCAACAATACCACTTCTAGGGTTATATCCCAAAGAGATCATAGAAGTGGGAGGAAGACCCATTTGTACAAAAATATTTTTGGCAGCCCTTTGTGTGGTTGCAAAGAATTGGAAACTAAAGGGGTGCCCATCAATTGGGGAATGGCTAAACAAGTTGTGGTATATGAATGTAATGGAATATTATTGTGCTATAAGAAATGAGGAGGTGACAGATTTCATAATTACCTGGAGAGACTTATACAAACTGATGCTGAGTGAGAGGAGTAGAATCAGAAGAAATCTGTATACAATCACAGACGTACCATATCTGTGATGACCAACTATGACAGACTGGACTCTTTTCAGCAATGCAGTGATATAAGTCAATCCCGAAAGACTCAAGAAAGTGAGAAATGTGCCATCCAGAGATATAACTAGAAAGAACTGAGCCTGAATCCTGATGGAAGCAAACTAAATGATCTTTTTCTTTTCATTGGTTTTATTTCTTCCTCACCATCTTTCATCCCACCCAGTACAATACACCTCTGTAATTGGAATGTCTAATATAAATTCATTTGCAGATCCTATACTGGACTATATGCTGTTGTGGGGTGGGGGGGAGGAAAGTAAAGGAAATTTGAAAATCAAGGAACTATGGAATTGAATCTTGTTAACTGAAACTAAACTAATAAATTAATAACTTCAAAAAATGTAACTGCAGTCCTGGTTTTGCTGTGTGACTTTGGGTAAGCTTTTTCTCTTTTCTTAACTTCTATTGAAAAAAAAAGGTTAAACTGGATTATCTCCAAAACCCCTTCCACTCTTTCTTTTTCTTTTTCTTTTTTCTTTTTTATCTTTTTTTCTATTAAACAAATGCTTTATTAACTTCTGTTTTACATCATTCATTTCTGCCAGATTTTGAGTTACAATCATTTTCCCCCCGTTATTCCCCTACCCAACCTCCCAGAATAGCAGTCCCACAAGATATCGCTTCCTCCAATCTGCTCTCTCCCATACCTTCTCCCATACCCCCTTCGACTTTTCCATTAGAGGAAGGTGAATCTTTGTGTCCCAATGCCTGCACATCTTATCTCCCAATTATAAGCAAAAGAGTATTAATAATAGTATTTATATATATTTGAAACATTTAATGTTAAGACCTCGAATTTCAGATCCATTTCCTTCTTCCCTTGTCACCCATTCCCTCTGGGGAGATAAGTAATTCAGTATATGTTGTACATGTCTAGCTATGCAAAACATTATCATAGTAGATATATTGTACAAGGCTGCTTACAATTCCCTCCCACTCATCCCACCCCCCACCTGGTCCATTCCCCACATGATCCTGTCCCTCTTCTATAGTGGGTACTTCCAACCACCCCTCCCCCCAAGGATGCCCTCCCATCCATCTTCCCTCCTCTCATCCCCCTTCCCCCTATTCTGCTGCAGGTTGAGATATCCCATTTAGCATGTATGTCATTCTCTCCCTGAACCAAATTCAATGAGAACGTGGTTTTGCCTTTTTGCCTTCCTATTCTTCCCCCCCTTACAACCACTTCCCCTTGCTTCTTCTACATAAGATAGTTTATCCTATACCCTACCCTGTCTCTCCCCATCTCCTCTTGCCACTTTCCTCTCTCACCTCATAATTTCATCCCTTGAGTATTCTCCCTTCCCAACAAATTCAACCTATGCCCTCTATCCATATATAACTGTAACCATCTACACACACATTCACATATGTACTCATATGACCACACACCCTTCTTCCATTATTTTCATAGTGAGAAAGATATCATCAGTCACCGTTATTGCTTTTCCATATAGGAATGTAAATAGTTCAACTTTGATAAGTTCCTTTTGATTTCTTTTCACTGATTACCTTCTCAGGCATCTCTTCCTTCTTGTGTCTGGATGTCAAATTTTCTATTCAATTCTGGTTTTTTCCTCAGGAATGCTTGAAAGTCCTCTATTCCACTGAATGACCATATTTTCCCCTGAAACAAAATACTCAGTTTTGCTGGGTAGGTGACCCTTGGGTTCATTCCCAGTTCTTTTGCCCTCTGGAATATCATATTCCATGCCCTTCGATCCCTCAGTGTAGAAGCTGCCAGGTCCTGGGCTATTCTGATTATGTTTCCACAATATTGAAATTGTTTCTTCCTGGCTGCTTGTAGTATTTTCTCCTTGATCTGGGGATTCTGGAACCTGGCTATAATATTCCTGGGAGTTTTCTTTTTGGGATCTTTTTCAGGAGGTGATCGGTGGATTCTTTCAACCTCTATTTTGCCCTCTGGATCTAAAACATCAGGGCAGTTTTCCTTGAGAATTTCTTGAAGGGTGATTTCTAGGTTCTTTCTTTGATCATGGCTTTCAGGTAGTCCAATAATTTTTAAACTGTCTCTCCTGGATCTATTTTCCAGGTCAGTGGTTTTTCCCATGAGATATTTCACATTGCCTTCTAATCTTTCATTTGTTTGGATCTGCTTAACAGCATCTTGATTTCTCATAAAGTCATTAGCTTCCATTTGCTCCAGTCTAACTCTGAAGGAATGAATCTCCTCAGTGAACTTTTGAGATTCTTTTTCCATCTGGCAAATTCGACTTTTTAAGGCATTCTTCTCCTCATTGCCCTTTTGGGCCTCCTTTGCCATTTGAGTTAGTCTATTTTTTAAGGTGTTGTTTTCCTCAGTCAGGCTGTTGACCCTCATTTCATACTTTTCCTGCATCCTTCTCATTTCTCTTTCCAATTTTTCCTCCACTTCTCTTATTTGATTTTTAAAGTCCTTCTTAAGGTCCTCTATGGCCTGCAACCCGCTCATGTTTTCCCCTGGGGCTTTTGGAGCAGGACTTCTGACCTCACAGTCCTTTTCCCGCTCTATGCCCCCAAAATAGGAGTCTAGGGTTGCATTTTTCTGTTTCCTTTGCCTTGGCATGTTGCCACTTAATTACTTGACTTTTGGGCTTGTTGCCACACTATGGCTTTAAGGCCAGATAGAGGAATTTTCGTCCCGAACGTGTGGGGGGCAACTTCCGTTTCTGGCAAGCTGTAAACCCACCCACGACTTCCACCCTAGAACACAATCCAGATCCAGGGAGGTTAAAGCAAGAGCGATTACCCCCCAAGACTGATCGCTGGATCTCCCTACAATTGCAGGCCAGGAGCTGGAGCTGCATCTGAAAACTACAAAATGGAGTGTCTCCTCAATGGCTTCTAGCCCCCAGGGGAGGAAGCTGATGCATTCCCCAAATACAGGTCCCAAAGTCCATAGGACACTAACCTCTTACTTTGTCCTAGGCATGTCTATGTTGATAATTCTGGAGTTGCCACAGCTACTGGTGTTCTGGGGTTCCTCCAGCTGGCTGTTGGCCCTGGTGCCCTGGGGCTAAAACCTCGGCTCATGGGGACCTCAGGTCCAGCTCGGCTCGGCTTCCCATGCTCTGCGCGCTGCTCACTGCCAGGTCCCAGACCGCTGCGCTGGTCCTTCCTGCAGGGCTGCTGGGCTGTCCTCAGTGGGAGGTTAGCTTCTCTGTGTCGTTCTGTGGGTGCTGGGGCTCCAGAAGTTGTTCAGAGTCCCCTTTTACATAGTTTGGGGGGAATCTGGGTGGCAGAGTGGCTTGGATGAGCTGTTTCTACTCCGCCATCTTGGCTCCGCCCCCCCCTTCCACTCTTAATATTATGTAATAAATGTGAAAGAGTTCTTAGTGCATCCTTGCAGTTTAAAATTTTTCCGTCTTTCCAAAAGAAATGTCCCTTTGGGATATCATAAAACTAATCAAAAAGCCTTGTCTTTGTCCTTTACCTTGCTCCTTTTCCTGCTCTTTTTCCACTTGACTCAAAAAGTGGGCAAGTAGCCAAAGACATGTTCTAATTGGTCCAATATAATGCTAAACAAAAGATTTTTACAGATGTTTATTGTTCCATAGAAATGCCTCTGGTTTGAGGTCTATAATAACAGAATAGCAGAAGTTGTTAGACTATGTCTCAGTCAAAATCAGTATATAAATAAAACTCATTTGATATGAATTGACAGAGATCGTTTTGGAGTTGTTGTTTGTCCCTCATTCTCAAAGACTCAAAGAGGACCTTGGCATCAGGAAGGTGATGTCGCAATTTGCAAGTGAATTGGATTAAAGTGAGGCAGGGCTGTGCAAAGTCACCAGCCCCACTTTCTCCTCTGTAGCCATCTGGGCCCAGTGGCCAGATATAGATCAGGATTACTGGAGATGGCCCTGGATGCAGTGGGAGACCTTGTCCTTTTTAAGCTAAGGTTTTTTCCTAGGTCTCAGTTTGTCCAAGGCAACACCCATTCAGTGATTAAGGCTATGTGAAAATGAGGCAATAACCTCTTTTATCAACCACTAGAAAAAGCTCCACCAGGAGAGGAAGCTATCTAGGGTCCCATGCTGTCATGCTGTAGTTTTCCTTGAAAATAGACTTTCAAATTGTTTTTAGTGCAACTTAAAAAATTAACTTAAAACATACAGAAATGCTGGCTCTGAATAAGTAAAGTTACATGTAGAGTTGAGGTTATTTTCCAGTTAATGGAAAAAAATCTAAAACAGCTCATTTCTCAAGAGAACAAAACTATATAGATATTATTACCTGGTAACACTTAGCCTTTTAGATATATTTAAAAACCAGCCAACTAACCATATAAATTAAAGAAGGAGGTGGAAGGTGTATGAACACAGTTTGCATCTTCAGTTTCAACTAAAACTGTGATGATCTGTGATTTCATCTATGTGGATTCTCTTTCCATTCACATAGATCATAATCCCTCTACAATGAATAATTGTGGCCAAAATATTTAAAAACCTATAGCCAGTCTCATTATGAACGTCTCCAAACAAGGGTGATCCCAAGACAACTGGCCTACAGTTCATTTATATGATCCAGCCTGTACTTGAAGTCTGGTAGGTTTTATTTCCCTATGATAGCCTTCTAGAACAGTGGTCACTTCCAGAGCACAAAGAAATATGGAAGTAAAACTTTGGCATAAATATAATCCTTACCACTGGTGCTGTAACCCAAGTGTAACCTGCTCCCAACTGTGGGACTCCAACCTACCTTTGGTTAAGAGAGTTTTTAAAAGTAATTTTAATTATGCAAATATAATTTGATAGCCTATTCCCACAAACCCTGCAGACATAAGAAATCAAAGAGCAAACTAATTACAACAAAATTGGAAGATAACTCAGGAAAATGAATATACTGAGTAGAGCAGTTAAGTGGTACCACGGATAGAATATACTGAGTAGAGCAGTTAAGTGGTACCACGGATAGAACACTGGACTTGAATCAAGAAGACTCATCTTCATAAGTTCAAATCTGGTCTTACTAGCTGCTTACTAGGTATGTGACCCTGGGCAAGCCACCTAACCCTGTTTGCCTCAATTCCTCATCTATAAAATAAACTGTAGAAGGAAATGGCAAACTTCTCCAGTACCTTTGCCAAAAAACCAAAGACGGTCACAAAGAGTCAGACATGATTGATGTCACTGAACAACAAATATACTGATTCTTATGTGCTTCCATTCCTACCTACCAATAAAAACATTCCTGCAAATTGCTACAAACTTATCCATCAGTGAGGAGTAACTAATTTCCCAAGGAAATGGGGAATTTCATATGGTGTGGGAGAGGGGAGGGAGTAGCTAGGTGACATAGTGAATAGAGAACCAGCCCTGGAGTCAGGATGAGCTGTGTGACCTTGGGCAAGTCAACCCCAATTGCCCCGCCTTCCCTCCTCAAAAAAAAACCACCATAAGTTTTCATGCCAGCATAAAACCTATTGTAACTTCTAACTAAGATGGCTGCCTGAATAAAAGCAGACCAACCAACTCTCATACATCTACTCCAGCAAAAACCTTAAGTTCACACCAGATTGAGTAATGATCAAAAAACATAATTAGGTACCATAGTAAGTGGCTTCTTCCACCTCATATCCTGAAAAAAAGTTAGATAAAAGCCCACAAGCAATAAGAAAAGGGACTACCAGCAAAGTCAGTGTTACCATAGACTAACAAGCTAGTAGACTGTCGGTGTGACTAGATATGGGTCAGAGATATGTATATCCTGCAAAGTTTTGAGTCCAGGCAACAAATAGATTCTCATTTATACATAAAAGTTTTCCTATATCATTTTCTTTTTGTGTTTATATTTAGATAGATAGATAGATAGATAGATAGGTAGAGATAGATAGATAGAAGTGATCCTTTTTGTGTTCAATTTTAGAAAAAAATTAATAAAAGAATTTAAAAAGATCTATTCCAACTTCTTGGGTTCAGGAGTTTGTTTCAGTCCTAGTACTGGTCTGTAAACTCCCTCCCCATAGACAGTCATCTCTACAAACTCTTTATCAGAAACTTGCCAGGTAGGAACTTCAACGACAATATCTGTTGCTTAGCAAAAAACATCATACGGGATCAGGGTGCTCTAGTTTCCTCTCTACTATCATCAACAAGAAGCATGTTGCCTCCATTTCAACTTGACAAATAAACATCTCCTGAAATAATATCTGTATCCAAGCAGAAATCTCACCAGATTAAGCTGGGTAAATCAGCAGTACCCAGACTCACAAGACTTACTCTGGGTACTACTCCCAATGAATGATAGCTTTCTTGTTCAGGATAATATGCAACTATGTTGAACAAGAGCCAGCCATCATGGGCAGTGATCAAAGGGCCCCTGTTACTATAAGTAAGTTGGTTGGTCAAATAATCAGTCTGGTATAATATATAAAGAGATAGCCTTGAAACTGAGAAGACCCAGTTTCATGACATGACACACTACCCACATGATCATGGCCAAGTCACTCAATTTAGTGTCCTAAGTAATCCTTTAAGTATATAAACTACAGGTGAGTTGCCAATCTTCATTGATGGTAGGAGCTTCCACACTGGAAGTTCCTTATAGTGAGGAAGTTACAGGCAGGTCTGTGAGGAGGAGGAGCAGGAGGAAGAGGATAAAAGGAAGGAAGAAAGGAAGGAAGGAAAGAAGGAAGGAGAAAGAAAGGAAAGAAAGGAAAGAAAGAGAAAGAAAAAGAAAGAAAGAAAGAAAGAAAGAAAGAAAGAAAGAAAGAAAGAAAGAAAGAAAGAAAGAAAGAAAAAGAAGAAAGGAAGGAAGGAAGGAAGGAACGAAGAAAAATGAAGAAAAAAGGGAACAAAGAAAGAAAAAAGGAAAAAACATGAACAGTTATCTTTTCCTTGTCACTGACCATAAATATTTTAAATATTAAAGGGTTATACTCACAGAAGGCTCTGTAAACCACTTCTAATTCTAGATGGGAAATTGGGTTTCTGTGGAATTCTCACCAATATAACTAATAAATATTCAACCTTGATATGAAAAGACTATTTCCTCAAGGAAACAATAATGATAGGAAAAATTGAGCTTGAATTTGTGTTCTAAATTATATAAGAGGACTGTTTCCTTGGTAAGTCATACAACTGGCTTCTTACTTTGGTACTATCTGGGCTGTGATACTCACAAAGACAAGGTAAAAATGAAGCAGGAATTTCCTAAGGGAGTATCTATGTTCTGCAGCCCCTGTCATAAAAGAATGTGCCAGGGCCTCATCATATATATCATCTTCTGGCAATTTCTGGAAAGGGGAACAAGAATTATATAAACCTTTCTCTCTTTTCCTCCCTTCTTTTATTTCTTTCTCTGTCTTTCTTCCATCCTTTTTCCCCTTTCTCTCTTGTTTTATCTTTGAATAAAACTTATTAATTAGTATTTAATTATTAATATGTCATCCAAAGGCCAGTAAGAAAGGGGAGACATGTATCTGATCAGTCTTAAATAAATTCCAAACAAGGAATTACAAAGAAGTTCACTTAAAGAATGGGATCAAAGAAATATGTGAGCAAAAAGGAAAGTGAGGCAATAGTGCTAGAAAATCTATGTATTCCACTGATACCCTCTTCATGTTAAGAGAAAGTAAAGAAGGCTCCCCGCACATTGTGTGGACCCTCCATGATGAATTTATAAGAAGGCAGGAAAAGAATGGCACAGGATGGACAGATATGTAGGAGTTGCAATATATTGAAAGAAATACCCATGTTGATAAGATCACAGTTCTATTTGAGTAATTAAGCTATTAATTAGGTTATAAGTTAAGTCAGTGTTTACATAGGCAAAATGAAGAGCTGTAGCCTTTATATTTGCATAGTGCTTTACAGTTTATAAAGTTTTTTTTTTCCTGGCAAATATTTTATCTGATTCTTACAACTTTGTGAAGTAGGCAGGATACTGTTCTCCTTTTTTTTTTTTTAACAGATAAGGAAACTGAGGCTTAGAGTGGTAAAGTGGTTCACCCAGTATCCTAAGGAGACAGGATTATTGTCCAAGAGGACATCCAAGATGGCAAACTAGGTAAGCAAATCAGGATTTCAAATCAGGGAGAGGTCAAAAGTGAGAAATTTCAAGTTCAAAACCTATAGCTCACGGTTCTTTACTTTGCTTTTTTTTTTTTTTTTGGAGGGGGAAGAAGGGCATTTGGGGCCAAGTGACTTGCCCAAGGTCACATGGCTAGTAAGTGTGTCAAGTGTCTGAGTCCAAATTTGAACTCCAGTTCTCCTGACTCCAGGGATGGTGTTCTATTCACAGCACGACTATAGCTCATATTTTTTTTTTAAGCAATTGGGGTTAAGTAACTTGCTCAAGGTTACACGGCTAGTCATAATTTATGTGTGGGTGCTCATTTTCTGAGGCCGGATTTGATCTCGGGTTATCCCAACTCCGAGGCCGGCGCTCTTACTCACTGAGCCACCTAGCCGCCCCTTTAGGGCAATTGGGGTTAAGTAACTTGCCCAAGGTCACACAGCTAGGTTTTTTTGTTTTTTTTTTGTTTTGTGTGGGTTAAGTGTCTGAGGCCAGATCCGAACTCAGGTCCTTCTGACTCCAGGGACAGCGCTCTACTCACTGCACCACCTAGCCGCCCCACTCATATTTCTTAAAGTGCCCTTCAATCCCACAGGAAGCTCAGTTCCCACAGTGATGCCCTCTCTGCATTTGGTTCCATGTCTTACTAAAGTACTTCATGATAACTTGGAACAGTGATTCCCATATGGGGATTTGCAACAGTGGTCTAAGAGGTTTGGGTTAAAAGTTCTTTAATGACACCTTTAGCAATAAATAATTGCCCAATTATGCTTAATTTTTTTTTCTCTCTGATAATAAACATGCATGTTTGAAGCATTATGAGTTTGTTTCTATGACAATTTGAAATCACCATGACAATATACACAACAATCATGGTGTTTGTGAAGTGATTTCATCAAACTCTGACTGTTTCGGACTTAGAATACAACGTGTTCTTCCAATTTCTCAATCTGTCGTCAACATTGCCCCAAGGTTCAGCATTGGAATACAGATCAATTCCCAATGGATGGTCAGATGCATGAACATACCCTCACTGGCATTCTGCACACTGCACCAGGGTAGCTCTCTTGTTCCCCTGTTTCCCTCTAATCATACCTCATCAATTGTATAATCACATGATCAAGATGTTAGGAACATTTACATTCTTGTAGCACAGATGTCAGGGTCCTTGAAAAACATGATCATTGGACCTGGGCATTACAAGCCATTTTTAAACCAATATTTGACAATTAACAAACTTTCTACAGAAATAAACCTTATTTCACCCCCTCATTGCATTATTAAGGTTGTTTTCCAATCTAAACTTATCCTCTGCTTGTCTTACTATTTTTCTGTCTGGCAAATTTTCAAATGAACTAGTTGGCAACATTTGTCAGTCAGTCAGCAGAGTTTTGGGGACAGCATAGCCAGCCGAAGTGGTAGAAGAAAAGAAATCAGGCCCAGAGAGATACTTTTCTTACAAAGGTTACTTCATACATAAACATTATTTAAAAACAAAGCAATATTTGTAATTGACTTTAAGAACATACTTTATTTAAAACAAGACTGAAAAGTATTTTTTTATATTGTAACTAACCATTCATTTTCACAATTGGTTAGGTGGCTAAAAATAGATAATGAATTTCTATCTGTCAGCAAAAGAATTTGTAAAATTCTCCTTACCATTTTTACTACATATTTGTGTGGGCAAGCATTTTCATTTTATCCTTGTGTAAATCAAAATACTAAAATAGATTAAATGCAGAACAAGACTTGAGACAATATTTTTCTGTTGTTAAGACAAATATGGAAAATTTTTAAAATAATTCCAAAATCAAAATTAAGGCTTTGTGTTATTTTTAAGTTATGTTAAAAATCTTTTAAACTGTAACTTAAGCGTTTAAGTGATATTTATATTCAATAAAATTTGTAAAATAAAGACATCTAATAGGAAATCTTCCAGATAATAGTAAGTCTACAAGGTCTTCTTGTATTACTTCTTTTAATTCTTACTCATATAATGTAAATTTTAATTTAGAGCTTTTTAAGGGGTAAAAGTTATTGTTGTTGTAGGCACTTAATGAATAAATCTAAAGGGATATTTTGAGTAAGGTAATAAATTACTCTGTGTGTTCACAACACATTTTTTGTTGTTGGTGGTGAAAGGGATTTGCAGAATAAAAAATGTTGAGCACCACATAATAAGGGTATCATAGAATCTAAGAACTATTGCTTCTCTCTAGAGCAGTCAGCCTAAGAAGTAGCAAGGACAAAATACTCATGCTGCCCACGGGTTCTATTGGTTCCTTTATCAGCCACCAGCTCACTTAATTTGATGTAGTTTAGCACATTAAATGATTGTTCTATGGTACCATCAATGATGTCAGACACCATCAGAAACCACTTCAGAAAATCATTGCCTGTAGCCAGATCAAAAGGTGAACACCTGGAAACTGGCAATGCAAGAGAAACAGAATAAATCATGCTTTCTTTTCCACCTCTGAGAAATGTGCCTGTCCCTCTTTGTCGTAAAGAATGTAGCTATTTTATTAACAACCTTTAAACTACCTCTAACCCATCTATACATAACACAATTGTACAATAATAATAATTTTTTTTAAGAAACACAATGTAGAGTGCCTCCTTAAAGAAGATTTATTTGGTATTCTTTCATTCCTTATTGTGAGATTACCTAGTCTTGGCAAGTTAGCATAAAGGAAAAAAATCTGGTAATAGAATAGCTGTCAAACTTGTCTTTAATCATTTTATATTTGAAATGGCCAACTTTTATAAAACTTAAATACTTTAAAGTAGTCTTTAACAAAATAATGTTCTTGCTTTTAATTGCTTTAAGAATTCTGGGACATGTTAGTCAATTGATAAAAAAAATTCAGCATTTTTTGTATTTTTTCCTATATCATCATACATGAATAAAAAGATAGATAATCTATGCAGTCATCCACCTAATAGTCTAAAAAAAGGCAGATTTTCCATGTGAAAGAGAGAATAAAAAGAAATTCCAACTCCACCTTCCCACTCTTCCTTTCTCTCTCTTTTTGACTTCTCTCCTCCCCTAGAAACACACTTGAAAGTCATAGAATTATAATGTGGAAGGGGTCTTAGAAATTTCTTAAACTAACCCCTACATTTATTAAAAGACTTGCATAAGGTTACACAGCTGGTTAGCAACCAAGCCTCACTAGCAATCTGCATAGAGCATCCTTAAATAGTCACCACTAAAGGGTTAGGGTTAGATTTAGGATTAAGATTTCTTCAAAAATGTAAATTGAAATGAATGTGTTCTTTACATTTCTTAACTAAAACAATGACTAAGATCAAACACTAAATTGAATTGCCTTATCCATTTAACCAACATTTACTGAATGCCTACTCTATGCTACATAATGGGTGGACTGAAATGTTTAATATAATGAGCAAGGAGAACGAAATATAGCAGGGAAGATCAAGCATATGTGTAATACAACTAACTAGGTGTCTCCATTTCCTCTCCTCTAATACATTTCTTAGTTCCATGCAAACTGAGTTCCAACTTCATCATTCAATTGAAACTGAGCTCTCCAAAATTAGCAGTGATAGATATCTTAACTGCCAAATCTAAAAGATCTTTTCTCAGTCTTCATGTTTCTTGACTTCTCTGCAGCATTTGACACTGTTGATCACCCTTTCCCCCTGGATACTCTCTCCTCTCTACTTTTATTTTAAAATGCAGTCTCCTACTTCTACTCTTGTCTGACTTCTCCATATAGGTCTCCTTTATTAAATCTCATTCCAGGCATTGCTGCCAAATGTGAGGATTCCCCCAAGCTCTATGCTGGACCTTCTTCTCTTCCTTTGTACTAGTTATTCCCTTCCACATTGTGACTTTCCCCATTGCAGTTTCAATATATCGCAGGTGAACATAAGAAATTAAATGGGAATTTTTGAGGGGTTTTACTGCAGAAGTCATCTGCCTGCAGATGACTGAAAAAGTTCAGAAACTGAGAAATGAATAAACTATGTGTATAGTATTATATATATCAACATATTTTAATACCGTAATAATTCAGACTTCTTCTCTGGTATGAAGGGAGGGTCAAAAAATGTTACACAGATTTTCTAGGTTGCTCCCTAACCCCCACAATGTGGAAGGATAACTGTATATTATTTGGCGATATAACCTCCCATGGGTTCAGTTATCACCTCTATATAGATTATTTACAGATACATATGCATATTTATGTGTATATAAGCATATGTGTGTGCATATATATAAAATATATGTTTGTGTGTATATGTGTATATGTGTGTGTGTCTATATTCATCCCTAACTTCTCTCTTGGCTTCTATTCTTACATCACCAACTTCTTGAACATTTCAAACTAGATATTCCATTGGCATTTCAAACTCAACATGTCAATTACAGAATTCATTATCTTTCCCCGAAAATTGTCCCCTCATTCATTTTCCTATGACTATTGAGAGCATCATTATTCTCCTGCCCAGAGTCATTACCTTGTTGCTATCTGCAATTTTTCACTCATACTCAGTCTACATATACAATCTCTTGCCAAGTATTGTTATTGCTACCTTCTTAATACATCTATATATTCCATTCTCTCTACTCATCCAGTCACCACCTGGTGCAGGACCTCATCACCTCACACTTGGATTATTACAATATTTTTTTAGTAGTTGGTCTCATTACCTCAGTCTTCTCTCCATTTTAATCCATCCTCTACATATACATATATACACACAAACATATATTTTATATATACATGCACACACATATACTTATATACACATAAAGTATATTTCTGACTACATCATCTCCCTACTCAATAAATTCTCTATTGCTTCTAGGATCAAATATGGAACTGTCTGTTTGGCATTTAAAGCCCTTCACAATCCAGTTCCTTCCTACCTTTCCAAACTTCTTACACTCTACCTATTCTACTAGCCAACAGCACTGACCTTTTTCCTATTCCTTTCACATAATATCTCCCAAGTCTCTACTTTTGCATTTGTTGTCCCCCATACTTGCAATACTTTGCCTCTACCTCCTGGCTTCTGTGACCTCCTTCAACACTCATTTCAAATTCCATAGTCTGTAAGAGAGTTTCCCTGGTCTCTCTCCTCCTCTCAGTGCTTTCCCTATAAGAATACCCTTCATTTACATTGTGTATGTATTGTATGTACATAGTTATTTGCATATTGTCCCCTCTATTCGAATGTAATCTCCCTGGAGGCTGGAATTGTCTTTATGTTTACCTTTTTTTGTATTCCCAATGCTTAGTACAGTGCCTGGCATATAGTACACATTTAATAAATGCTTGTTGACTGACTGACTGACTGATTAGTCTATAAGGTAGGCACAAAGTGATCAAAGTGATATTCAAGGTTAAAGAATGAAGAGATAATAAAGACCCTAAGAAGGTGCGGATAATGAAAAAACCACATGGAGGAGATGCCATCTCAGCTGAGTTTTAAAGGATTTGTATCATTTCCACAGGTAGGCTTTGAAGCATGGAATGATATTCAAGGCATAGAAGCATTTTAAGGGAAGGCAAAGAGGATTCAATATGCAAGGATATATATATATATATATATATATATATATATATATATGTTTGAGGAGTGGTGAGTTTGGCTTGGAATAGAGCATGATTTGTTGGAATCATATTTGTAGTAACAAGTATATGCAAACAGAAAAAAATACATATTTGGTATATTTCCTGTCAGTAAAGACACATTTTAGACTAGATCTCCTCAAAGTTGTGTGGGAAAAAGAAATAGGATGTGGGAAAAATTAAGACTCTTTTTTATAGCTTGAACATGGTTTATCTGAAATTTTGTGAACTTGATATGCTATTGTGTTAATGAATCAAGGCTGCCAAGTTCAAAAAAAGATGGTTTGTTTGAAATTATGGCACCCAAATGTGTTTCCACTTTAGCTTTTGAAAAAAACAAATGCTTTGGGGCTTGAAGAAGGGGACACTGTGGAAAGAAAACACTTTTAAATTTTATTTTAACATTCAGTGCCTAGTACCCAGAGTAATTTGGTTCCAGTACACTATGACAATCACATCTGTCAGATCTCTTTTGTATGCATGTTGGTCTTGAAGGGAACATTCAAAATTGCCCAGGAAGTTTTTGTTCCTCAGAAAAATGAACCTGCCTCACTTCTTAAAAGCCTATTTCTTCCCTTGAAATGAAATGGGATGAAAATATATTACAAGCTATACCATGGATTCTTCTGGCCCAGGGATGTAGAAGTGTATAATTAAACTGCATAGATAGAATTACTTTGGTCCATGACAAAAAAAAAAGTATTTCTAAGTGTACTGTCTTGTATTCTTATTTCATATCAAATGGTCTGAAATAAATCTAGCAACAACAGATTACACCACTCTGGTTGTGATTGAACCAGAAATGCCCTGGAGCATCAAGGCATGGGTTAGTAGTTTTGAAATACTGAATGCTAAACATATAGAGGCTTTCTAGTGTCTTAGGGAGAGGAGAAATAAAAAGACGAAGACAGGAGGCATCATATATGGGCTAAACAGAACATTATTCAGCACAGGGTGGCTACCTGGGATGTATGCCCTTGATGCTCTCCCTAGTACAAAAAATACACAAAAATTTCCATCTTTTAGACACCATATAGTAAGATCCTGAATAATGTCAATAATAAGTCTCCTGAAGTGGTTGCATTATTCACACTGCATATTTTCACTGGGCTGGAACCAATTACCATATTTCACATAATCATAACTCGAAATAGTGCAAATTCAGAAGCACCTGATCACTTCAGTGGATTCATTGTTTGTACTAATCAGAATCTAACTATAAAAGACTGTCAAATCTAAATATGTAGGGGAGTTTCAGGCAGCCTTTGTTTGCAAGTAAAAGCCACAGTAATTTCCCTTACTGTCTTTGCATCTAACACATGTAAGCAAGCAATCAAATCTATCACTAGGCATCCCCTCATTCTAAGATAAGCTAATGGGTTCTGAGAGCTTATTTACCTAAAAAATCCTTCTAGGACAATCCAGCTCTACATTTAGAAACTAAATGTCAAAAGAACACTAGGATTGGATTTCAAGTCTCAGATCTAACATTTACTGGCTGAGACTCTAGGCAAGTCACTTAATTCTACTAAGCCTGTTTTCTCATATGTAAAACACATATAGTAATATTTGTGCCATATAACTTGCTGTAAGAAAATCGTCCTTACTGGAAAACACTATCATAACATATTTATGTTACAAATATGTAACACATTCATAAATTCATCCATCCGTCCATCCACTCAACAAACACCTATGAAGTGCCTGTTCTGGATGCTAGGCCAAAGATAAAGATAAATAAGACATAGACCTTGCCCACAAATAGCTTATGCCTTAGCAGGGGAGATAAGTACATAGATACATATAATACCAGTTAAACACTCAAAGGCATATGAACTGTTATGAAACCAAATGAAAAAGAAATCAATTCCAGCTTGGAGGGATCACAGAGTTGATATTATCATTGGTTATTATATATATATATATATATATATATTATTATACATCATTCATCATCTTTTTGATAGATTCAGATAGACAAATTCCTGTGACAAGTCACCATCCTTCTGTTATGCTCTGCTATTTAATGCTGTATACTATCCACTACATGGTGAATAATATAACTTTTTAAAAATAATTGGATAGAGTTTTAGGGATGTAAATTCATCTTCTATAGGTTCACTGAAAGCACCTTTGTGAAAACTATGGTAGCAGAGAGGACTGCAAAATATATACCCCATCCTATTCTCACAAGTTGGTTCTTTACATTCAAATACAAGGAACATAAATCAATATTTCCTTATATTAAATTACCTTGTACTTTGCACACATTTGGTATTTCTATATATCTACACATTGCTTCTCCTATAGAATGTCATCTCCTTTAGAGTAGTGATTTTTATTTTTGTTTTTATATACATTGCAACTAGCACAATGCCTAGAACATAGAGGGTGCTTAATAATAAATGTTCATTGATTGATAGATTTTTTTTCTTTTCAGAGGGCAGTTGGGGTTAAGTGACTTGCCCAAAGTCACATGGCTAGTAAGTGTGTCAAGTGTCTGACTCCAGGGCCGGTGCTCTCTTCACTGTGCCACCTAGCTGCCCCCATGTCCCTTATTCTGGCTAGGGAAATGCCTATTCCCAAAATCTTCCAAGGAAGTTAGAGAACTATTTCTTTTAGAATTGCTTATAAATGTATATAAAAGTTAAAATTCCATCAATGCAACATACATTTCTATGTATTGACTCTATACTTCAAGGAAAAATGTTGTTATTGACTGCTAATATATGTTCCAGCTTTCCTAACTAAAATCATCTCAATTTTCCATGAACATCCAAATGATTTACCAGTTTTCCTTTTGTAGTTAAAAGTTCAACATGCATCATTCTTGTAACAAATAGCATACTATGAAAAATTCACTATTGTAAGCTCAACTCCATTTGCTGTATTATTGAAGGAGTTTATGTCAATATGACATACAGATTTACAATTGCCTGAACATCTTTAAGTAATAATAATTTTTTCAAAGTCTTCTATGTTTTCTACATATGAGATTTTACTAAACACTTGAACTATGTTACCACAATCAGGAAGGCAGGGAAGATGGCAGGGAAGAAAGGAGAGGACAGAAGCTGCTGCCCACAGCACTGACAATATTATCAGTTTCTCTTCTATTATAAGGCTGAATTAGGGAAGTTTATAAAAGTCGGGGCTTTTATGAGGATGGACTGGTAGAACCGGGTTTGCCTAGTCTGGTAGAAGACAAGTGGGCTTTCTTGAATCCAGCTCTAATGTAGTGCCCAACAGGGTTTTTTTGCTTTTGATTTCTGTCATGTGCTAAATTAGGGCCACACAGTTTGTCCAGTGATCAGAAACATTTGTTATTGTTGCTCAGTTGTTTCAGTCATGTCCAACTCTTCATGACTCCATTCAGGGTTTTCTTGGCAAAGATACAAGAATGATTTGTCATTTCTTCTCTGGCTTATTTTACAGATTAGGAAACTGAGGCAAACAGGGCCAAGTGACTTGCTCAGGGTCACACAACTAGTAAGTGTCTGAGGCAAGATTTGAACTCAGTTCTTCCTGACTTCAGACCCTCTGAGCTCTATAGCTACCTCTCTAATCCATCAGGGCAACTTGAGTCACAGTTTTATCTGAATTTCACAACTGTATGTCTTCTCTCCCCTAACTCCCAGCTTGGTGTACCTTCTACCCAAGTTAGCATCCTTCATGCATCTAAAGATTCTTCTGGCCCTCCTTTTTTTCCTTTCAATTTTTCATTTAGGATCCTTGAGTCACTCTGTTTCTATTAAGGTGAGCTTATTCTAATTAGCCAAGCTTGCTTTCCATGGTGATTAGGATAGGGGAATTTGTCTGAGAGGGCAGCCAAGCCCCAGAATTGCTAAAACTAGAGGAATAGGAAAAAAATTGCAGCTTCAATTACACTTTTTAAAAATCAGTAAACAAGGTAAATATTAGGATTTATATTTATGTACATATTCATAAAGAAAGTAGGCTTATGGATTTTTCATCACTGGCAGCTTCTTGGCTTTTTATTTTAAAATACTATCTAGATCTTTTATCTTCTTTTGGAATCTCCTCTCTTTATGCTTGGAAGTTGATCTCCAAGTGTTCTTAAGATTGTGTCATTTTCAGCATAGATTTCTTTTGTATGTATTTGGTCAGGTCCAGGCATTCTTCCTGACTTCGTTTTCTTAGGTGTCATTTCCATGTGCAGTTGGGAGCACTTTCATATAGCAGACCTAACTATAATAAAATTGCTTTATATGTCCCTTAAATATATGTGTGTATATACATATAAATATATATAATGTAAAAACACATATTTTGCCTGAGATAGTTGCTAAAGAATTCTGTGCTGCATGTGAAGGAAGTTTCAGCAGGTCTTCAGGAGAGTAGATGAGAGTTGATTGGAAGTCAGAAAGGGTTTATCTCTAATCCTTGCTCTGTCCTTGATTCCTGTATAGGTCTCTGTACAGCAGTAATCATTTGTGCTCATAGAATAGACCTCAAGGCAAATCCCCATTCTATGGAGAATTGTTGAGGAAATTGTCCATTCTCAAGAGCAAGAAATGACTTTGAAGAAAGGAATGTGCATGGGTAATTGTGAGCCTTTTCAATCCCCTTAGATCTTTCTATAGCTTTCCCTAGATACCATACTTTGATCCTATCTTTAAAGCCAGGTCTACATAATACAAAGTGAACCATAAAGATAAGAATTATCCAGTGAAACCTGCTATGGTAGCAGAATATTATTTTCCTCCCTACACAATTTTCACTTACCAAATAAATTTAAGTTCTCTTAACTTTGGACTATGTAGGAACTTAATGATTTTCCCCAGGAGCTCCAATATTTCTCTCATTTTTTTTCCCAACACGAACAGTGTTCTTTTTACTAAATGTAACTCAAGGCATGACTGAGGACAGACTATTCAGATGTGCAGCAGGGTTTGATTCGGAAGCCAGACAAACATACTAAGTCAATGTTAAGTTTTCCAAAAGTTTCAATACTTTCTCTGTCTTAGATTCCTTTGGTCCCTCTAAACATTTGTACCCAATATTAGAAACTCAAATTCTGAAAATCTACGCTATATTTTTTATTCCTTAAAGTAATTTAGAAAGGATTTGTGTATGCTAGTTAGTAAAAATAGAAGACAGATATCCAAGATGAACAGGAAAAACCGTTCATTCAATAAATAGGTCTTAGAAAGTCAGAGATGAAGTCATAGATTGTTAGAGCTCAAAGGAACCTTAGATAACAAACATCTAGTCAAATCTGCTCATTATCCATTGAGAAAACAAGGAGGTAAAGTTACTTGCTCAAGGTCACATGGCTAGGTAGTGGCAGAGTTAGGTCTTGAACTTAGGTGACTTGATTCCTAGTCTCATAATTTTTCAGACATATCTTTAATTAGCCTAACCATGATCAAATGAAGAGGATAATGATACATGATGGGATTGTATTCCTAATATGAGTAAATTATAAATTCCATGTAGTCCAGGATCATGTCTTATTTATCCTTTGCATATGTTCCAGCACCTGGTCAGGTGTTTTGAATATAATAGGTACTTAATAAATGGTTTTGGTTGAGTGAATTAATGTGACAAAGAATTTAATATCTGATTATTCTGATTCTGCAGGTTTATTATGTTATCTAACACTTTCAACTGAAGTCTAATAATAGATGAAGAAAGAAGATCAAGCATAATGTGAATAGGCAACAATAATAAATGCAATTTCTTTTAAATGAACTTTAGCTTAAAAAAAGTTTCTTTAATTAGAATTTTGTAATTTTCAAACAGAATATATTGAAACAATGTGTGATCTTGATCAAACACTAAGACAAAGGCAACGATGACTATAATGATGCAACCTTTCCAGTTACTGAGCCTTGTGCTTTTGAATTTCTTCTGTAGAAGTTAAGGCAAATCCTCATTCTATAGGGAATTGTTGGCAGCAAGAAATTTTCAGTGACTAAGTGTTGGGCCTTTGAATTTCAGTTGAACTATGGTTCCCATTGAATAATAATAATGACAATAATGTTAATAACTTGAGGCTATGGACAAGCTTCACACAATATATAATGTAAAAATTCTATCTAAACACAAAATGGATAACAAAAACACCACCAGTGATGTGTCAGATTATCTTGAAAAGGTGATAAGCATACTTAGACTAGAATTTTGAAAAGTACTTTTTTGCATTTAACACTATGGATACAACTAGCAAAACAATTATACTTAAGTTGTATAATTCTCAAAACTAGAAGTTGCTATAACTGTTGTGAATGAACAAATTCTCCCACAATATTTGGCAGGAATTATAACTGGCACATAACAGTATATGCAACAGCCACTAGCATAGTAAAAACCTTAGATGGAAAGATAGTACTCTCAAGGAATAATCCTAAGGATAGGCACAAAACATATTGTGGAAGAAGCTACTTGGGAGAGTTAAATGAGGAATATCATATTGCTGAATTAAAAGCAATAAAAAAGGAAATTTGACAAGTAGAATTTTGAAAACAAAAGGATGTTAGATATTCTAAATTCCCTAAAAGAGATATTGAAAGCAAAGTCAAAAGGTTGAGGCAATACAGAGTCAAAGTAGTATAAAATACAAAAACATTCTGTTGGGCATAGATCATTATCTAACACCATATACCAAAATCAAGTCTAAATGGGTGCATGATCTAGGTATAAAGGATGATACTGTAAGCAATCTGGGAAAGGAAGGAATAGTTTACCTGACAGATTTGTGGAGAGGGGAAGATTTTAGGACCAGACAAGAATTAGAGAGCATTATAAAATGCAAAATAGATAATTTTGATTACATTAAATTGAAAAGCTTCTGTACAAACAAAGCCAATGTAACCAAGATCAAGAGGGAGGTGGAAAATTGGGAAAGAATTTTTACAACTTATGTCTCTGATAAAAGACTAATTTCTAAAATTTATAGAGAATTGAGTCAAATCTATATGAATACAAGTCATTCCCCAATTGATAAATTGGCAAAGGATATGAATAGGCAGTTTTCAGAGAAAGAAATTAAAGATATCTATAAGCATATGAAGAAATGCTCTAAATCACTATTGATTAGAGAAATGCAAATCAAAACCACTCTGAGATACCACATCTCTCCAGTCAGATTGGCTGAGATGACAAAACAAGAAAGGGACAAATGCTGGAGAGAATGTGGACAAATTGGAGCACTAATACATTGCTGGTGGAGTTGTGAACTTATCCAACCATTCTGGAGAGCAATCTGGAATTATGCCCAAAGGACTATTAATAATTTCATACCCTTTGACCCAACAATACCACTTCTAGGGTTATATCCCAAAGAGATCATAGAAGTGGGAGGAAGACCCATATGTACAAAAAGATTTATAGCAGCCCTCTTTGTGGTTGCAAAGAATTGGAAACTAAAGGGGTGCCCATCAATTGGGGAATGGCTAAACAAGTTGTGGTATATGAATGTAATGGAATATTATTGTGCTATAAGAAACGAGGAGGTGACGGATTTCATAATTACCTGGAGAGACTTATACAAACTCATGCTGAGTGAGAAGAGTAGAATCAGAAGAAATCTGTATACAATCACAGACACATCATATGTGTGATGACCAATTATGACAGACTGGACTCTTTTCAGCAATGCAGTGATATAAGTCAATCCAGAAAGACTCAAGAAAGAGAGAAATGTGACATCCAGAGATATAACTAGAAAGAACTGAGCCTGAATCCTGATGGAAGCAAACTAATTGCTCTTTTTCTTTTCATTGTTAGGTTTTATTTCTTCTTTACCATCTTTCATCCCACCTAGTACAATACACCTTTGTAATTGGACTAATGGCTAATATGAATGTATTTGCAGATCCTATACTGGACTATATGTTGTTGTGGGGGGAGGGGGGAGGGAAATAAAGGAAATTTGAAAATCAAGGAACTATGGAATTGAATATTGTTATCTGAAATTAAACTAATGAATTAATTAAAAAAACAAAAAACCTGTCAATGATCAAAACTGTTACTACTGAAAATAGAAAAGCAAAGAATTTATAGGAGAAAATGAACATTCACAGCGGACCATTTTACAATATTGCTATTACTTTGCATATAGTATATTTTGCTTTGCATAAGGTTCATTTCAAAGCTCATTTAAGTCTTTAGAGGTTTTTCTGAGAACATCCTGCTCATCATTTCTTATAGCATAATAGTATTTCAACATAATCATGTATCACAATTTGTTCAGCTATTCCTCAATTAACAGGCCAATTCTTTGCCACCAGAAAAGAGCTGCTATAAATATTTTTGTACATATAGGTCCTTTTACTTTTTTAAAAATCTCTTTTGGGATAGAGACCTGGTAGTGGTATTGTTAGGTCAAAGGGTATGCATGGTTTTATAGCCTTTTGGAGGTAGTTTTAAATTGCTCTACAGAATGGTCAATTCAGTTTCCAACTCCACCAACAGTTCATTAATGTCTCATTTTTTCCATGTCTCCTCCAATATTTCTCATTTTCCTTTTATGCCCTATTAGCTAATCTAATACCTCAGAATTGTTTTAATTTGCATTTCTCCAATCAATAATATATTATAACATTTTTCATATGGCTATATATAGCTTTGATTGCTTTATCTGAAAACTGTTCATATCTTTTGACCATTTCTCAATTGGGGAATGGCTCTTATTTTTTATAAATTTGACTCCATTCTCTGTATATTCGAGAAATGAGGTCTTTATTGAAGAAACTTGCTTCAAATTTTTTTTCACAGCTACTATTGCTAATTGTATTTCGTTTATTCTATTTTCTCCCTCCTTTCATTCTGTCCCTCCTCAAAATTGTTTTGCTTCTGACTACCCCTTCCCCCAATCTGCCCTCTCTTCTATCACACACCTCCCCCTTGTCTTATCTCTTTCCCCTCTTATTTTCCTGTAGGGTGAGATAGATTTCAATACCCAACTGAGTGTGTATGTTATTCCCGCTTTGGGCCAATTCTGATGAGAGTAAGGTTCATTCACTCCCCCTCATCGCGTCCTTCTTCCCCTCCACCGTCTTTTTTTTTTTTTTTGCCTCTTTAATGTGAAATAATTTGCCCCATTCTACTTCTTCCTATTCTTTCTTCCAGCATATTCCTCTCTTGCCCCTTACTTTTATTTTTTTAGATATCATCCCTTCATATTCAATTCACATCTATACCCTCTGTCTATATATACTCCGTCTAATTGCCCTAATAATGAGGAATTTCTTATGAGTTACAAGTATCATCTTTCTATCTAGTAAGATAAACAGTTTAACCTTATTAAGTCCCTTATGATTCCCTTTCCTGTTGACCTCTTTATGCTTCTCTTGAGCCTTGTATTTGAAAGACAAATTTTATATTCAGTTCTGGTCTTTTCATCAAGAATGCTTGAAAGTCCTCTATTTCATGGAAAAAACATTTTCGCCCCTGCAGGATTATACTCAGTTTTGCTGGGTAGATTATTCTTGATTGTAATCCTAGCTACTTTGCCCTCTGGAATAACATATTCCAAGCCCCTCTCCCCAATCTTTTAATGTAGAAGCTAATGTAAAATCTTGTGTTATTCTTACTGTCGTTCCACCCTACTTGAATTGTTTCTTTCTGGCTGATTGCAATATTTTCTCCTTGATCTGGGAGCTCTGTAATTTGGCTATTATATTCCTTGGGGTTTTAATTTTGGAATCTCTTTTAGGAGGTGATCAGTGGATTCTTTCAATTTCTATTTTACCATCTGGTTCAAGAATCTCAGGGCAGTTTTCTTTGATAATTTCTTGAAAGATCATATCTATACCCCTTTCTTGATCATGGTTTTCAGATAGTCTAATAATTTTTAAATGACCTCTCCTGGATCTATTTTCCAGGTCAGTTGTTTTTCCAATGAGATATTTCACATTGTCTACTCTTTTGTCATTCTTTTGATTTTATTTTATTGTTTCTTGATTTCTCATGAAGTCATTAGCTTCCATTTGTTCAAAATTTTTTCCATTTGGTCAATTCTATCTTTTAAGGGCTTTTTTTTTTCTTCAGGAATTTTTGTGCCTCTTTTTCCATTTGGTAAATTCTGCTTTTTAAGACATTTTTTCTCCTTATTGAAATTTTGTACCTCTTTTACCATTTGGCCTAGTCTGTGTTTTAAAGGTATTATTTTCTTTAGTATTTTTTTGGTCTCCTTTACTAAACTGTTGACTCTTTTTTCATGATTTTCTTGTCACTCTCATTTCTCTTCCCAATTTTTCCCCTCCCTCTATTACTTGATTTTTCAAAATCCTTTTTGATCTTTTCCATGGCCTGAGACCAGTTCATATTTTTCTTGGAGGCTTTGGATGTAAGAGCTTTGACTTTGTTATCTTCTTATAAGTGTGTGTTTTGATCTCCCTTGTTACCACAGTAACTTTCTATGATCAGAATTTTTTTTTCTGTTGTTTGCTTATTTTTCCTGCTTATTTCTTGACTTTTAACTCAGTTAAAATAGTGGTTTTGAACCTCCAGGGTGGAGCATGTACTGTCCCAAATTTCAGGTATTTTGTGCAACTGTTTTCAGAAATGCTTTTAGGGACCTGTAAGTTTTCACTTCTTCCAAGGTGTTATGATCTAAGCTAAGAAGAGGTGTGTTTACTATTCTTCTGGTTAATGCTCTGATCTGTGAGTGACCACAAGCACTTATGTCTGCTCTGGAACTGTGAGGAGGGTCTCTCTTCACTGCTCCACTGTAGCCACAAGCTCTAGTATGCTAATGCTCCTCCTCACCCTAGGATTGCTACCCGAATCCAAGTATGAACAAAGCAACAGAGTCCTACTTCGGTGCTAGAAAAAATACCTCTGTAATCTCCTTCTGACTAGTTGTTCGAACCCTTTACCATCTGAGAGCTGAGAGCTCTGGAAGCAGTTGCTGGTACTGCTGATTCAGTGGTTCCCAAGGCCTGCTTCTGCTTTGCTGGGACTGAGTCTATACTGGCACAGCCTGTGCTGGACTGTGCTCCACTCTCACCCAGGTGCAACAGACCTTTCCTGCTGACCTTTTAAGTTTTCTTTGACTAGAAAATTATTTTACCCCATCCTTTTGTGGGTTCTGTTGCTCCAGGAATTGTTTTATGGCATTATCTAAAGGTGTTTGAAAGAGTTTTGGAGAGAGGTCAGGTGAGTCGCTGCCTTTCTTCTGCCATCTAGGCTCCACTCCCTACTTTCTTAATAGAAACCTTGCCTATCAACCACCAAAAGGCAAGAACCCCAGTGATCTTTCCAAATAGGCCAATTACAAAGCATTGACAGAATGTGTCATGCAAAAACAGCCTACAAAAACTTATAAGTAAACAATATATTGAGTAAGAGTGAAAAGGGTGTGCCAAACAGTGGAGGTAGATGGGAGGACAGGGTAGTTAGGAGCAATTTATTGCCAATTCAATAAGTAAATGACTTGAAAGCACTGATATTTATTGGTTTTCAGAAAGCTTTTGACAGATCTGAACTCATGGCTTGTCCATGTACTACAAATATATAAAACAGACCCAAGTGTAGCAAAAATTTTACATTATTTTATATCCACATGAAAATCAGCTCTCTACTTAAAATATGGCACAATACTGACACAATAATGTCAAGAACAACTATTTTAAAATGTGGCATGTTGGGGTGGCTAGGTGGCACAGAGAATAAGAGCACCCGCCTGGAGTCCGGAGGACCTTGGATTGGTTCCAGCCTCAGATACTTAACATCCACACCAAAAAAAAAACAAAACTGGCCGTGTAACCTTGGGCAAGTTACTTAACCCCAATTGCTTTAAAAATAATAATAATAAAGATAAAAAAATAAAATAAAATGTGGCATTTTTTCAGGGAAACTGTTCAAATCTATGATGACTCTGCCTAGTCTTGAACTTGTTATTGTTGTTCCTAAACAGAATTAAATATTAACTTAATATTAATAAAAATTAAAGAGAAATTTGAACCAAAACATTTTGTTAATCATTTGATACATATGAGTGAAAAACCAACTATATGACTCCATTGAAAAGCAAGAATTAACTCCTTCATCTCATGCAATATTTCTCCTGTGATATCAAGAAGTCATGTGGGCTCAGTAAGTGTAAAATTTGTAACATAGATCAATGAAAGATGGAGACTGAAGATTCTGAGCCTGAAACTGCAAGTCAAATTGAACCAATGGATGAAGGCAATACTTATGAATAACTTGGCCAGATACACAGAGCATTAACTCTATCAAAGAAGAAGTTATGGCAAAATATGTTAAGATACTGACATCTTGAAATCAAAGCCAAATGGGTAAAAAAAATTTAAAGCAATTAACAGTACAATAACAGAGTATTTCAGTGGGAATAAGTACTGAATTTGTGATCAAAAGACCCGAGTTTAAATTTTATCTCCGTTCATTCAGTTCCTGTGTCACCTTGAACAAGTCACTTAACTTCTCTGGGTCTCAGTTTCCTTATCTGTAAAATGAGACAGTTGTAAGAGATAGCCTCTAAGGTCACTTCCACCTCTAAATCTGTGATAAAATGTACCATAAAAGAATTGGAAAATAGCCTAACCAAAAATGCACATAATATTAATGAAACACAAAGTCCATCATTCTAAGATATCCATAGAAAGATGAACATTCCTTTGACAAAAAGGAGAAATAAAATTAATATTCATTTTCAGAGTATGTAATAAATAGTTTTTTTCAAATCTAAAGAAATTATTTTGAAACAAGCAGATATCTCTTCACCAAGGCAAGGCTGACTTTCTTGAATGTAACCAAAAGTAATTTATCTCTAGATTGAGGCCATGAAACCACTAAGATTCCAGAATGAAATCAAAAGATTTTCTGTGAATGACATCCACATTAACCCAAGCAACAACATAATAAGTTAACAAAGAAACATCAAACAAATGACTGTTACAGAGGATTTTATGATGGTCATTTAACATCAGGTCATTAACATAAAAATACAGAAATTATTATTAAGGAGACTAGACTTAGTTATCAACTCAGATTATAAAGAGGATATGGTAGAAACTATGAAACACATCACTTTGGGATATAAAAGTTTAGCACCTACTTAATACCTAGCTAGACATGATTTCATGGCTAGAACTACACATTAGAAGATATCTAGATTTCATGGACTGATAGACAACCAGTCCCCATATTATAGAAATAGATTTCAAAAATATACTTGGAGTTCAACCAATAAAATGTACTGGAACTAGAGAGTAATCACAGACCAATCTCTTGTCCATAATCATCTAGAAATCACAATGACCCATAAAAGGTCAAGAATATTTTAAATAAAAGTGTCAATTACAGTTACTCCCAATGTCCAAGCTCATTAGAATGAAAAGCTTTAGTAGAAGAAATGAACTCATGCAGGAATAATATGAGTCATAAATCATCTGCAGTATCTTTTTTTTTGCTTTTTTTTGGAGGGCAATTGGGGTTCATCTACAGTATCCTGTCTGATATTAGAGTTATATAAAGGATACCTTCAGGGAACCTACAAAAAATGATGTTATATCGTGATAATTTTATTCAACTTTAAAAGCAACTTGTTATGGTTCTTTTTATATCTGAACTCCATTAAAAAGATGAGAACGAGATGATGATAATAAACAGAATATTAATAATAAATATTTGTATACTGCTTTACAATTTACAAAGTCATTTATACCCATTATTTTATTTAACCTTACAGTAACCCTGTGATATTGGTAGGCAAGCTGATTTTATTCTACTTTTTTATCCATGAAAAACTTGAGATTCCGAATTTTAAATGTCTTGTCCCTGATCATACAACACATATGGTGAAGTGGGGATACAAAGTTAGTTCCTCTGATTCCCAGTCAGTACTATTTGTAGTGGTTATACTCTGCTGCCTATAGTACAGGTCACTGGGGGAAAAAAGCTTTTCAGTGAGGCACTCTGAAGGTTCTTTAGAAGTATTTTGCTAAAACCCTGATTAGTCCTGGTCTTCAGATGTGATGGTATCTGAATCCAAAATGTATAGTCATGCTTTTGAATATGGTATATTAAGCATGCTGCAAACCAAGTTATTTCAAACAAGTAGGTCAAAATCAGTGTTTAATTACCCTGATAATAGGCTTTAAATGTGGTTTTTTTCTACATATAGTTTTCAATGATTTATGTTTTGAGATTGATGTATAACTTTTGAGAGAAGGGTAATTTTAGAATTGATCGTTATAAAGAATCCATATGTATGCCCATATTCTTAGTTTTCACAATCTAAAGGTATAACATGAGATAAATTGTTTGAATTCTGATATAATCCTTGAACATTTCAATGGATGGCTTCAATTAATGAAAACATAGGGAAATTGTTCTTTAAAACCATGAATTCACAACTACAAAGCCTATTTTTACTTTGCTATTATTAATGCAATAAGAGGTTTGACTTTGACCCTCAGATCATAAACATGGAAAACATTAGTGGCATTATATTGACATGTTCTGTGCCTCTCTCTGTATTAAATTGTAGCCTCCTGATAAGTTTGGAGGAGTCCAAATGTCACCAAAGAAAACCAAACAATTCTTTCAGACAAAGATCAAGGAAACACATTGGTGCAAAAGACTACAATTTCAGCAGGGAGAAAGTGTTAGAAACAACCAATGATTATTTAATATTTTTAAATTATTCAAAATTAAATTGCTTTCAAATTTTAGAAGCACTCTTTTCTTCGACATAGAAAATTACTCAAGCATTTGGTAATCTGTGCTTCATAATAGGCTATATACCAGGGTTGCAAAGACCTTTCAAAGTTATGCTGATGAAAATTTCCTCATATTGTTAACTTAGCCTTTTTCCTTTATCACATTCCTATTATGGTAATATGTTCAGAATGTGAAAGAATGAATAGGAATTGCTACAGTTTTAGAATATAACACTAACACATATACTTTAATAAAGCAAGATGACTTTTAAGATATGTCATGATTTTTTTCCACAAGAATTTGATACCTTAGATTAAGTTTTGGCTAACTCATAATCAAACAGGAATCTAAACCTTCAGACCATCACCAATTAGTGATTTCAGCAACAATGATGCATATCAATTGAATATTTGTGTAGTGGTCATTTTGTGCCATACCACTTTATAACAAATACTGCATTGGGGACATCAGGCTACAGATTATTAGTCAGCAGATAACTATACAGAAATGTATGATATGTCTTTCAATTTACCAATTAAATAGTTTATCAGATATAAACAAGGATGATAATTCACTAGAGAAAGGAATATAACAGCAAGGAGAAGAAAATGGTAATTACTATTGATAATGACCATTTATTATGTATTGTATTGTACACCTACTGTATACAAAGATAAAAAGACAAAAAAAGTGACAGTTCTTATTCTCAATGAGCTTATGTTCTAACTGTGCGGAGGAAAGCTAGGAGATAGGATCAGATAAACACAAATAAAATTTTTATAATGTAGAATGTGATAGAGATCCTGAAAAAAAAAGTGTCAGTAGAAAATCTGACCATAGAGAGACACCTTCATATGGGGTCTTTTTTGGGGGAGTGGGGGAAACCAGAAACGCTTTATGGGGAAAGTAGCCTTGAGCTGAACTTGGAAGGATGAGAAAGAATTAAACAGATAATAAGAATAATAAAAATTCACATTTCTACACTTTTAAAAAGTTTACCAAATCAATTATGTGGACTAGGTAGAGGTAGAAGCATTGTGTTCCAGGCATAGGAAATGAATGACTGGAATTTAGAGTATGTAAAGGTAAAATAGGTTTGTAAAGGTTAATTGGAGCCAACCTGTGGTGAGTCTTAAACTTAAAGAAAAAGAATCTGCATTTTACTCTTTAGGCAACAGAGAACCACAGAAAGTTTTTGAGCAGGGAAATGGCACAATAAGACCTATTATTAGGAAGATTACTTTGGAAGATATTTAAGGGATATTGCAGAAGTTATGAGAATGAAAGTAAGGAGGTCAGTAAGAAGATTATTATTATAATTAAATTGAGAGATGATTGCTAGAACTAGGTTAGTAATAGTGTGAATGGAGAAATGGGAATAAACATTAAAAATATGGTGGAGGTAGAATCAATTGTTTTATAGCTCTAGAACTCTAAGGTACTCAGAGGTCATATGGTCCAAGTCCCTCCTTTTACAGATGAAGGTACTAAAGCAACTGATTAGGTGGAGAGGGAGGACAAAGAGGGAAAGTCAAAAATGACTCTAAGTTTTTAAGTCTAAATGACTTGTGAGATAATCACCATCAACAGAAATAGGTAAGATTTTAATAGGGAGGGAAGATGAGTTCAGAATTAGACATGTTGAGTTTGAAGGGCTAATGGGACATCCAGTTGAAAATGTCTAAAAGGAATTAAAATGTAAGAAAAGAGCTCATGGGATAAATGAAAGCTGGATAATTTTATTTGAGAGTATACTTAAAAGCAATAATTGGAGTTATGGGAGTGGGCCAGAATGCCAAAGAAGCATCAGCACCATGGCCAGAGATAGTGGAAGTAGGAAGCTAGTCCAGTACTATGCCAAAGAAAAATGCTGGGCCCCCAACTTGAGTCTAACCATCATCATGGCTGTATGAGAAGTGCCATGCCATAGGAAAATTTAAGGAAGGGGGAAATGAAATCTGCTGCCAGTAGTTAACATATTAACCATTACTTTAGAGAGCTTTGTGGGCAGATTTCAGTTGTTTGCAATTGCTGAGTCTGGCTGACTTAGACTTGAGAGAAAATTCAATAGCATGATATAAAAAGATTTCAGAGGACTAGAAATAAATGAGTGGTGAAGAAGTGGTAGTAAAGAGTATAGACTATTTCTAGAAGCTTAGTAGTAAAGAGGAGATAGGATAATAACTGGAAGGGCAGTAGGGTTAAAGGTATGTTCTTTTTTTGTTTTATATATTTTTTTTAAAATATGGGGGAAACCTAATTGGGGGGGGGAGCCTAGAAGAAGAGAAATTGACAATAAGATTGAACAAAGAAATTACCAGTGGTGCAAATTCATGAAAAACATTAGAAGAATAATGGAATAGATAGTACAAATGAAGAGATTCACCTTGGCAAGGAAAAGTCATTTCATAGTTCCAAATATGACAGATTTACTAAAATTTGCAAAGCAAAGCAAATTTCAGTGAATATGGAGTCATAGTTCTTGGATTAAAATCTCAGCTCTGCCATTTCTTTATTACCTGTGTGACCTCTGGCAAGTACCTTCACTTTTCTGGGTCTCATTTCATCTCTAATATAAGGGATTGGATTAAGTTCTTTGCAAATTTAAAGCTACAGTCCTATGATCCTATTATAAATGTTAAGTTATGAAAAAATAGTTTATGCTTTTAAAATATTTTCAAATGGCAACTGAATTTAAATGTATATATTTTAGCTTAGCATAAGGTAAATATAATGTTGAAATGTTTGTTTATTTGCAACAGATGATATTAACAATATATAATTTTCAGAAAAAGAAAATATTTGAGGAAAATTATAATTATTTATGTTACACCAGATTAGTTTTCAACCATGCATGCAAAAATAACATTTTTTGCAGGGAGAGAATATAGAAACTTTTTTAGCCTGTGAATACTAATTTCTTAATGGCAGCAATGGACATCCTAGGTCAAGGAAACATTGATTGAAATTGACCTGAGCCATCTGGAAAAGGGAAATGGTTAAGTTTCTCACTTGGAGTAAGGTCTGGGTTGAATCCATGGCCCTACCACTTACTAGTTATGTGAGTTTGGGCAAAGGTGATAATAATGGCTCACATATATAGTACTCTACAGTTTACAAAGTGCTTTCCTCACAACAATCATGTGCTAGTATGCTTCCAAATGCTACCAATTTATACAGGAAGAAAATGTCCAAAGTCACACAAATAGTACAAAACTAGAAAGCAGCTGAGATACCATTCAAATCTAATTCTTCTTATTCCAAGTTTGATGCTCTTGCTATTATATCACATTACCTTCCTATTTCTCCTCTCTGAGCCTCAGTTTCCTCAGCTGTAAAATGGGGTAACGAAGTATAACTACTTCACAGGTCTGGAGTGGGGAATCAAACTAGAAATCATATAAAATATTCTGTAACCATAAAGTGCTATATAAATTTGGGCTATTATTATTAGTACTACATAATAAATGAGAATAAATATATAAAAAGGAGGGAATTAAATGGGTGTATTGATCTACTTAATTGTCATGAATGAACCAAATGTAACTGGGATATTTGTAGGTACTTCTGAAAGCCCTAAAATGGAGATAGTTGAAAACTTCCTAGAACCCTTGGTCAAAATGATTAAGAGGAAGGGCGGTAGAAACTATTTCTTGTATGTAGACCATCATTTACCATAGCAGATGATATGTAGCACAAATGCATCCATATACTAATTTTAGAAGTAGGACAAATGTACCATGTAGCATATATCTTAACTTCAAGGTGGTGCTCATTCGTGGTAGAAACAGAAAAGGTGATTTCCCAGTCAAATAGCATGATTTGGTTGTGTTGTGTAGACATAGCTTTTAAGTTTAAAAAAATTAAGCCTTTGCATTGTTTCAAATGACATAGTCATTCTAAAAAAAATCTCCACTTTTTATATGTTATAGCTAAATTATTCAGCTGGACAATTAAAAACATTTAGCAAAACAGTCACTTGACAGAACATTTTCCCTCTTGAAAACAAATTTATCTTTATAAGGGTTTGAAGTGATAAATATTCTGAATATAAATTAATATTTCACAGTGAATTCACCATAGCTATCCAACATGTACCATTAGCATGTAATAAATAGATGTTTAAAATATTTGCTCCTAAAGGTCTTTTCTTGAACTTAAGCATAAGTTATCTAAACAGTTGAAAAAAGATTTATAGTTATGAAGAGGCCTCTATGTCAAGGAAAGTTTTATGATATGCTCCATAATAAATTAGCAATAAATGGATACAGGTGACTGTGGAATTTATGGCCTTTAATGTTTTAATACTGCACTAAAGAAAAACCAATTATTAAGGTCTAAAGGGTAATACAAGAATACCATCTACAAATTGTCAAATTAAGCAGTTGTTGCTAGGAATCTGAAGTGGGAGTTTTCTATTCTGCTCTACAGAGGAAGCAGATACAAATAAATACAAGAAAACCTGATGACCTCAAGCACTAGAAAAACCAAATGCATAGAGAGAGAGAGAAAGAGCCCAACAAATAGACAGAGACAGAGTAGAGACAGAGAGAGTAAACAGACGCAAAGAGAGAAAGAAATAAATACAGAGATAAAGAGAAAGATAGGGAAACCGAGACAGAGAAACAGAGAAAGACAGGCAGACGGAGAGCTAGAGACAGAGACGAAAGACAGAGACAAACAAAGAAATAGAGAGACAGAGAAAAAGAAAAAGTGTTGTAGAGATAGAGAAAGATAGTCAGAAAAAGAGAACGATAGGAAGACAGGTCAGAGACAAACAAATAGAAATATAGAGACGGAGACAGTTGGGCAGATAGAAATAGAAACAGAAACAAAGAGAGGAAAAGAGATAGAGAGATTTCTAATATTTCTTTTCAGGATAAAACATATCAGCATTTTGATATTTTACTGAAGTTTCTCTTTCTTTTACAAAGAAAAGGAGGAAGAAGAAGAAGAAGACAACGATGATGATGATAGCAATTTTGTTTAAAACCTATAGTAACTCTCATTGTCTATTTTGTCCCCAACTGAACATGAGAATGTTTGCATGCAATTGGCTCCTTCAAAAAAGTTCTCTGGGGGCGGCTAGGTGGCGCAGTGAATAGAGCGCCGGCCCTGGAATCAGAAGGACCTGAGTTCTGAGCCGGGCTCAGACACTTAATCCGCACAAACAAAAACCTAGCCATGTAACCTTGGGCAAGTTACTTAACCCCAATTGCCCTAAAGGGGCGGCTAGGTGGCGCAGTGAGTAAGAGCGCCGGCCTTGGAGTTTGGATGACCCGAGATCAGATCCGGCCTCAGAAAATGAGCACCCACGCATAAATCAAATGACTAGCCGTGTAACCTTGAGCAAGTTACTTAACCCCAATTGCTTTAAAAAAAAAAAGTTCTCTGCCTGAAAATTCAATTTTCAGCAAGTCTTGCAGTACACAGGGTATCTATTCAATTGCCCTTTTCAGTGAAAAAATTCAGCCTAAGCACTAAAAGTAAAGAAATCCTCACTTTCATCTTTTGTCTCTTGGAAAAACAAAGCCTATGTTTCTGCCCAATTTGAATATGTGCTACGTGAATGTTTATTACTTCACAGGAAGTTGAGATGCTGAAATGAGTGGGTTGGGACATTGGTTTGAGGGTGGTGCCAAAAAAAATTGGTCCTCCTTTAACTGGACATGCAGTGAGGAATAGTGTTACAAAGCGTTACTAGATTAGATGTAAGGACTGTAGGGTTTTAGGTCTATCTCTTCTACTGACTATTTATGGAACCCTAGACAAGTCATTTTGTTTCCTCATCTGAAAAGAGGGGAAGTTAGACATGATTATCACTAAGATCCCTACCAACTTTAACAGACTAAGATTCAACAGCCGTAATAGTAGTTATAAAATATCACTGAATCCAAGTAGTTCTGTTGTTGTGCACTGTTTTAGTCCTTTTATGTTAAACGTGTGTGTGCATGCATGGGCACAGGCGTGTACACTACAAATAAATACCTGTCCCATATTTTATTCATTTTGTATATTGGGTACCTTTTTACTAAGCTATGAGTAAACTTGTCCCTACGGTATCAGGATTGAGGTTTTATCAAGCAAATAATGGGAGAAAAGGAAGTCTGACCCCTTTCCTTTGAGGCCAGACTCCCGCAGCACTGAACTGGGTCCAGTCACAGCCCAGATCCTAAGAACAGAGGCATCTCAGTAGAAAAGGAAATGGCATAATACTCCAGTATCTACAAGCCCAGCAGCAGTCCCTCAATGTTATACTACTAAGTAATGGTGGAGGTTTTTGATGAGCATCAATGTATGTATCCATACAGATGAAACTATGAAACACTGAAGTACTAGATTTGAAAGACAAGAACTTATGTGCAGTAATATATCATTCTCATAAAAGACCAGCTCTCTCCTTAGAAGGTAAAATTATTATGGAGAGGTATCCAGTTGAAATTCAGCTGGGGAAACTAGAAAGTATGACTGACATAAAAATAAACATATACCTGAGCACAAGACTCAAAGTGCTGTTAATTGTATTAGACTTTTTGTGAAACTTTCTTCTTTTATATTCTATTATCTTAATCTTCTACTTAGCTCAGACCATGCTTCATCAGCTGCCCCCAAATGCAGTGATCCTCTGATAACTCATGCTTCCAATCTAAATCCTACCTCCTGCCTTTGATGACTCTGCTTAGCTAATTAATCAATCTCAAGCTCTAACCTCATATTTCTGGTCTCCTCCTGAGAAGTGGCTTTCTGACTATGATCTTTCCTTATCCCCTGGATCAGTAAGTGCTAGCCTGCACCATGTGGGACTCCCATTGCAACCCATTGGATTCAGCTGACCTTAGGCTTGCAAAAGTTGAAAGAAACATGTAGGGTACTAAGGCTACAGATCACCGAGGGCTAGACTAAATTCCCTAAAGCTTTAAAGGCATCCTTTGACCATTCCTGGGAAATTCTGCATTTTGTTTTCCACATGAAGGAAGTCATTATCTCAATATGCTCATCAAAACGTGAAAATCAAATTTCTAAAGACTAATGTTTCATTTACAAAACCATTTAATTAAATTTTGTTTTAATTGGCAACAGAAAGTAATAAAATACCAGCTTATTCAACCAGACATATATTTTATGTTAACCATAATTCTTCAATAAAGTATGAAATCACAAAGCAAGTTGAAGTCCCACTTTTCAATAGCACTTTGTTTTAATTTAATTTTTGAATGAATGCTAAACGGTCTCATTCTCTCTTATATATTTGCCCTTCACTGTCAAAAAGGCATAATACAACCTATTGAGTTTATGTGCTACATTTCATATATATTGTTTACCACATTCAATGTAATGGGCTACCTTGTGAGCTTCCTGTCCCTGAAGGTATTCAAATTGAAGCTATATGACATACATAATGTATGTATGTTTGACATACATATATGACATACATTTGTTGGATTATACAAAGTGATCTATAAGTTTATGTCTCTCTCTAAGTTCCTATAATTCTAAAGTCCATTAAATAAACATGGTAGGAGTAGGAAGAGAATGATGACAGTACAAAGATTTTGAATGTGTTTGATGATCACGACTAGTACTATTTTTAGTAAGAGTGATCAGAATGTAGGAAAGAGAAAGAAAATACACTAGGATATAAAAGAGCCATATATTAGAACAAGTTTCAAAGTGAAAATTTGAACTCAGCCCAGTAGATCTAATTTGGGATAAGGAAAGTGCAATAATATCCTGTCATTATGTACTTCAGTATTGACATTTTCCCCTGATATATTAAATCATAAATAATACTGAACTGGACTGCAGACTTTTTGATAAGATCAGACTGAAAAAAAGAGTATTTGACAAAATTCCATTGCTTGGCATATAACTAAAGGAGATCAGAGACAGAAATAAAGAATTAATACATAACAAAATATTGATAGCAACACTTTTTGTGATAGGAAAGAATTAGAAACAATGACAGTATCCATCATTTGGAGAATAGCTTAGCAAATAGAAATTAATACAATGGAATGACATTACACCAAAAGAAACAAATAGGATTAATCCAGAAAATTATGGGTAACCATATATAAAGTGATGCCTGGTAAAATAAGCAAAACCAGTAATAAAACAAACAATAATGTGCACAAAAACTACATTATTGTAAATGGAAAAAATAGGAAATGGAAACTGAACACTATGTAAATCAGGCCTCCACAACATACAGCACAACATAGAATCATTAAACTGTACCCAGAAATACCACAGATGGGTCCATACCCCAAAAGAGAACAATGAAAGAAAAAAAGGACACAAATATACAAAAATAGTTATAGAAACTTTTTTTGTAGTAGCAAAGAACTGGAAATTAAGGGGATGCCCATCAGTTGAGAATGGCTAAACAAATTATGATACCCATGTAATGGAATGAAATTGAACCATAAGAAACGATGAAGGGTCAATTTAGTGAAGATTTTTATGAAGTAATATTGAGTAAAACGAACTTAACGAACAATTTATACAATAACAACACTTTATTAACAAACAATTTTGAAAGACTTCAGAACTTTGACCAACCATGATTTCAGAGCACCATGATGAAGCGTGCTTTTCACCTCCTGAAAAAGAGGTGATAGACTCAGGTGTAGAAGATGTGTTTGTTTGGTTTTTTATCCATAATGCTGGAATTTGTCTTACTTGACAATACATATTTGTTAATTTTTTATGAGAGGTATAAAGGGCATCAGGGAGAGAAATCTATTTTTGCTCATTAAAAAAAGTAAAATTTAATTTTGAAAGAAATTATGAATATGGTATGTAAGTATGGGAAGATCTATAGAACTCACACAAACTGAAGAAAATAAAACCAGGAAAACAGTATGCATAACTATGACAACATAAATGTAAAGGCCAACAAAAACATCAAAACGGAATAATGGGAAATTACAATGACCAAGCTTGACTCCAAAGAAGAGATTAAAAGGATATCACAGATTTAGAACAGAAAGAAATCTTAGAAGTCATGGAGCCCAACCCTTTCATTTTTAAGTTAAGGAAATTGAGACACTACAAGGTTAAGTCACTTACCCATGGTCAGTCACACAGCTAGTGACTGAGATGGGACTTGAACTTAGGTCTTCATTATTCCAAGTCTAGTACTCTATCCACTACTCAACAAAAGGCAACTCCTCTCCCCATCCCCACTTCTTTGCAAAGACTGGAGACAATGGTAGGAAATACTGCATATGTTGTCAGATTTTTTTCAATTCATTGTTTACTTTTTCTGAAAGTTCCTTCCTTTTCTTTTTATTCATTATTATAAGGAATGGCTCTCTCTGGAAGGTGGGAGGATGGATACACTGACAAATGTAAGTGATGTTAAAAACAGAACAATAAAATACATTTTAAAAAATAAAAGCATAAGTAAAAATAAAATAACTTTTAAAAATGCAATGACAACAAATTTGAAAAATCTTGTATTAATAAAAGCATCATAGATAATATAGATGAAGAATCAGAAAAATAACAATTTTAAGAGGGAAAAGGACTTGTTAGGGGAAAGTCCTGGGGAAGAGAGTGTAAGGAATAGGAAAAAAAAACTTAATGATAAAAATAAAAGCTAGGAATCAGGAAACGTGTGTGACCTCTGGCAAATACTTTCTGAGAGAGAGAATAATGTAGCAAACAGATCACTCGGTTTGGAATAAGGATGACCTGGGTTTGATTCCTGCCTCACACACTTATTTGCTGTGTGACCTCCCATTGTAACCAGTCTGAGTTTTGGGTTTCCTCATCTGCAAAATGAGGGAGTCAGATTCAAGGATCTCTGAAATACCTTCAAGTTCCAATCTAGATCCTTTGATGTGAGCCTGTTTCTTCATCTACAAAATGAAGCGGTTAGACTAGAAAACCTCTAAAAGTCTCTTCTAGCGAGGTTATTCTATGATGCTATGGCTCAAAGTGGGGAAAGAAATTTTAATAGGCAAATTAGAAAATTATGCAATAGTCATTTTGGAGAGAAGACAGAGCATTAGGTAGGATCATGGATATAGACCTGGAAGGGAACTTTAGAGGTCATTCAATCCACTTTCCTCATTTTAAAAATGGGAAAACTGAATTACAAAGAAGTTAAGTGACTTAATTAAGATAATACAAGTGGTGAGTGACAGAATCATGACTCAAGGCTAGGGCATCAGAGTCCAAATCTGGGGCTCTTCCCACTGCTTTCCTAGTTCTGATTGTCTTTTTTTTTTTTCAAAGTCAAAACAAAATCACCCAAATCACTAACATGAGACGTGATAGTCAATGTAGTATATTCAGTAACCTTGTCACTTGCTATTATTTTAATTATAGGGGCAGGGAAAAATTGAAACTCCTTATTAATAGCTAGAAAATTCATCATCATAACAACTATATTATATACCATCCTGCCACACATGTTTCTAATCCCATCCTATGTAATTCCAATTGAAGCATTTTATTCCTTATTATTTAGTTGTTCTTTCAAAGTTTGTTTTCAAGGGTGTTTCAAAGGTAGGAGTTAATAAACTTCATAGGTTTCAGATTTTTTTAATTTCAAAAGAAGTTGCAATTGAAAAGGTGAAACTAATTATGTCACTCAGGGAGTGATTTTAGTATGGGAAAAATATAAAATGCCTTACAAATTTGAAAAGCTTTATAAGGTAGAATGTGATTTCTGAAAAAAAATTGTTGGTTAGCAGAGTATAAAGGCATGCATAGTGGCAAGTGCTACAAATGAATTTTTGTATAATGTTTTTGAAATTCTGCAAATGTATGTATATATGGGGGCATGTGTATATATAGAATATGTACAGAATTTCATATATGCATCTGCAAAATTTCATATATACATATGCATATATGAGTTATGGTATATGTATTATTATTAATGTTCCTATCAATTGATTTCATTTCATTCACCACATCATGGTGCAATGGAAGGAATAGAAGTCAGGTGGCTTAGTTCTACAATTAACTAATTAGGATCCAAATTACTTGCTTTCTCTGGACTTCAGTTTCTTTATCTGCAAAATGAACAGGTTGGACTAATCAGTCTCTAATATTCCAAATGGTAATGTATATCATAATTCTATCATTTCAGAAGTAAAGACATCACTTTTTTTTTGCTTTTTTTCTTTTAGAGGGGCAACTGGGGCTAAGTGACTTGCCCAATGTCACATGGCTAGTTTTTTGTGTTAAGTGTCTGAGGCCAAATTTGAACTCAGGTCCTCCTGACTCCAGGGCTGGTGTTCTCTATTCACTGCACCACCTGGCTGCCCCAATATAATTTTTTTTTTTTAAAGAAACATAGGACTTGAACCTGGAAGTCACCTTAAAGGTCATCTAATCCAGTCCTCTTATTATATAGACAAGAAAATGGAGGCCTAGAGAAGGTGAATAACTTCTCCAAGTCTACACAGTGAAATAATGGCAGGGCCAGAACTAGCACCCAGGTTCTCTTGACTCCCAACACCTGTACTCTTTCCACTTTGCAAAGTGGAAAACACTTTTAATAATCCCATATTGAAACATGCATTTTAAAAAGTTAGTGCCTTGGGGGCAGCTAGGTGGCACAGTGAATAGGCCCTGGAGTCAGGAGGACCTGAGTTCAAATCCGGCCTCATACACTTAACACAAAAAACTAGCCATGTGACTTTGGGCAAGTCACTTGACCCCAAATGCCCTCCAAAAAGAAAAAAAAAAGTTAGTGCCTTGGCTTAAACAGATTAGAAGAAGAGATGCAAAAGAAAGGTGAAACTCCCATCTTTATATACTTCCAGCTGTTTGTGCTGCTATTTATACAAGTTAAAATGTGGCACCTGTAATTTTTTTTTTTGCTGGAGGACAGCTTGTTTTTTTTTTTAATGTACAAAATAACTAGGTGTAATGGAGGGATTTATGTCACAATTGTCACTCCAGAACCTTGGCATGATCCAGGAAGGAATTGAAAGCCACTTATGAATGCATACAGTCTCTTTGTATAAAAGGTTATACTAGCTCTAGTTTCACTAACAAAAGGATAACAAGCAGTAAGTGGTTTGCTATACAATTCCTATTTATTTAGTCACAGTTAAAACCTTTTAATGTTGCTGCATGTAACTCATATGCCGATATGATCATTTGTTACTGCATTTGGTGAGTTTTCTTATGACAAATACTAGCTCTGTAGAAAGCAGCAGTGTTTTAAAGGCTAACTAATCATATTTCATTTACATCTAAAAGCCTTTTCTTTTAAAAAAAAAACCACAAAATCAAGAAGTGAGGATTCATTTCTCAAATTTGGATAGTATAAAGTGTGTATAGTGCGCACGGAAATTCTATTTGGACATTGTGTTTCTCATTGATTTTTCTTCTTTGTCTCAAGTTAATAAAATACCTTGTAAAAATGTACATACACTGCAGTAGTTCCATAAGCTCCACTAAATAAAACACATCTTCTTGATATAATAAAGTTTAGAAAGCTCTGAGTTTTCTTTCCTATAAATGTATCATGTTACACTTTACCAGGTAATAAAGTCTCAAAGACTGTGTGCCCTTCTTTTTCACAATCTGAGCCTTTGCAAATGTACATGAACTTAACTCTGAGCCCTTATGTGAGAAGATGCTGGAGACGGGAAAGTATATGTCTTCTTTTGGTTCTGGGCTGAGGATCAGCAGCAGTTGACTGTCAAGAGAGGGCAGCAGGGAACAGAGAGGACAGCTGGACATGCAAAGTTCCCTGCTGCTCTCTCCTACAAGCTCCTGCAGGTAGAGTTAATGAGGTTAATAAACCATGGTCAAAGCAAGAAAACCTATGGAGCTGAGTAGAAATGAAGAGGATATATAAATAGGGGCCAATTACCAGAATATCAGTCCACCAGGTTGGAACGAAACCAAATATCAACCCAAAAAGTGAGATATTTGAAAATCACAGGATTTAGAGCTGGCCTAGACTTCAGAGATCATCTAGTCCAATCCCTTCATTTTACAGAAGAGGAAGCTAAGGAGACACAGGGACGGCAAGTGGTTTATCCAAAGTCACACCTATAAGAAATTTCAGAGCCATTCAAATTTTCAAATTTCAAACCCAGCTCTCAACTCTAAGATATACTGCTTTCCCTACAGGAGACCACCTGAGGAGTTGAACTAAAATCTATCTTATAGAATGTGGAACACAGGAATCAGTGCCTTCAACCATTTCTTGGCCATTCTTAGAAATTGAGTGGTTGATTGAATATTGCTGATGAAGAACCTCTGCTTTTAGATTTAACCCTTTCTGAGTTACCATATGTAAAGAGGAGATTGCCAAACTCACGTAGCTACTCCAGGTAGCAATGGCCTTTCTTTCCTCTGAATTAGAGCTGAATAAAACTTGTGCTTCTCTAATGTGATGACAAGTGTTCCCTCCTGGTTTTGTATTGCTGTGTCTCCCTCAAAAGATCTTAGGAGAATAGGTGTGTCTTGTCTTTTGAGGAGCAGCATAATGTGGAAAAGGAAAAAGATTTGGAGTCAGAAGACTTTGGTTCAAATCTTAGACTTGTTTCTTGAGATTTGTGTGATTTTAGACAATATTGCTGGCCTCAGTTTTCTCTTCTGTAGGACAATGTAGTTCAATGAGATAGTTCCTAAGTTCCCTTCTTGCTCTAAATTTGTGATCCTCTATGAGAACCTCAAAACTGGGACCCATGATATGAAAAAGGATACTACTCAGCACTTAGCACAATGCCTCAAACACAGATGATGAAGTACTTAATAAATGTTAGTTGGATGAACAAAGGTATTGAAATGTTGAGTCACTTGCAATGAAACTTGAATGCTCCACAGAATTAGGCACTTTATTGTATCTAAAATGTATGTTAGAAGGAGTAGTTCCCACAGAGTATGCCTTACAGCTACAAAAGCTTTTGCCTTCAGGGAGTGGAATGGAAAGTCCGGATAACATTGGCCTTCCTCACCAGCCTGAGCCAAAAGGGCTGCCTCTGATCATAAAAATGAAGCATGCCAGAAGATGCCAAGCTCAGGGACCCTTTGATCCTAATCTTTGTGTATCTTCAAGTAGACTTGAACTTCAGGAACTAGGAAAACCTTTTGCTGACTTGTGATTAGACTCTGTCACACTTACTCCACACTCAAAAGAGTTGTGTGGAAGGGACTGAGAGAAGTGGGTAGTAATATTCTGATTTTATGTATAGAAGCTTCAGGTCTTTTTTTTCTTCTTAGCATCAGCTGATAGAACTATGTCGTCCTACTGGGAGCTTCCCTGAGTTATTGCCTCTTCAGCTGGTTGGACTTCCCAAAGCACTGGGCCAGGGCATTCATTTCAGTTTCAATATCCTAGGGAAGGCTCCGGCTCTAGCAAAACCAATATGTAGTTAGGGGTTGCAATGTTGGCAAGTCTTACAATTGTTTCCATTAGTTGTCTGTTGCTCACAGACCTGGTAGTTTGCCAAAATCTTTGTGCAGTTGGGAAAGTATGATTTTTTATTTTTAAAGAAAAATTTCCAAGCATTAAAAAAGTTTCCCAGAAAAACTCTGCTTGGTGTGAAGTTGTGCCTGAATAAACATTTTTTTTAAATGTTTGCTTCTTCAAAAAAAAAGAATTGCATTGCATATGTGTCTTAGATAACAATGACAGATTTAAATTGTGTTTTAAAGTTTACAAAAACACTTTCCTCACAACTGTATGTGATAGGGAGTGCAAGTATTAGTATCCCCATTTAATGGATTAAGGAATTGAGGCTTAAAGAAGCTGTGACTTATCTGTGGCCACACAGCTAATAAGTAACAGAGCTGGGCTTTAAAGGAAGGTCTTCTGACTTTGCCTTCAATGCTTCTTAAAGCACACCAGGCTGCTTCTCATAGTAGCTAAAATTTTCATGTGTCATCAGTCATTCAATAACAGCAAAGTCTTGATTTAATAAAATTTGATTTAGTGTGGATGATATAAAATGATACCAGGCTGCATTTAATGCAAGTCAAAATTAAATTAATGTGATCCATGCAAACTAGGTGAGGGTGTTCACTGCCTGCTTTGTCTTCAGTCTCCACTTGCCTATTGCTGCACATGGATAGGATGTGCTGCTATGTACCTTATATTTCATAACATACCACGTTACCAACAGTGGTATTCTTTTTTTTTTTTTAAAGAACCCTTAATAAAATGGACAAAGAAGGAATATTTTAGATGGGAAGCAAAAATGCACCCATAAAAAGTTATTACATGAGAACAAAAATCACAACAGTTACTACAAGACTGTTTTATTACATAAGACCAAGAAATTGGTGCAACTATATGACCTGAATGTAGACAGTAACTTATTAAAGTAGAACAAGATGCTAGAATGCCTGAGTCTGTAGTATGGAATGTTATAAAACATTCAGGTGAAATCAAAGAAAAAGGCAAAGTTGCATCAGCTTTTTATGACTTGCAAACAACCACAAGGAAAAGAAATATTCAAATGGTAGAAATGGGGCATCTTTTAGTTGTATGAATTGAAAACTGCCATCAAAAAAGTATTCCTCTTAGCAGAGCAGCCATTCAGACAAAAGCTTCAGGTTTATGTATTTATTACAGTGAAAGAAAATGGAAATGAAGAGGATATTGAAGAAACTTTTATTATAAGCCTTGGTTAGTTCCACAGCTCTAAAAATTAAGTTCAATTACATAATGTTAACATTACAGGAGAGGCAGTCAGTGTAAATGAGGATGTAACAGCTAAGTATCCTCATGCTTTGAAGAAAAAAAATCAAATAAGATGACTACTCTAATCAACAAATCTTTAATGTGAATGAAATAGTTGTATTCTGGAAAAAGATGCCTTCTAGAACTCACATTTCTAAGAAAGAAAAAGAGCTCAAACTGGATTTAAAGTGTCTAAGGATTTCCTAACACTTTTATTGGAGGATAATGCATAAGGGGAATTTAAATTAAAACCAATGCTTGTTTATTGGTCTCCAAAATCCTCCCGCTCTCAGAGGCTACAACTAGCAATAGCTTCCAGGGTTTTGGTGGTGAAATTGAAAGCATGGGTGACTAAAGCTGTTTTTGAAAACTGGTTTTCAAGTTATTGTTTCCCAGTGACTGAAAAATATTACGAAAACAACAATATCATGTTTAAAATATTACTGATTTTAGATAATGATTCAGGTCATCCAACTTTACTTGGTTCATTGAGTGAGAATGTAAGCATAAAAATTTAGGGAGATGTGAAGAAAGCTCTCTGGAACCTAGAAGCACATATATGAAGAAAGAAAAGATACTTCTCTCTGTACTGCTAAGATATTTTAAAGAAAAATGTTTTCATCATATCATCATCAATATAGACTTATCTTTAGGTACAATATTCAGTAATTTTAAAAATTTTGCTTTCTATCAGTATTGCTTTGCAATATACTTGAATCAGTAATGTTTTTCTTATCTTCTGCCATGTTATGATAATAAACAGTTAGAAAAACATATTTAGAAAAATTTATTGCATACTTCTATTAGACTGAAACCAATCATCATATTTTACATATAATTATAACTTCATGTAGTGTAAATTCAAATGATGAGGCTGCTTCGATGCATTTATTATTAGCATTAATTAGGACTTAGCTGTAAATAAGTTTTTTTGTCAAACTCTACTATGTGTTTATCATGCAAAGTGCTATGGGAGAAAAGAACTATAAGAAACAGTCCCTACCTTGAGGGAAATTTTCATAGACTCTCAGAAGTGCATCATCTATTCCAACTCCCTTATTTTATAGAAAGAAAAAGTGACACCAAGAGAGGTAAAGTATTTTGAGCGCCATCTCCTAGTGAATGAATGGTGGAGCTTCTATTACAGTCTTTTGAGTAATCAAAGAATTGTTGAATGTTAGAGTTCCAAGAGTAATGCCAATCTCTTTATTTTATAACGTGAGGAAACTGAGGCCCACAAAGGTAAAATGACTTCTCAAACTCACATGAATGGTAAATGAGGGAGAAACCTAGAAAACAGATATTCTCACTCTTTTCACTCGAGAGTTTGCAGCATTGTTGAAGAGACAAGACACAGAGTGAACAATGCAAAGCAAAGCGTAAACTCAAAGGCAAAAATATGTCATGCAAAAAGTAAAATATGCAGAAAATAAAATGAGACATTAAAGGGAAAAAACATTGTTTTGAAAGTGTCAGTTACAGTGGAAAAGGGGAGGAAGAGAGGGAAATCGGTATATAGAACATATTATGTCCTGACAAGAGAAAAAGTCTGCTTGGTTAAGTATCACAACTAATGAGATTGTTTATTTTTGCATGTGACAATATGGAGATATGGTCTAAGTTTCACATTTTAAAAGTACAAAATAAAGAAAATTTTTCCTAAATGTTTATACCTCAAAACAAACAAAAAACTCTATGGTTTTATCATGATATGAGCCCTATACAGTTATCAGCGGCAATCTTGAAATACCAGTCAAGTTCCAACAATGAACTAACTTTTGATCCAGGAGAAACTCTTTATTTTCCTATTTTTGTATGATGATTTAATAATATTTCAATACAGCCTCCAAGAAATAGGCACTTCACCATTGATGTGGTTAAATTCTGTTCAAGGTGTGAAATTAGTACGTGACAACACCAAAAGGGCATATTTCTTTTAATATTGTGCTTTCATGACATGTCTAAAAGATTATTGTTCTTTGGGAGGAATCCAAAAAAGCATAGTGAGAAATTTTTATAGCATATGAGTATAATAAAAAATATTTAATCATAGACTAACAATAGCTTAAACTAGTAGGACATAGTTTACATTAGATCACAGGAATGAATATCAAAAATACAGGCAATATTTTTGAAACAACAACCAGCAGTGAAAAGTTTATTTATAATACAAACCAGATACTTCAAAATAATTTGTGGTTTGCTTAATTTTTACCGTTCATCCTATATTCTTTTGAATATGCCAAAGGAAGGCACCCGAGTAACTGCATCAGATGGTTTTGATTTAGAGCTTGAATTTTCACTGAGATGAAAACTCACTGCATGAGAAAGAAAAATGCATAATTCTTGCAAACAGATTTTTCTCATCTAGATATATTAATTGGGGGAAAGAATTATTGTAATAAATTATTGTTTCAGCATTCTATCATTATTTCTTAACAAATAATTGTATGTCCTAACAAAGACTCACATTGCCTCCAATGAGCTCAGCAATTTGCCCTCATAGAAAATCATTAGAGTAACAAAACCAGCTGTATGTAATAGAAAACAAATGATTCATGATGTTACTATAAGAAACTACTTTATTTCACATTATCATAAAAAGAGCAGAACAGAATATTTGCATAACAAACATACGAATCCAGGAAATTCCAAATCCATCTCATTTGAGGGATATTTTAATAGGCATTAACATTAGCAGGTGAATTAAAAGGTCTCCTATACTACAAAATATTTCCAGTTTGCAGAGCAATACTACTAGCAATTAAAACTTGCCAACTGACTATACATTCATTGAAAAGAAAAAAAGGTATAAATTATCAACAGTAAAAAGAAAATAGGAAGGAGCTCTTAGAGCAATATTTGTTTCTTTCCTATAACATTTATTTTCCAAGAATCTGGCATTTCATTAATTTGAGCACAATATATTTTTCTCTAATTTCATCAAGAATAAAAGATAGAAACATATTATACATTCCTGTTGAGGGAAGAGTTTGCATTTGTCTTTAAGATCAACTGTGTTTTTAAAACATTTCACCAGAGGACGATTGACTTTAAGTCTTTGGGTTCAGACATATGATTGAAATTAAGGACTCAAATATTTTCCTTTCATATTGAGCTTCCAAACTGACACCATAGCCTTAGTTCAATAACAGGCATTTTGTATCATTGATTATTTGACCTAGAACAGCAACTATTCGCTAAGAGGTCAAGATCTTTAGTACAGAGTCTATGGACTGAACACATAAAAAAGTCAAAGTTGTTTCAAAATGTAATTATAAAGAATCATCCAGTGATTGTGATAAAATTCTTGGCTCCTGGTCTCTAATTACATTGTTGTGGTATTATATCTTTTTAATTATATGGCATATAAATGGCAGATTACATAGCAATGCTATAAAATAGGAGGTCATCACTGAATCTTGTAGAGCCTGCAATTGGCACAGTGAATAGAATGCTGGGTCTGGAGTCAGGAAGACCTGTGTTCAAATCCAGTGTCAGACATTTACTAGCTGTGTGACCCTAGACAAATAACTTCTGTTTACCTTTGTTTCCTTAACTGATAAAGATAATAGCACCTACCTTACAGGGTTGTTGTGAGGCCCAAATGAGATAATTTACAAAAATTGCTTAGCACAATGTCTGGCACATAGTGAACCCTATCTATAGAAATATTTACTTCCCCTCCCTTTGCACTCCACTCAGGTTCAGGGCTTATCAAGTGGCTAGCTAGATTTCCTTCCTGATAATTGGTTATTTCTTGTCAGATGTTTTGGGGCTAAATCTGTCAAGTAGAAGCCAAATAACCCAAATAACTTCTTCCTGTTTCTTCATCTCCATTTTTTCACATACTCATAAATCTTGAGCTTGATGTTGGATGGAGATACTTCATAAAAAAACATCCTGCCAAGAGGAAATATACTTACACTTAATGAAGTGTTAAATTAGTTTTCTATGCCTAAGATGAATATCACCTGAAGGCTATTCCTGTGATGGACTTAAAGATTGGTACAATAAGCCAGTAATCTCTTTAGTATTTTGAGCCTGAGAAGTTTACTAAAAGTTTTTACGAATCAATCATAATCATTTTTATGGTGCTTTGAGATTTTTAAAAAGCACCTTCCTCAGAATAACAGAGACAAATATTCTAAGTAACCTCCTCCAATTTTACAGATGAGGAAATGAACTCTTATGAATATAAGAGTACGGGGACTTGTCCAATATCACCCAGCAAGTAGGAGTCAGAGCTAGAATTCAGACCAAAGAGTTTATACTCCTAGGTCTATGCTCTCCAAATTTCAAAAGTCAGAACTTGTGAAGGGTTTTTGTTTTTGTTTTATTTTTACGTCATGCCCTTTGGCTTTTCATTAGCACCCCCACCTTTTTTAACTACCACATATGCTGTTATCTTAAAGGCAGCTTGGTGCCTCTGTGCATAGAGAGCTGGATTAGGGGTCAGGAAGATCTGAGTTCAAAGACTGCCTCAGATGCTAAAGGTGTGACTCCAGGGAGTTATTAAATGCCTCTGGGCCTCAGTTTGCTCATCTGTAATCTAATGGCTTTTAAGGTCCCTTCCAAGCTCTACATCTATGATCTTATGATTTCTTAAGCCTTTGAGAGCAGTGTTGATTTGGGGGCTGATATTTGGGCCTGAAGAGATCAATAGATGAAATCTGTCCCTAGATGCTGCAGCTGCTGCTTGCAGCTCGGCGTCTTCAGCTTTCATCAAAATGCGCTGTCCTATCTTCTTTTATTACCATATTTCGAGTGCATTTGTTCTTTGCTATTTTCCTCAGGAATCAATGTTTCTTTCAGTCTGTCAATGCCCTTCCTTCTCTGCGCCCACTTTAAATGATCCCACTTCATATCACCCTCTACCTGATTACCCTCTTCTCATCTATCCTTCAGTATTAAAGTTGATTTACTACCAGTAAACTAGTGTCCTCTTGTTGCTAAGCCTCTGAACTGTGGCTGCTAGCTGTCCATGCTGAGGGACACTGCTGGACAGGCTGAGTGAAGTGAGAAAGAAAACAGCAGTCTATGGCATGGACAAATCGAACAGTCATAGGTCACTAGTTTGTTGGAGGTTGGATACTCTTTTATCTAATGTTAATCTATTTATGCCCTTTTTTCATCCACTTATCAGCTAACCTTTTGGCAGAAAGGACAGCAGTAATCCAGGAGGATGGAGCCCTGTAATCGGAGTCAAGAAGACCAAAGTTCAAATCTAGCTCTAGACACTTACTATGTCAGTCACTTAACCCTAGCAAGTCTTTAAACTTCAGCATGCCTCAGTGTCTTCTACTTTCTGGGGTTGCTGTGAGAATAAAATGAGATATTTGTAAAGTGCTTTGCAAACCTTAGAGTACTATATAAATGCTAACCATTTATCACAGTAGGAACAATGATTCCTAAGAAGACCTTTGACTATATACAGGATTTCCTAGTATTGTATTTAAGTCATACATTGTTTTGTTCTTGATACACATCACATTATTGCCTTTAGGTGTATCTACAGCTTAAAGAATGGAGTGATGCGATTAGTTGGGGTTTTTTTCTCTGTATGTGTGCTTCTACTAAAACATTATAGGTATTAGGGAAGGGAAATAGATAAGGCATCTAGCAGAGATGAGGAGTCAGCACAGTATATATGATGCCTTGAGAAGCATGACCTGGTGTTCTTCTTTGAGGGGATAATTAACTAGAGACTATTTAAGGAAGGCTTTGAGTAGAGATTCTGCTAGTATTTGAACTAGTCAATATTTATTTCGAGCCACAGTGCAAAGAGCAGTATAATTGGGAAGGGGAGAGTTAGATGGAGTTGCTGATACATGTGAGCCTATCCTGTTACCTCTATAGTCTTTGAGTTCCTAAGTTTCTCTCCTTTTGTGTGTAGCACAGCCTCACAACTAGGCACTCCTGCCTCACATATTGGGTCCCCAGAGGGCAGAACTAACTGCTACTACTCTTTCTCAGTTTGATTAAGAAATCTTGAGGCACCAGGGTCTCATGGAAGTTTCAGGAGGTCTCTTCTAATGGTTCCACACATAAAGCTGTTTGGTTATGGGAAGTTGGATTGGCATGTGCCATGCTATTATGGGAATGGGAATCTGAAGATCTTCCCTGCCCCTTGGCCCCTTGATAGGCTTAGGTGACTCTGAGAACCTTCCCTGATTTAAAAATATACTCTGCTCCCTAACAGGCTGAACATGGTTACATGGAGCCTGTGGTGGGAGGCTTGTTTTTCAGGAATGCTCACACCTTGTTACTCTGTGATTGGGCACTGGGTCAAGAAGGTTGTGACATTCTCTGACCCAGGAGAAGGTTATGTATACCCTGAGGTGAGGTTTTGCTTTGGGGCTCACTTTGGGAAGAGTTGCGTGATTTGACCAGACAAGATTCTGGCCAGCCATTGAGCCCCCCCAGCTTTGAAAACCCAGCTGTTGGTGCATCCCTCTCTGGTAACTGACTAGGTATGGATGTAAGGTCAGACAGTTGGAAGCCTGTCTGCTGATCTGTTTCTCTGTCTGCTTGTAACTTGTTTGTATTCTCTGATGTTCGGAGTGCTGATCTTTTCCCCCTGAACTAGGTAAATGACATGTTTGATTAAAGCAAGGTTGTTAACCCATTTTGAATTGCTTTTCTTTAGAAAAGCAGATCTAAGAACCTGTGTTGGCAGCCACCCTGGGGATGCAAGGGTGCTTGCTGCTACACATGCTTCCTTGTCACAAATCCTAGGGAGAGCCCCTCGTGTTAGGTTTAATGGAGGTTACAGTAAAGAAGCAACAGTAAAGAATCCTAAGAGGATTCACATACAAGGTATACATGTGGCCAAAGAGAGTTAATTCACATCTGTAGCATCAGAAGTTCTTTTTTTTTTCCCTCATCGTGGAGTCCTCAAGAAGTCCCCCTAGGTATATCTCTCTGTTGGACAGGTCATCTGTTACTGGTCAAGGCTTCCACACACTGCTAGGGGCCAAGGCTATTAGATCACTGCTGATACTCTCTTTTCAACCCTGTCCTTCTACTCAGGTAAAAGGGAATGGGAAGATGCAAGCTACTGCATAACTTTGTTGCTGCTGGGGAAACTGAAGTAAATTGAGATTAGGTGCCCCGGGTGCCACACTGTAATCTTTTCTTATTAAAATCCCATGACATTTTTGCCTAGGCATATCTCTCTTAAGGTTGATGTTCAGTTACTTCTGGATGCTGGTGGCTACTGATATTTGCCTTGTCTCTGTCACAGACTCTAGTTGCTGGTGGGAACGATAATGTCACCTCTGGATATCGGGCATTCACAAGGTCACTTGGGCTCTCCCTCTTGGAATATTCATTTAGCTAAGATCAGGAAATAACATAAAGATACAAAGGTGCTGTGTGCTCACAGATATATGGCAGCTGGGTGGGGGAATGTGGTCAACTGCCCCACCATAGTCTAGCAGCTGCCAAGAAAACAGAAAGAGAGAGGAAGGTTGTACCTTTTGTATGTATACTCAGTTCAATCTCAGCAGACTCCTGTGTCAGCAAGTCTTCCAGCTCTGTAACCGATCAGAATACTCTTCATCTTTACACAGTATCAATCCCTAAATCACTCATGGCTTACAGGCAGAGAAAATCCATGCATGTCATAAGGACTAAAACCAGTCAAGTAACATCGACATATGTTTCTAAGACTAGATCTTTGTAGGCTATTGTCTGTGCAGATAGCTCCTCATCTACCACCAATATTAAATATATAAATTCTCTATGACTCAGTTTCTTTCTTAAGTCTGAGAAAATACCTTAGAGTTTTGTCCGTGTGTGTGTGTGTGTGTGTGTGTGTGTGTGTGTGTGTGTGTGTGTGTGTGCTAAGCTTTTTGTGTGTCTGAGGCTGGACGGAATATACTAGAGCAAAACAGCCCATGGTGAGGTGAATGCCCACAGACTCAGGTAAGCATTATTGCTTATCTGAAGGTCTTTAGCAGGGTTTTTTCCCTTCTCCTTGAGGATGTCTATTTCTGAGGTCTTTGTCCCTGACAAAAGAATTTATAGACACTGAGTCTTCTTCAATGACTTTTAAAATAATGTCCATGGTCAATTAAGCTTATAAGACATTTTCTTTTTTTCTTTTTTTTTCTTTTTGGAGGGCAATTGGGATTAAGTAACTTGTCACATGGCTAGGTTTTTGTTTGTGTGTGCTAAGTGTCTGAGGCCAGATCCGAACTCAGGTCCTTCTGACTCCAGGGCTGGTGGTCTACTCACTGTGCCACCTAGCCGCCCCTTATAAGAGATTTTCAACCTGAAGATTTGATTTCCAGGTTTTGTTTTGTTTTGTTTTCTGAAAACTTCACATTAAAAATTATACTACAACAGACACATACTTCCTATTCACTTTGTTGGTAATGTATAATAAATAGGGCAAGATGTTTTAAACTATGCAAAACTATACAAAATTAAACTAAACAAGAGGCAGCTGACTGTGCAATTGATAAGAGTGTTGGGCCTGGAGTCAAGAACATGAGTTTAAATGCAGCATCTTGACACTTATTATCTGTATGACCCTGGTTGGGTCATCTCCAGTTGTCAGGATCTATATCTGGCCACTGAACCCAGAAGGCTCTGGAGGAGAAAGTAAGGCTGGTGATTCTGCACAGCCCTCCCTCACTTAAATCCAATTCACTTGCAAGTCTTGATGTCACGGTCCTCTTCAAGAATGAAGGACAAACTATACAACACAGGTATCACCCTGGGGAAATCACTTAACCCCCACTTGCCTCAGTTTCCTCAAATGGAAAATGGGGATGATAACAGCACGTACCTCTCAGGATTGTTATAAAGATTAAATGAGATCATATTTATAAAAAGTGCTTAGCATAGTGCCTGGCACAGGTTGGCTGTTGTCCTTTGTTCTTGAAGGGTACCCAAATGACATCACTATGTTGGGGTCAAAGTAGAGTGTGCCCAACTGTGGCTGATCAGATCAATATGAGCATGAAGGCTGTACCACAAGTCGAGTACAAATAGTTCATACAAACATTTGGAGTGAAGATGTCTCTAAATTTGCATACCTCATGTTTCTTTTGAGCTACTGCAATTCTGCTTTGTTCATAGAGCACAGCACCTTCTTTGATGTGGGTACACCAATCTGGCACATAGAAGGCATGATATAAATGCTTATTACATTCCACCTACATTATCTTAGAAAAATGACAATATAATGGTTTGGTGTGAAGTCGGGGGTGGGGAGTGGGGAAAAACTGCAAGAATTTTCTTTGTAATTAAATAATATGCTTAAAGACTGGTAAATGGGGATTTATCTAATAATGATTAACAGAATGTTTAGATTATCAAGTACGCTAAAAGGATCTACTAATTTTTTCAATAGCCAAAATTCACTTAGAAAATGATTAGGTGGGGGCGGCTAGGTGGCGCAGTGAGTAGGAGCACTGGCCTTGGAGTTGGGATGACCCGAGATTGAATCTGGCCTCAGAAAATGAGCACCCACACATAAATAATGACTAGCCGTGTAACCTTGAGCAAGTTACTTAACCCCAATTGCTTAAAAAAAATTTAAAAAAAAGAGAAATAAAATGGTTAGGTGACAAGTACCTAATGAATTAAATGAAGATATCTTGTATGATTCATTCCAGAAAGTTCTTGGTCATCTTCCTAAAGTGGGCAGCTTATAATTTAGAGAGCCTTTGTTACTTTTCTACATGTCCAGAATCTATGATAATTCTCATGCCTTTCTTACTGCTAAACCAAAAGCTTTACATATCAACATTTACAAGGCAATTTGAAATTCCTAAGATTTTTTGTTTTTGTTTTTGTTTTGGCTTAGGTAAAAAAAAAAGTTCTAGTTCCAACTCTACCTGTTAGTCATGTGACTGTGGACAAGCAACTTAATATCTTGGGGTCTCAGTTTCTTCATATCTAAAATGAAGCAATTGGCTTACACCTAGATTATATCTCTAAGGGCCTTTTCAGCTTGGAAAGTCTCATGACTACACATATGGCATCAGTATAGAATAGTCTCAGCAGTTACTTTGTATCAAAGGCAAGGCAATGATGAAGATGATGATGATGACAATGATTACTCAAATTTGTATAGTTCTTTCAAACTTATAAAGTGTTTTCCTCACAGCCCTGTAAGGTGCCAATTTTCACTTGCTTTCATGGTCCCATTGCTTTAGAGTGGTAGAGTAAGAATTCAAACAACAGTCTCCCGATTCCAAAATTTGCTTATTAAACATCCAGAGAGCAATGTAGACCTTACCAGCCTTAGCTAAAGATACACACTAGAATACTACACAGGCTGGAAAGACAACATGAAGTTTACTATGCTTCAGATCTTCAAAAGATACTTAGCACTAGAACAAAACCTAGCAATCTAGGGAGTTTTTCCTGCTTCTCTCTCTCTGAAAGCCCTGAGGATGACACCTCTGGAGAAGGCCTTCCAACTGAACCTGCAGCAAGCACAGGATTAAGTAAGGGACTTAAAAGCTCCAAAGTTTAGGTGTTGATGCA